>CALSBZ010035648.1:0-15476 GCA_943591055.1 Gobionotothen gibberifrons
CTCAGAACTAGCTGAACACATGGGTAAAGGTTCTACTTGAGCCCAATTTGAATACCATGAAGAAAGTATTAAAGCCAGCTCAAGCTAAATGTCAAATGAATTGAATTAATGTAAAGTTGTTTTGATTTATTTTATTTTATTTGAGTACATATTTCAAAACACGAAGTGTAATAACTCCTGTCAGAGTGACAAAGGTCCTCAGTGAAGCACGAGCCCATGTCTCTCACTACATTGTTAGTACAGCTTATTAAAAAGACCAGTTCAATGCCACTAATGTCCTCTGTGTTATTGCATGATGTTAAAACTGGTTTGCCATGAATTTAGTGATGGATTGTAAACATTTTAAATGTAGCTTTAAGTGTTTCTCAGTTACTGTTGTTGTTTTAATGAATCAGACACTGATCAGGGGGTACTTGGCTGACATTGTGTTTCAAAGGGGGTACATTATTGAAAAAAGTTTGAGAACCACTGATCTAGGTCAGTATCTGACAGAATTATGGCCGGGACTCGATTAAAAATTGGGCGATTTTTTCGGTTTTACCGATTAATTTGCATTTTTACTTTCCTACGGTTTGTGAAATGGCTGAACCGAAAAATCGCGTTTAAAAACATTTCTAGACTCCGCAGATTTGTTTTGCTTTAAGGGACTCCGTAGATTACTCTCTCACAGTTCGTTCATGTCGCTGCAGCTGCTCCCCCGTGCTCCTGTTAGTAATTTTAATCAATGTTTTATGGCATAATTTAGTTAAAACATGCCATCAGTTAAAATGCTGACTTATACTGAAAAAACAGAAGTTTCGCACAATCTCTGAGGTCAAGCTTTTATTGTGAAAATACTTCCGGTTTGACTCCAGCCTGTGTTTATTTTGAAAAGCTTTCCGGAAGTAATGTCCGAAATACTAACAGTAACTTGACTTCAGAGACGTAACATAACGTAACGTAACGGATAAAGCCGTTAAGATGACCAAATGAAAAGACATGAAGGGGAATATGTAGAGAAGAGGTGTGTTTAGTCATGTGTTGAATCTACAAAGCAAAGATCCTCTGTTTAGTGTGATTTCGGACATTGAAGAAACAAGCGGAAGTCACCAGCAGAAACGCCATCTGAAAAAGAAGGGGGAGTCTACCTGAGTTATAAAAGGAGAGAAGAGGTTCAGTTCGTTCTCTCTTTCACCTACATCTGCGGAGGGACAACAGCTGTGTTCCTTTCGAACAATTCCTGTTTGTAAAAATACCGTGCCTTTTACTACATTAAAGTAACCTATTTGAAACTTATAGTTGAGACTCATTGTTATCATTATTTTAACCAGTTCTCTCCTGGACGCGAGAGAAACGAATATGCTAATAATTTGGTGACACAGACGTGGATAACGGTAACCGGGAGAACCAGCAGTTTTCACAGAAGTTTCAGCCACCGGCAGACACACACTATGGGCCCATGCAGAAAGGTAAAGAAGTACCTGTTTATTCAAAGTCTTCACTAGATTACATAGTAAACAATAGGAGAGTGTGTCTGTCTGGTAAGTTGTACTCCTGAGAAAGACTGCCTCATTTTAATGTTAAAACCAACCCAAATTGATAAAAAATAATCTTTTTAAAACACGTGGCGCTGTTTTTTCACAACCAGGGGTGAGTTCAAAACATCTTCTATTTTTAACCCTGCATGTTATTAATTTGTGTGTGTTGTATATTATTTTTTATATTGATAAGTGTATGCACGGTTTAAGGTTGGTCATACCAGCACTCATAACTTCGATGAAGTGTCTCTTATATTACGTTTTTAGGTTGTGTGCCCTATAACGTAAATGATTTGAGGTCAACTAAACAGTTTAAGGTTGTTTGGACGAGGAGACATAGAGAAGCAGTCATAGTCTGAGGGAAGTGAGTGTTTATCAAATCAACAGTTAAGTCTGTTTAAAAAAGTCCTTTTAGTGAAAAAAGGCCTGAATAAAGTTAAGGCTTTAAATTCAGTGTTTATTCTGTTCTATTTGCAACCAGATATTGCGCATGGATTACAACGAGTAATGCAACGTAAGTGCGTTTGATAGAAGATATTCTGCTGATTGTGTATGATTTGCGACTTAATTTGTCCCATGATGGCGTGTTTTAATATGAACAGATAAAACATAGTGACCTTAAGTCAAATATTACGGTTTCTATTTTTAAGATAAGAGAGACCTTACATAATAGTCTTTCAGGCTGGACTCTAGAATATTCGAACACAGATGTATTGAAGCTAACACAAGTTACGACATTTGCATAATTACATGCACTTCAGGATACACATTAAATACCAGATTTGGATTGGCACAATATTTCTTTTTCAGAAGACATGGAATCACATAGAGAAACTGTGGGGACAATGGCAAGCGAGAGGATTGATTCCAGCAGATGATCAACCTGGACCAACGGGAGCCGATCGAAAAGCTGTAGTTGAACATGAGAGAGTTGAATACCTACAACAGGAAAAAGCATGGATCAAAGCCGGACGACCCTCTTGGTATAGACCTGAACAAATTGCTATGAAGAGAGCTGAAAAAAGAAAATGTATGATTGCAAGTCTGGTATTACATCTGAAATATGCCAGCCAGGGACTGACAAATGTGGCTCAAGGAGCCTATCTGTTAGTGCTATAGCCAAATTTAAGGAAGAGATTCCACCAATACTTTACTCGATAGCATGTCTGCATGTAGGGGAGGAAACTTATACAACATGTACACCACCCCAAATTGATCATGTTGTTGATAGTGCTACAGATGCACTGCGAATAAAATTGGACTCTGTTGCTCCTTTGAAAAAGAAGAAAATAAAACAACATAGACTAGCTCCATGGCATAATGCCGAAATCCGCAAAATAAAGCAAAAGTCGAGACAGCTTGAAAGGATATGGCGTTCCACTAAACTTGAAGAATCTCGTTTAATTTGGCATATTGCTCTAAATGAATATAAGAAAGCACTGCGTAAAGCGAGAGCAGCGTACTACTCTTCATTAATAGATGAGAATAAGAATAATGCAAGATTTATTTTCAGCACTGTAGCCAGGCTGACAGAGAGCCATAGCTCAATTGAGCCTTCTATTCCCATAGCACTCAGTAGCAATGATTTTATGTGCTTTTTTAACGATAAAATTGTTACTCTTAGAAACAAAATCAATGACCTCTTGCCTTTGACCAGTATAGTGTTATCAACAGCTCCCGGAGATGTGGGTTCTGATGTTACACTGGATGGTGGGCTGGAATGCTTTTCAGCCATAAATCTTGAACAATTAAATTCAATGATTCTTTCTTCTAAACCATCAACGTGTATCTTAGACCCGATTCCAACTAAGCTGTTGAAGGAAGTTTTTCCATTAATTAGCACTTCTTTATTAAATATTATGAATATGTCTTTATTATCAGGTTATGTTCCACAATCATTTAAAGTAGCAGTGATAAAACCTCTTCTTAAAAAGCACAACCTCGATCCAGAGGTTTTAGCAAACTATAGACCTATTTCTAATCTCCCATTCCTCTCAAAAATTATTGAGAAAGCAGTCGCAAAACAGTTATGCGATTACTTAAAAAACAATGATTTATTTGAAGTTTTTCAGTCTGGCTTTAGAACACATCATAGCACAGAGACAGCTCTGGTTAAAGTCACGAATGACCTTCTAATAGCCTCAGACAAAGGACTTGTCTCTATTCTTGTCTTGCTCGATCTCAGTGCTGCATTTGATACTATCGACCATGAAGTCCTATTGCAAAGACTAGAGCACTTAGTTGGCATAAAGGGAACTGCGTTAGACTGGTTTAGGTCCTATTTATCTGAACGCTCTCAGTTTGTGTGTGTCAACGATGAATCTTCCATGCAAACCAAAGTTAGCCATGGAGTGCCACAGGGCTCAGTGCTTGGACCTATTTTGTTCACACTATATATGCTTCCCTTAGGCAATATTATAAGGAATCATTCTGTAAAATTCCACTGTTACGCGGATGATACTCAACTATATTTATCCATCAAACCTGATGAAACTAATCATCTAAATAAAATTCAAGACTGCCTTAAGGACTTAAAAACGTGGATGACCTTAAACTTTTTGATGTTAAACACGGATAAAACTGAAGTTATTGTACTCGGCCCAAAGAATCTACGAAACAAACTATCTAAAGATATACTAACTATGGATGGCATTAATTTGGCCTCCAGTGAGACTGTAAGGAATCTTGGTGTTATATTTGATCAGGATTTATCCTTTAACGCCCACATAAAATCAATCTCAAGGACCGCCTACTTCCATCTACGCAACATTGCCAAAATTAGGCATATCTTGCCTCAAAACGATGCAGAGAAACTAGTCCATGCATTTGTTACTTCGAGGCTGGATTATTGTAACTCCTTGTTGTCAGGGTGTACCAAGAAGTCAGTTAAGTCGCTTCAGCTGATTCAAAATGCTGCAGCTCGTGTACTAACTAGAGTTAGGAGAAGGGACCACATTACTCCTGTTCTGGCTGCCTTACACTGGCTCCCTATAGAACACAGGATAGAATTTAAAATTCTTCTTCTCGCCTACAAAGCCCTTAATGGGCAGGCGCCATCTTACCTTAAAGAACTCATTATACCCTACTGTCCTACTAGGGCATTGCGTTCCAAGAATGCACGGTTGTTGGTTGTTCCTAGAGTCTCTAAAAGTACAATGGGAGCCAGAGCCTTTTCTTATCAAGCTCCACATTTGTGGAATCAGCTCCCAGTTTGTGTTCGGGAGGCAGACAGCCTATCCGTTTTTAAGAGTGCGCTTAAGACCTTCCTTTTTGATAAAGCTTATAAGTGATAAAATAAAATAATCTAATAAGAGTGCATTGACGTAGATACGTTGTGACTCTTCACCTATACATTTCAGTTCGTGCTCTTTCACTTAAATCCAAAAAACTTAGATCTTATATTTAACACTTTATCCTCAACCTTTCCCCTCTCTGACCTCTCAAGGTTTATTAGAGGGTAACAGGTTGCAGAGAAGGCCTAGACCGGCCGGGGAGTGTGAGACGTAGGAACTGACCTATCTATCTTGGACTGTTGGGGGGGGGCACCGCACTCCGACTTTCTGTCTGTCTGTACCTGTGTACTCTCATGTTCCGATTAACCCAGCTTCCCCCAAATCTCTTTTTGTGTCCATATATACGCCGGGACCCTGAGTCGAGGCTGAACCTGTCTCTGTGGTCCTGCCTGACTCTCACCATACTACTTCCCTGATGGCTCCCACAAGATTGCTGACATCCTCGTGGATTCATCTTCTTATTATAGACACATGCATTTCCAAACATTTGGACTACCTATGTTGTAAATGTATTATCTTTTCGATTTACACACGACATCTATTGCACGTCTGTCCGTCCTGGGAGAGGGATCCCTCCTCTGTTGCTCTCCCTGAGGTTTCTCCCATTTTTCCCTTTAAACTGTGGGTTTTCTCTGGAAGTTTTTCCTTGTACGATGTGAGGGTCTAAGGACAGAGGGTGTCGTATTGTCATACTGATATTCTGTACAAACTGTGAAGACCACTGAGACTAATGTAACATTTGTGATATTGGGCTATATAAATAAACATTGATTGATTGAAGGAGCAGAGCCCACAGCAAAGGAAGATAAGAAAGAAAGGACAGAAGAAGCTCCAGTAATCCAACCTTCAAAGCTCCATCCAAGCTTCACAGATGCGCCTCCTCCCTATATGACAGAAGAATACCGTTTCTTTCAACCTCCAATACAAGCTCCAACTCTTGGTGTTTTAGGAGGAGTATTGGAGTTGGACGGCCCCCCCACAGCCACACGTGTCAAAGACCTGGAGTGTGAGGTAAGACTCCTATCTGGTAAAATAAACCAACTGAAGGAGGAATTCCACAGTAGAATGGAAGACCTCAGCAAAAGGATGATAGCACAACTCAAGACAAGAGAGGGCGAAGGTTCTCCAGACATCACAACCGAAACTGAAGCTGGAAGATTCAAGAACTGCACAAGACTCATGCTGCCGGTGATAGCGGCTGGAGAAGGAGGATTGCAATACCAACCATGGACTCACAGGGACATGGAAGCGTTGGTGGGAAAGCTGCCTCCACTCACAAAAGGAGGTCAGAAGTGGGTGTCTGGTCTGGAGAGATACACAGCCCAAGATCACCTGTACTTGGGGGATATGAGGGCCCTGCTTGCTCGGATTGAAGGACGCTTTGAGGCAAAAGCAATAGATACTGAGGCCAATTGCACGCATGACCCAGATGACACTCCATTCAACCACATCAGGTCGAATTTTTGGGCTGCAATTCGTCGCATCTACCCGACAACACGAAGTTTACATGCTCTCACAAGCTTGAACAAGGAGCCGGGGGAAGACATGCATTCATTCTTGAAGAGATGTGAAGAAGTGTGGGAGACGTGCACAGGTGAACGACATGATCAGTTGAAATGTTGTTGAAGAACGCTGTCATAAAAGCCCTTCCCCTAGCAGTGCAGGCGAGCCTGGAAGAAGTGGTGGGATTAGAGACTAGACCCATTGAAGAATGGAGACAATATCTCATTCACCACGAAATGAAATACCAGGCAATAAGAAGGGAAGATGATGAAGAAATGACAGCACTACCACTTAGACTTCTGAGGATACAAATAGCTGAGAAAGATACCGAAGCTAATAAGAACAATAAAATGGCAAGGCAGATGCCAGCTGTAGCTGAGAAGGCCATACTAACAGAGAACGCAGGGCAGACACCGCCAACAGTTCAAGCTCTGGAAGTGCCAGACAGATCAGATCAGATACAGAATCAACAAAGGGGAGGCGGAGGTTTCCGAGGAAAAGGAAGAGGCAGAGGAAGAGGTGTCCAGAATGGTGGTTGCTTCAGATGTGGACAGATGTCACATTGGTCCAATGAATGTCCGCTAAACCAATTACAGCAACCACAAGCACCGCAATACTTTCCTACACCATTTCAGCAGCCTCAGATACAACAGTATTATCCCCAATTTCAGACGCAACAAACCCCTGTGTATGTCCCCACCCAATCACAGCCACCAGCACCCGTGTACACACACCTACAATTTCAGCACCGCGGAGGACACAGTGGTGGCAGTGGATTCCAAGGACAACCAAGAGGAACAGGATTTCCAAACATGGACCAAATGCTACCGACAGCTTGGAAGCAACCAAAACGATAAGGGAGCTCAGAGGGCCAGACCACCAGGTGATGCATCTTCAGCCCAGGAGGGTATCTTTTAAATCCAGCTACATTAAGCCACAACTGACACCACAGGAGGGAGAGGTTGAATGTTATTTGAAAGATTGAGAATAGCATATTGCATTTAAATATAAAACATGCATAGATTAGTAAAGATTAAAACATAATAGAACATTAAGCAGACTATTTTTGTAATTATGAGAAGGATAGAGATTACGAGTGATGTTGTTCCCCCATACAGAAAACTATTGAGTCCACACAGCTAGTGAGGTCAAGACGATGGATTTCCACCCAAAATATGAAGACGGAAGATCCTTACCAAGTCCTCCTGTTTACACCGACTGCAGTTCAAGGGACGGCGATACACCTGACGAGAAGCTGTTGAGACCTGAAAACAGAAACTCGATTCTGCTGTGGTGAAGTCTGGCTACAAAGGGAGGTGTTCCGTTAGGGTCGCTTGTCTCAAACCAGTGAAGAATTCAACAAGAACCCAGCAGAACTAGAGAGTGACTGTTAGAGGGAGAACAGTGACGGAGCGACAGAGACTGGCACAACCAACCAGCCAGTACATAGATAGCCCCCGTCAGAAGACCGGGGCTGTGTTTAAAGGGGAACTTCATTTATTGTTAGTGGAAGTCTAGTTTTTTAGTCAAAAAAATTATGTGATTTATGGAGTCAGATTACATTTTTCTCAAAGACACAATTTTATAATAGGTCTGAAGTATCTGTACTAAGGCATGAGCTGCAAACTAAATAGAATAACACTGGTTGAGAGCTTAGATGAAGGAGTTCTGGGATTTTATAACAGTTAAAAAAATCAGTCTTTATCTATTTATTCTTGAGTGACTTTACTGATTTATAATGTAGTGCGTAATGCAATATCTCATTTTTAGTGAGGGGCACAAGCCCTTCATGTTCTCGACATGTCACCTTTTGTGAAAATAGTTCGTATTTTCACTCTAGTTTAGAGAAATATTTTATCATATGTTGGTTCAGCAGTGTCAGACAAGCCTCTAATTCTAGAATTATTGAGATGCATTAGCGAAACCAGGGGTATTGTTTTTCGCAGAAACAATGATGCATAATACCATGACTGAAGCCGTTATTGAAACAAGTAAACTTTTTTTTTTTTTTTTGTACTAATGGCAGGTTTTTAGTGAATATGTTTTTATACCATACATCATATGATATTTTTGTACGCCTTAAGAGTACACGGAGCAGTTATATTTATTTGGTACAACGTTATGGGTTTTACATGTTCTGTACATAATAGGGTAATCATATAAATTGAGCATGTTATGCTCAAAGGAGGGAGTGTCATGATTATACAGATATGTTGATTTCAGTGACGTAGTAGTTAATAAATAATAACAAGTGTTTAACAACAACAGGTATGCCGAGGTTTGGGCCTTCTCCAAGGAGGGAGTGATCCAGCTTTGGGTATCAGATAAATTGAAGTGTATGAATATGTCAGGACTCTGAGTAATATTATCCAAGTCTTGTCTACACAGGTTCAGAGAACTGCAGAGACACCAGACGAGACACCAAAAGAGACTCCGTTTCGGCCAGGTGATTGGGTGAGGGTGAAAGTTCACAAAAGACAGTGAGATTGAACCCAGGTGGTCGGAACCGTGAGAAGTTGTAACGAACTTCACATGCGCTCCGGTTTAAAGGTAAAGATAAAAGGAGCAAATTGACACCACCTCACACATTATCCCCCTTCACTGGCACCTTCCAGAAATTATTGGAAGTTAGGACTGATTTGGCAGAGCTGGAACAAAACAATAAATATAAATAAGAATAAGATAGAAACAGCTCGATAGATGAATTGTCTTTAGATTTGTATAAATAGTACACTAAAGTGAAAACCTATTTTTAGTTTTACACCTGAAAAATAGTCCAATTTTAGAATAAGTTATTTTTGTACTCATAATTTGAATTTTGTAACTGACAACCATGGAGAAAATTGAGATTAAGTCGAGAACAAAGCCAAAGCTATTGTGGGGTCCACTAGGGATAAGAGTCAGAATAGTTTTGTTGATTGTGCTCATTACAGTTGGAACCTTTCTGGTTGGAAGGGGAGTACAATATCAAGTAAGACATGGATCCATTAGTTCACTAAGAGAGAATGCCCACATCACTAACAAAACTCCAGCTGTGTTTCAGAGACTTTCACTTATCCCCAGAGCCAAAAGATCACCTGAGGAACGAGAGAAGGAGTTGGAAACGCTAGTCCCTTCAAGGTTGCCAGGTGAGGAGGTTATAATCAAGAGGATTTACCCCCTCTATATGCAGTTATTGGATCAAATTATGAGAGGGGTTTAAGTGATCGGGATATGTAAGTGATGGGGATTTACAGATTAGGGGAATCACCAAATACACGGGATCCATGTTTTAGACTGTACCATAATACCCCCTGATAAGTTATGAACAACCGATCGGTGACCTATCTGAGCAAAATTATTGAAAATGATTACAGTAGAAACAGGCTACCAACCCACAAGTACAGCTTTGTACGCACAAACTCTACGAATAAGATTCCCGAGCAGATTGTGGCGACATTGCACAGATATGTCCAGACACAGAAGTTACATAAGTTCTAAATAACAGTGAGATTTAAAATAATGTAGAAAAAAGTGAGGACGTTCTTTTATAGTGTGTGAAATATGAGGTGCTCGAAGCATGTAGGTATTTCAGTTTATAGAAGAAAATGGGTTCCTAAAAGAGTATTTGGGGTAAACATGTTACAGTGGGTGAAAGCAGTGTTTTGGGATATGGTAACATTATTAGTAGACATTGATTGTGTTTAGAGGGTGTTTAACATCTAAGACAGATAGTATGATTAAGAGAATAGAGTGGAAGGGATTGGATTTATTTTTCCTCAGTGTGTTAGAATTATCAATAGGTGATGCGTCCCGAGATCTCTCTCTCTCTCTCTCTCTCTCTCTCTCTCTCTCTCTCTCTCTCTCTCTCTCTCTCTCTCTCTCTCTCTCTCTCTCTCTCTCTCTCTCTCTCTCTCTCTCTCTCTCTGCCTGAAAGACTGCTACGACCCCAACTCCAGCAAACAAATGACCTCACCACAAGAGACTCCTCCTCCTCCATCCAGCAGTCAGAGAACTCGAGCTGAATCATCTTCACCTGAGGCATCCAAGACCAAGACAGCATGCTGAAAGAGGTATAATCTCATCGGTCCCTCAAGACAGGACATAAAGTTGCAAGCTGAGCTACGAGACTTTGCACAAGACATGAGAGCAGAATACGCCCTCCATCCAACAGCAAAGAGACTGTACAGGCAAAGCAGTTGTGCCACTGAAGAGAGTTGCAGCGGAAGGATTCAAGAACCAGGAGGAGAAGAAGGGGGCCAGCAGAACGTGAGGGGGTCGTGGCTTGATGACCAGAGGGGGAGAGAAGGAAAACGGGAGTGAGTTTACACATAAACACATTTAAACTATTAAAGTCAAATGAGAGAATAATCCTAAAACACACTGAGGGTGGAACATGTTCAATATTTTCATAATATAAACAAATTATTCTTTTAGAGATTCTTATTCATGTGTGAGTTTGTGGAAGATTTAATTTGTTACAATATAGATCTACAGTTTAAAGGGATAGTTTTAGTAACCACTCTATGAAAGCAGACACATCTGTATGTGTATGGAAAATGTTAAAGGTAGAGCTAAGTACCAAGCCAGAGATGGTATTCCAGCCAAGAGTATTGTTTTCACCATTGTAGCATAGTTATTACCAGAGAACGTTTAGGGGAGAAGTAACATTTGTTTGTCGTTCAAGATGTAGAGTTTTAAAAAGACAAGTGCTCCCAGCTCTTAAAGGTCATCCATTAAACCAGATGACCTGACATTTAGAGATGTTATTTAAAGTAGAAACATATCTGCCATAAGAAAAATACAAACCAAGCCAAATGACTTCTGTTTTTAAGATCCTTGATAAAGGAGGGAGTAATTATCACATGCTCGGGCGCCCAAAGTTGCACACACTGTTAAAGGGATTTAGCATAGTTCTTTAAGTAGATCAGAACTGAAGAGTAATTAGTATAATGAGTTAGTGATTAGTATGATGAGTTAGTGATATTACACTGGTGTTCACACCATTTCAGGGACTTTATCACTGCATAAGCACAGACCACCAAAGGTACTGGAGTAGGAACCACAAATTATGAAATTCTGCAACTGTTGTAACTGACCAAAATCTTCTCCCAGAAATGACTGTCTGGAATGCCAGAGTAGATGTTTGGTGATATCGAGGAACCAAAACCTAGTATTTAGTCTTGTCACAGGATTGGACTGGGACCTCTGCACTAGCACAGCCAGTGATGTTTTTATGTAGTTAATACAAGGATAGCATAGGGACACTAAGGGGAGGGCTAGATGTTGCAGTTGCATTCCATGTCCTAACGTACCAATTGATTACGACGGCCTCTTCTAGAGGACATATTACTTTCATACCTTAAAAGGTATGATAGAAAGGAGGGTACATTTCTCAAGAAGTAACAGTTACAAATGCTAGCAGAATAAGACAACCTACCCCCAGAAACAGAGATGGATGTAGATGATGAGATTGTCCAAATCATGTGAAAAGCGAACAAGCCAAAATGCTAAGAGAGTGAATCCATTTCAAATGACTTTACACTATTCCAAGATAGTTAATTTGTATTCTTTATTCTTGTATACTATTCTGATATAGTACATTTTGTGTTTTTTATTACTTTGCACTATTCAGAAATACTCTGTTTCTGTGACACTTTGTAAAAACAAGTGCCTTAACACTGAGCGTGGTATGTGAACAGTTTCTGTGAAAGGAGGGAGAAAGAAATGTTCCAATACCAAGCCATGCTGCTATTTTTAAGAAAGATATTGAATGATTAATACTAGAAGTTATGCACAAGGGAAAACTTCTATGTTCCAGCACCATCAAAGTAGTTTTGTATTTTTATAAAGTTGAGGTTATTGAACCATTCCATTTTGACTGTATGTTTTTTATATATGTACTATGTAAAGTTCAGATGAAGAACTCATTGATTTCAGTATTTTGTACACACTCTTAAAGTGTGTAAGGAGGGACTGTTAGTAATTTTAATCAATGTTTTATGGCATAATTTAGTTAAAACATGCCATCAGTTAAAATGCTGACTTATACTGAAAAAACTGAAGTTTTCGCACAATCTCTGAGGTCAAGCTTTTATTGTGAAAATACTTCCGGTTTGACTCCAGCCTGTGTTTATTTTTGAAAAGCTTTCCGGAAGTAATGTCCGAAATACTAACAGTAACTTGACTTCAGAGATGTAACGTAACGTAACGGATCAAGCCGTTAAGATGACCAAATGAAAAGACATGAAGGGGAATATGTAGAGAAGAGGTGTGTTTAGTCATGTGTTGAATGTACAAAGCAAAGATCCTCTGTTTAGTGTGATGTCGGACATTGAAGAAACAAGCGGAAGTCACCAGCAGCAACGCCAGCTGAAAAAGAAGGGGGAGTCTACCTGAGTTATAAAAGGAGAGAAGAGGTTCCGTTCGTCCTCTCTTGCACCTACCCTTCTGAGGACAACAGCTGTGTTCTTCCTCTCTGAACGATCCTGCTTGTAACATTACCGTGCCTTATTTTTATTAAGGTACCACCATTTGAAACTTATAGTCGAGACTCATTGTTCTCCTTATTTTAAAACTTTCTCTCCTGGACGCGAGAAAAACGAATAAGCTATCAGTAGCATAGCATTTATATTTACTCATTTAGCAGACGCTGTCTAGCGTATCTAGGTAATTAGGTACTGTATTTAGTTCATCGACAAACATGATAGATGAATACGCAAAATATTTCAAATAAACATTAAAAAACAACTTGGGCTCTGTAGTATTGCTAACCTTTTTTTTGCCTGATATGTAATGTTACCGCAGCCTGCTCTCGCCAGCTAGCCAGACGTAACATTTTTAATACATTTTCACAAAACAAACATGCTAGCTTCAAAAATATAAGCACTGACAATAACTTTGTTATACATTTGTTTTACATTCATCATCATGATCTTGGGTGTTGTTTTCTTACATCTGATTGTTGCTCAAGTCTTCACTGAGGTCATGTGCGTTGGAGGAGGTGCTCTGTAGGGAGTCTGAAGGAAGGGGCGGATTCTTTTCGGTTGTGTACTTTGGAATTTTTGTGCACTCGAGCCGGTTTCTCAAACGTACCGACCCCTCCTTTAAGGCCTTTTGAAAAGCTGCAGTGCTGCATGAGTGTTTAAAGGACTTTGGAAAGGGCTAAAGAAATGATTTTTCACAATGGGCCTCTAAATAGGGCCCAGATCAGGAATCTGAAGTATAGAAACTGTAACCCACCCAGAATAATTTTTCAATAAAATCTCACATTTTCACACAAACTGCTGTAAGGACAAGGCGTACAGTACTCTAGACCAGGGGTTCCCAAACTTGTTCAGCATGAGACCCAAAACAAAAATGTTGTGGTCCTAAGGGACCCAAGCTCAAAAAATGTCATGATTTTCCATAATATCTACATTTATAAACAAAGAATGCAACACACACACTATGAATTTAAAATGTAAATGAAAATATTTATTTAATTATAAAAGTGAATCACAGCAATTAGGTTTCTCACCATAACAACCTTCCCTTTGAGCTTGCCCAGAAAAAAATAAGGATCAAAGCAGAAAGACGAAACATTGGAAGTGCAGTCAAGTATGTAGCCTACAGTACAATTCAAATTTAAATTATATCATGTATGTTTGCGGTGCAATAAACGACACAGCAACTTATTGGGTTATGGTTAGGGTTAGGGTTAAATAAATGGCAAAGATATGTATAAAATAAACGCATTTAAGATACGTTCATAACAAACGTAATGTGGGAGTATCAAAGTCTTTTCAAAGTCGTGTCATTTGTACGCATTCTGGTGTGCATCACACAGCAGTCACATCCGTGCGGCTGATACTTTCTCTCGCTTTCCTTCTCATACTGCCTGTCTCTTTCCCTCTAATCTTACGGTGGTCATTGTTTCTCTGTTTTTCTCCAGGCCGGTTTAAAAACATTTTAAGCTATTAAAAGTTGAAACACCGCTCTATGCCGCTGCAGAATGTAGTGGACTCGCGGGAGCGAGTAGAGGACGCGCAGCTGGCGGTCCGCTCCGGGGCTCAGTCTGCATTTCATCCAACTTTGCATTCACGAAACAATTTCACAACAGACCCTGACAAACTCACAAACACACAAAACACATAATTAAAATGAGTGACTTGCTTTTCCGCCGTCAAAACACTGCTTCTTGAAAGACTCTCCCTGCAGATGAAAAAATCCTTCGATTTGTCCCGATGCAGAGGATGTTTTGTTTGGAGATGCCGGTCCAATTTATTCATTTTCAAGCTTTCGTTACTGAGCACCTCTCCACATAAAACACACTGAGGCCGCTCCTCTCCATTTCTAACTGCTTTTGTGAAGCCAACGTTTAAAAACTCTTTGTATCGTCTTTTTGCCATCATGTACGATCGGGATTAATCAACAGACAATAAACAATAACAGCGCGAACACTTTCGCAGGGGACGCGTCAGAGCTGATACACATACAATCTTTTATTTTTAGTTTATTTGTATTTAGAAAATTAAATCATTCAACATATAATGCTATATTGCATAATTTCATTTTCAAAATAAAAAATAAAATACACAAATTATTAAAAAAATGGTATTTGCAACGCAGCCATCAGCTCTGACGCTGTGTGTGTGTAGCAATGCATTTAACTGGCGATCCAATCAAAACGGGTCCGTGACCCACTTTGGGTCGTGACCCTGAGTTTGGGAAAGGCTGCTCTAGACGGATCAAAACATCTAAATGTTGGATTTTAAGTATAAGATACCATAAGTATAAGTACACAGGTAAGTCGTTTAATATAGTTTTATATTTAATAATTAACTATATATCAAATTCAGTTATTGATTACTCAATGAGCAAAAAAAACAAATTATTTAACTATTATAATATATTTGTCCCTATCTGAATTCAACATAATAAATTCACACTGCATCGCATCAAGGGGCGATTCTTATCTCTATGCACCACCCTGAAAGCCCTAAAGCTTAGTGCTTATAAGTCTAATATAAAGGTTTCGAACGGGACATTTCCCTGTCTTTTACACCATCAAAATTGACAAAATATGCATCGATTCACATCTACAGTCCAAGACGAATCGAATGGAAGTACTCCCGGACACCTAGCATGTGGAAATGTTTGCGATCTTTCCAATTCTCTCTTTCCACAGCCATTGATCCGTTTT
>CALSBZ010035649.1:0-20984 GCA_943591055.1 Gobionotothen gibberifrons
CGCAACAGGTGACCACATGTTCTACGGACACCCAGATGTCCCGACTGCTCATGCGCTTTCCTGATGACCTCCTCACGAAACCTGACAGGAACCACAACCTGATGCACTGGCCCACCAATGAAGCCTTTCCCATGTGACCACCACTTTTTGACCAGCAATCCCCCTTGCAGCTGACAACCCCTGGTGACACCATTTCCACTCTCGATGGAGAGAACCGCCTCAAAGAACGGACTGAGGGAGACATCCGCTTTCTGCTCCATCACCAACTCACTGCGGGATACCGACAACAACGAGTCAGGAATAACCACAGAGTCTCTCTCACTGACCCCTTCACCCTGCTCAGATACCTCCTCTGCCCGGCTCACAGCCCGTGTCCCAGAGCAAGCCACAAACACTCCAGGGGAGCACTTGACCTTCTCCTCTGCCTTACCAATCACAGTATGTGACGATGACTGCATGGTAGGCGGTGGACCCTCAGCCCAGACACGGCTGCCAGCCAGGCCGTTACCCAGGATCACATCCACCCCACCAATCGGCATTACAGGGCGGACCCCCATGGCGACCTCACCCTGCACCAGACCTGAGTTAAGCACAACTGAAAGCAGAGGAACAGGCACAACATTCATTCCCATATCTCGCATCCGGACAAAATCCCCAGTTCCAGATTTGTCCGAAAACAGTAACACAGAGCTCAGAATGTATGAGTCATAGGATGCAGTGTCTCTCAAAATCTTTACCGGCACGCTTATATCACTTCCCATCAATGACACGTATCCGTTTGACAGAAACGTAGAGAAATCCGGTTCCTTCAACCAGCTAACCTGCTGATAGGGAGAGATGACAGGTAAGGGTACCACAGACACAGCACAAGCAGCAGAGTTAACCTGGCCTACATGGTTCCCCCTGCTAGCCTTAGCTTTGGGACAGTCACCCTTCCAGTGCCCTCTCCCCCTGCAGAAGTAACATATATCCGAATCCCCCTGTGGCTGACCTCCCATCATACGTTCAGGTCTATCCCAGGTCGACCTATTTTTCTCCTCCCCTCTACCTCCTGCATGATACATACCCCCTTCATCCTGGACCCTGAAGTCGCGACCGCCCCTGTGCGTTAGCACATAATCATCTGCCAGAGCAGCAGCCTCTGCAGCAGTTTTCACTTTGCTCTCGCTGATATAATCCGCGATGTGGCTGGGTACAGAATTTTTAAATTGCTCCAACACCATCAACTCACATACTGCAGTATACGTTTCAACATCCAGGGATTTACACCACCTACTGAAAAAAGTAACCAGATCCCTGGCAAACTCAACATGGGTCTGTCCGCTAGACCTTTCCCAGGACCTGAACCTCTGTCGATATGCCTCAGGGACTAACTCGTATGCCTTCAACACAGCAGTCTTAACAGTCAGATAAACCTTGCTCTCTGCCACCGTCAGAGCAGAGTAGGCTTCCTGGGCTTTACCCGTTAACACACACTGTAACAACAAGGTCCTCTCAGCGTCAGGCCACTCTCTGGTCTCAGCTACACGTTCGAACAGGGAAAAAAAACTATCTGGGTCTCGTTCACTAAATTGAGGCACTACCCGCAAATTACTGCCAACGTCAAATGGAGTAGCTCTACCAGGGAAATTAGAGGCCTGACCTGCACCACCAGCAGGAATACTCAACCTCCGCTCCTCTAACTCAAGCCTTTTAATTTCTATTTCCCCTCTTATTTTTTCCACTGCCAGCTTCTCCATTTCTGTTTGCAACAACAGCAACTCCTTTCTCTGTTCAAAAGTCAGGCCTGTATCACTGCAGCCAGACGTACTGCCACTGTCTCTGCCAGGATCAACAGTATGTTTTCCCCCTTTGAAAACACCTAACTCCAACAAATTCGCTCTAACAATCCCTCTCATGTTTTCCTTCATCCTCTTATCCCCAACATCCAAGAGGAAATGTTCAGCAATAACAACGAGTTGCTCACGTGAGAAGCCCTCCAGTAGTTCCTCTGTAGGCGCTCTCACAAACTCCTCCACACTGTCCATCTTAGCACACTGTATGCACGCAACTACACAGCCTTCACGTTACCGCAGCCTGTCCCTCTAACTGCCTCACAGTACCTGGCTAAACTCTCCGCTAGTCTTCAGGTGCTAATTATGGCGGGTATTTACGCACTAAATACCGTAAGCTCGGCGAAGCGACCAGAAAACCGGCAACTCTACCTGCAGCCTCGGCGTGCTCCCGAGCTAATAGCTCTAACCACTTTCACACCGCACTAACAGCCCCCCCTACGAACCTCCAAGGGAGACCGTACTAGACCTAACAGGGACAGATACCACGGTAACTAACGATACTGCGTTCGTACTCGCTGCCATACAATCCCTGTGCATTTAGAATTGCAAAACACTCACCCCTCGTAACGCTACTCCCAAACAATCAGCTAAACTCACTGACAACAGCAGCTGCGCGCAATCCGTCCCCACAACGGACATCCAGATTGCACACGTTTCCCAGGTCCAAAGCAACGAGCCCCCATCTGTTACAACCCGGCTCCTGGGCTGTAACAAAAAGCAGGGAGGCGAGACGAGGGTTGTAAATAAGAAAAGGCGTTTATTGCAAATGCCACAAAGTATCAAGCAGCCCCAGCAACAGATCCCCGAAGCTGGTCCGCGTGAGTGCCCAGAGGAGTGAGAGCCACGTAACCGGCTGGGCTCCTCTCATATCCTTTCCTTCCAGGTGTAGCTCATCAGGCAGGTATCCTCCCACAGGTGCGGCTCATCAGACAGCTGCAGCTGGAACCTGCAATCACACACCAAACACACACACAACCAGACGGCACCCCACGTGGTGTGGAGGGGTCGTCACAAGGCCTACTCACTATACCTAAGAGAATGCCTTAATGCCATGCAGGACTTGGAGTACATGGATGAGCTAGACGTCACATCAACTTTAAGACTAATTGTCTCCAAGCTACCATATAAGCTCAGGGAAAGATGGCGCACAACAGCGTATGAAGAATTTCAAAAGAAAAACATCAGAGCTAGATTCAAACATCTGGTCGAATTCACCGAAAAGCATTCTGACATATTATTACACCCAGTGTTTGGAGAAATGAAAGACTCAAATCCCACTAAAAGGATAATCACCAACAATAGGACAACTGACCTCAGAACACCTAAAAGGAGCAGTAGCTTTGCCACAGCTGTCACCTCAACTGAACATTATGACACCAAGCTGCAGGCATTTAAGGTGCAGCAACCCACCTACATCAAAGCTGCCCCTGCAACCATATGTAGTTTCTGTCAAGGCATGCATGCAGTAGTGGACTGCTTAAAACTCAAATCAGAGCCTCACAACCAAAAGGTTAATTATCTAAAGACAAATGGTTATTGTTTTGGTTGCCTTAAGAAGGGTCACATGAGCAAAGACTGTACATTGAAGCTAAACTGTCACATGCCAAAGGAAACATCCAACACTGCTGCATATTGATGATTTAAATTCAAAGCAAGTCACCCTGCAAAACAGTAGAACAGAACCAAAGCGAACGTCCATCAACAGTGCGAAAGTATCAGCTGATCAGTCAACAGAGGCCGGTGAGGATTGTGCCCTTGCTATTGTTCCGGTGCAAGTGAAAGCCGAAAAAGGAAGCAAGTATATTCAAACCTACGCCTTTCTTGACCCTGGGAGCACGGCCACATTCTGTACTGAAAACCTAATGAACCAACTGAATGCTAAAGGATGGAAGACTGAAATTCTACTCCGCAAAATGGGACAAAAAAGGAATGCAAAAAGCTATGAAATCATAGGACTGGAAATAGGAAACATAGATGGAGGACAATTTATCAACTTGCCTGAAGTGTATACTCAAACTAAGATTCCTGTCTCAAAGGAAAACCTTCTCACACAATCCGATCTTGAACAATGGCCTCATCTCAGTCAGATCCAAATCAAGGAAATTGATGCAGACATTGAAATGCTGATAGGGATGAATGTTCCCAAAGCCTTGGAACCCTGGGATATAATCCACAGTCAGGGTAATGGACCATATGCAGTGAAGGCAAGGCAAGGCAAGGCAAGTTTATTTATATAGCACTTTTCAACACAAGGCAATTCAAAGTGCTTTACAAAAAATGAAAGACATTAAGAAAATGGCATTTAAAATCAGTCATTAAAAAGAAAAGCTAATAAAATAAACATTAAAAGAAAAAATACATGGATAAAAGTTACAGTGCAGTATAAGATATGAAAAGTTCAATTAAAAGCAGCGACAAAAAGAAAAGTCTTCAGCCTGGATTTAAAAGTAGTAAGAGTTGTAGCGGACCTGCAGGTTTCTGGGAGTTTGTTCCAGATATTTGGAGCATAATAACTGAACGCTGCTTCTCCATGTTTAGTTCTGACTCTGGGGACAGAAAGCTGACCAGTCCCTGAAGACCTGAGAGTTCTGGATGGTTCATAATTTATCAGGAGATCAGAAATGTATTTTGGGCCTAAACCATTCAGTGCTTTATAAACCAGCAGCAGTATTTTTGAAATCTATTCTTTGACACACAGGAAGCCAGTGTAAAGACTTCAGAACTGGAGTGATGTGATCCACTTTCTTAGTGTTAGTGAGGACACGAGCAGCGGCGTTCTGAATTAGCTGCAGCTTTCTAATAGATTTTTTAGTGAGACCTGTGAAAACACCATTACAGTAGTCCAGTCTACTGAAGATAAAAGCATGGACAAGTTTTTCCAAATCCTGCTGTGACATTAGTCTTTTAATCCTAGATATGTTCTTTAGGTGATAGTAGGCTGATTTAGTAACTGTTTTAATGTGACTGTTGAAACTCAGGTCAGAGTCCATGACTACACCTAGATTTCTGGCTTTATCTGTTGTTTTGAACATTACAGACTGAAGCTCAGCGCTAACTTTTATACGTTCTGCCTTGGCTCCAAAAACCATTACCTCAGTTTTATCTTTGTTTAATTGGAGAAAGTTCTGACACATCCAGTCATTGATTTGTTCAATGCACTTACTCAGTGTTTGAATTGGAGCATAGTCTCCTGGTGAAATGGTTACGTAAATGTGTGTGTCATCTGCATAGCTATGGTAACTTATTTTGTTGTTCTTCATTATCTGAGCCAGTGGTAGCATGTAGACGTTAAAGAGAAGAGGCCCCAAGATGGATCCTTGAGGAACCCCACATGTCATAGTTGTCAACTCAGATTTGTATTTACCTATAGAAACAAAATTGTTTCTGTCCTTTAAGTAGGATTCAAACCAATTTAGAACTGTTTCCGAAAGTCCCACCCAGTTTTCCAGTCGGTCTAGTAATATGTTGTGGTCAACAGTGTCAAACGCAGCACTGAGATCTAATAGTACTAACACTGAAGTTCTGCCACTGTCTGTGTTTAAGTGGATGTCATTGAAGACCTTTACAAGAGCAGTCTCAGTGCTGTGGTTTGGACGGAAGCCTGACTGCAACACATCCAAACAGTTATTTAAATGCAAGAAATTACTCAACTGCTGAAAAACTACTTTTTCAATGATTTTTCCTAGAAATGGCAGGTTTGATATGGGCCTGTAATTGTTCATTAGTGAAGCATCTAGATTATTCTTTTTTAAGAGCGGTTTAATGACTGCAGTTTTCAGGGCCTGTGGAAAAATACCTGAGTGAAGAGATTTGTTTACTATATGAAGTAGATCCGAGGCCATGCAAGGAAAAACATCTTTGAAAAATCCTGTTGGAATAATATCAAGGCAGCAGGAGGAGGATTTCAGAAGTTTAATAATGTCCTCTAGGTTTTTATCATTAATCTGATGGAATTGTGTCATGATGTCTGAATTGATATTAGGTGGACATAGGGACAACACATTTGCTGTACCTGATACAGAGTTACTGACTGCTTGTCTGATTTTCTGAATTTTGTCAGTGAAGAAGGAGGCAAAATCGTTGCACGCCCTGGTGGATAGAAATTCAGAGGCTACTGACACTGGGGGGTTAGTTAGTCTGTCTACGGTAGCAAACAAGGCACGTGCGTTGTTTTTGGTTTTAGTAATGATGTCAGAGAAGAAAGACTGTCGTGCATTTTTCAATTCCAAATTATAAAGGCCAAGTCTCTCTTTATACATTTCAAAGTGAACCTGGAGATTTGTTTTTCGCCACCTGCGTTCAGCTTTTCGACATTCTCTTTTTTCTGTTTTCACGGTCATGGCCTTTCTCCATGGAGATATTTTCTTCCCAGTCACTTCCCTTACCTTAGTTGGAGCAATGGCATCTATAACATTTTTAATTTTTGAATTAAAATGATCTACTAGCTCATTTACTGAGATGTTAGCAGGGGCAAGTGTGGAAGAAAAATTCTGAGTAAACATTTCCCTAGTATTTTCAGTTAAATATCGCTTTGTGGTTACCTCTTTTTGAACATTTTTTGAACAGAAATAGAGCTCTCAAAGAAAACACAACATCAGTCACCACAACCTTAGAGATATTCAGACCCTTTGAGATAATTAAGTCCAGAGTGTGCCCCTTATTGTGCGTGGGCTCCGTCACATGCTGAGTCAGACCATAGCTATCAAGAACACAAAACAGTTCTTTAGCCCCTCTGTCCTGGGGGTTGTCAACATGGATGTTAAAATCACCAAAAATGACTAGACGGTCAAAGTCAATACACACTATAGACAGCAACTCGGTAAAATCATCAAAAAAGCTTGCACAGTATTTGGGCGGTCTATAGATATTTAGGAACAGAGCTCGAGAGGAGCATTTCAGCTGAAGGGCCACATATTCAAAAGAAGCAAAGTTCCCATAAGATGTCTTCCTGCATTGAAGAGAATCATTGAACAGAATAGCAACGCCACCTCCTTTCTTATGCATTCTTTCCTGACTCATAAAACTAAAGTTGGGAGGGGTTGATTCGATAAGAACAGCTGCACTGTTATTTTGTTCAATCCAAGTTTCTGTTAAAAACATAAAATCGAGATTGTGCTCAGTGATAAAATCATTGATTAAAAATGTTTTTCCTGCCAAAGACCTGACATTTAATAAAGCTAGTTTAAGTTCGTTAAACACACTATCAGTCAGGTTTTTTGTAACAAGCTGTGGCTGACATGGAATCACTGCTAAATTTGATAAAGTCACACAAACGTTTGAGCGCTTCCTGTATCTAAGCTGATTCACCGCTCTTAATCTATTACCTATCAACACAGATATCGGCAAAGCTACTGGCAGGAAGGGCCCCGGCATGTCCTGGAAAGAGTTGAGAGTGCCATACGCCCTTGAGCCTGGACCCAGCAAATATCAGCAGGAGGAGGAATTCAGAAGTTTAATAATGTTCTCTAAGTTTTTATCATTCTTTGGAGGGGAGGGAGGACCCACCACCCTGCTCCTCTCATAGGAGGGCAGGGTGAGGGCTACACTGTAGGGTAGGCAGTTTGCAGCGTTTTGTACACACACATCCCTATCAGGCTTTGAAGGGGAGGGAGGTCCCACCACCCTGCTCCTCTCATCATAGGAGGGCAGGGTGAGGGCTACACTGTAGGAAGGGGGGTTTGGAAATCTGCTTCCATCTTCCTTGTATTGTTTTGGTTTGGATGATTGTGGCAGGCATGGTGATGAAGCCGGGGGAGATGGTGCGCGTCTCTGTGGTGATTGTGGTGGGCGTCGTTGAGGGGCGGGGGTAAAGGACATGCTGCCAAACCTGCGTATCGGCTTCATGCGGGGGGAGGGCGAGGGTGAAAGGGTGAGCGGAGAGTAGAGAGAGCTGGGGGATGAATGAAGAGTATCCTCAAAGGCGTTGACAGGGGGGGTGACGGGCAGTGGAGACTCCTCCATTTGTGTCATAAGTCTCCCGTAATCAGAACATTCCTCAGGCGGGTGCAGTGATACTTCTTCAGGGTTTTCTGCGCGATGTGTTGTGTCTTTCTCCTGTTTTGATTCCTCTTGCCGCTTGTCCTTGGCAGAGGGAACAGATTGATGACGCAGGCAGTTGAATATGTTAGAGATAAACAATTTCACTCCTGACTTGTTCAAGCAAACTCCATTTGCCTTATAAAGATGTCTGCGATCCCAGAAAAAGTTAAAATTGTCAATAAAATGGACAGAATGGTCAGTACAGGCAGTTGAAAGCCACGTGTTCAGTGCAAACAATCTGCTGAATCTCTCCACTCCTCTTCTGACTGGCGGTAGAGGGCCACTGATGAACACCTCCGCATTTAGAGAGCTGACAGCTTCCAACAGACATTTAAAGTCTTTTATCAGCACTTCTGACTGTTGTTTCACAACATCATTTGTTCCAATGTGCAGCACCACATTCTTCACCGTCGGATGTTCAGCCCCAATATGCAGGATCTTCTCAGCCAAGTCAGAGACCATATCCTTGGGAAAACAGAGTACTTTGGTGTTGTTCTTACTACACAGACTTTTTACATCTCTTACAGCAGAGTCACCCACAATCAGAGTTTCAGGCCCATTCGTTAGCTTTCTCTCTAGCCTTTTACTTTTGGAGTAGCTATTGGTCCTTACCCTGCTGTGTGAAGAGGACAGGTTATCCAGGTCATCAGAAAGAGATCTCCGGTTCTCGGTCAGCGGAGCGAATCTGTTCTGGGTTGGCACACTTGGTGGTTTAGGAGGATTGTTTGTAGTTCTCCCTTTAGCAGCTGTCCACGGCTGTTTCCTAGTATGAATCGGGGTTGAAGAGGCGCTCTTCCTGGTTGATTGCAATGCAGGCCAGCCGGTCACATCAGAGATTTCAGAGCGCTGGGCTCTGCCTGTTATTCGTCCTCCCAAATCCCATGGAAATGATTTACTCTTAGGCTTTGCACCCAGAGAGTTCCAGGGAGGACTACCACTTGTAGATTTATTACCCAGTACACAGCCCTCCTGTTCCTTGGAATCCTTGTAGCTGCTAACTAGCTGTGAGTTAGCATACCCTTTTCCATTATTTTGCAACACTGGTAAAGTGGTGTCATTCCCACGACATAGTCCATTCAATTCCACGTTAACTTCCAACCGTTGCATTTTCATTTCCAACACAGCCATCTTCTGTAGAAGTTTGTGGAAGTCATCTGTAGAGAACGGAGGCATTTTGCTGCTAACTAGCTTAAGCTAAATAGCATACCAGGCTTTAGCTGTTGCTAGGCCACGCTACTGTAAGACTGAGGTCGTCGTAAAAATGTTGAAATATGGCTGAAACTCTCCGTCTATTTACGAAGATGAACTGTCCCAGTGATAAGTTAATGTCTAGGAGCCGCTGCTCGAAGTTTTCAGAGAATAAGAATAGGAAAATCAGCATAAAAAGTAAGCAGAGGCAGGAGCAAGCAGAAAAGCGTCTGCACTGTCAGAAAGATAAGCAGAATCAAGACAATGTTTGGATGGGTGGTCAATGGGCCCCTCAAATCTCACACTGCTATGGATACTTCTGGAACAATGTCAGCAACCGTCAATAGAATTTCACTGGATAATCTGAGGGACCAGCTAGTCTCACAGTACAACCAGGATTTCCCTGAAAAGGAATATGATGAAAAAAGAGAGATGTCATGTGAGGACAGGAAATTCATGGACCTGGCTGAAAGTTCGATAGTCATCAAAAACGGACATTACAACTTACCTCTACCCTTCCGTGATAAGGACTTGGCCCTGCCTAACAATTACAACATGGCACTACATCGCACAAACAACCTTGCTGGGAAATTCAAGAGGGATTCAGTTTACGCTGAAGAATATAAAGCCTTCATGGCAAAGGTACTGGAAAAGGGCTATGCCGAGTTCCACAAGATCAACTTCAAAGATCAGATGGCAGGCTCTGGTACATACCGCATCATGGGGTTTACCATAAAAGAAAGAAGAAACTCAGGGTTGTATTTGACTGTTCATCTTCATTTAAAGGAAAGTCCCTTAATGCTGAACTCCTCCAAGGTCCGGACTTGACTAATCCCCTTCTAGGCGTCTTGCTTCGTTTCCGTCAGGAAAAAATTGCAATAATGGCTGACATTGAAGCAATATACTACCAAGTACAAGTACAGGAAGACCACCGTGACTATCTCAGGTTTTTGTGGTGGCCTCAAGGAGACATCAGCAAACCACTGGAAGTCTATCGGATGAATGTGCATCTCTTTGGTGCAGTATCATCCCCAAGCATAGCCAGCTTTGCCTTGCAACAAGTGTCAAGAGACAATGCCAGTAAATACAGCATGGAAGTACTGGAAACCATTCAGCGCAGCTTTTATGTGGATGACTGTCTCAAATCTGTGGCTTCTACAACTCAAGCTATCGATCTTACCAAGGACCTCATGAAGGCATGTGCCGAAGGAGGATTCACTCTTACCAAATGGGTGAGTAACAGCCAAGACGTGCTTAGAACCATCCCTGAAGTGCACAGAGCTAAACCAGTTGAGCAACTAGATCTGGACAAAGAAAAAACACCTTTAGAAAGAGTTCTAGGCATCCAGTGGAATATCGTGAGAGATACTTTTACCTTCACTGCTGCCATCAAACACAAAGTCCCTACAAGAAGAACAGTTCTTTCTATTGTCAGTTCTATTTACGACCCCCTCGGTTTCCTTTCACCATTCATCCTCAAGGCCAAGTAAATCCTTAGAGGACTCTGCATTGATAAGTGTGGATGGGATGAAGTTATCCCAGAACACCTTTCAAAGTCATGGCTAAGATGGATAGCAGAACTAGATCAGCTGAGCAGATTTGAAGTGGACAGGTGCAAATCACCATTCCCAGACTGGAGCTCGCAGCTACTACACTTGCTGTAAAAGTGGACAGGATGTTACAGAAGGAACTAAACATGAAACTACAGAAATCAACGTTCTGGACAGATAGTACATCAGTACTAAAATACATCCACAACCAAACAAAAAGATTCCATACCTACGTTGCTAATAGGATAGCAGTGATTCACAACTTGTCCCAAGAAAGCCAATGGAGGCATGTAAGTTCCAAGGACAATCCAGCAGACTTTGCATCACGTGGATTGAATATTGAACCATTCTTGGAGTCCACAAGATGGTTGAATGGCCCTGACTTTCTGTCAAAGGAGGAAAGTGAATGGCCCGAAGTGCCAGAGGATCTTGGCCACATCCTCCTTAATGATCCAGAGATTAAAAAGGACATCTCTGTTAACAGCTTGAAAATAAATAACTGTGCAACTCCCGACCTCATTGAACACTACTCCTCTTGGAAAAAACGACAGAGAGCAGTGGGTTGGTTGTTGAAACTCAAAAGACTGCTTCAATCTAAAAGATCTAAAGCACCAGAGACCCACTCCAAAACTGCAGAAAGACAACAAGGACTATCTGTGGAGGATTTGGAGGAAGCAGAGAAATCCATCATTCACTATGAACAAGAGCGCTACTTTGAATCTGAGCTGATGCTGCTAAGGAAAGGAAAAGCTGTTAAAGCTGACAGCCCCTTACGCAAAGTTGATCCTATTCTGGATGAAGGTATCCTACGGATTGGAGGACGCATAAGTAAATCTGCTATGCCAGTACATTTGAGAAACCCGATAATCCTTCCAAAAAACTCCCACATATCCAAACTGATTCTACGCGATATTCATCAGCAGGTCGGACACTCTGGGAGGAACCACATGCTCTCCAGACTAGGCCAGAAATTCTGGTTACCCTCTGCCAACTCCTCTGCAAGGAAAATAATAAAGGCTTGTGTTTTTTGTAGACGCATGCAGGCTAGAGTTGGAGAACAAAAAATGGCTGACCTACCTGAAGATCGTGTGGCTCCAGACCTTCCACCTTTCTCTCATGTGGGAATTGACTATTTCGGACCCATCTTGGTTAAAAGAGGTCGAGGCCATGTGAAGCGGTGGGGGGTAATATTTACCTGCCTTGTGAGTCGAGCTATTCATCTGGAGGTGGCGAGTACCTTAGATACTGACTCCTGCATCAACACCATAAGGCGGTTTTCATGTCGAAGAGGACCAATTCTAACAATCAGAACAGATCGTGGGACCAACTTTGTAGGCGCTCAGAAAGAACTGGAGACTGCTCTAAACCAGCTTGATCACAAAAGGATCCAGGATTCCCTGCTCTCTGAGCAAGTCAGGTGGCTGTTCAATCCCCCATCAGGAGCACACTTTGGAGGAGTGTGGGAAAGACTGATCAGGCTGGTGAAAAAAGTACTCTTTTCAGTTCTTCAACATCAGGTAATTGACGATGAAATGCTACAAACTGCCTTTTGTGAAGTTGAATCCATTCTCAATGACAGACCAATCACAACTGTGTCAGCTGATCCTAATGATTTAGAACCCCTCACGCCAAACCACCTGCTGCAGCTGAAAACCAAACCACTCTTACCACCTGGACTCTTCTGCAAAGATGACCTCTACACCAGAAAGAGATGGAGACAAGTTCAATACATTGCAGACCTCTTCTGGCAGAGGTGGGCTAAAGAATATCTGCCACTCATGCAGCAAAGGCAAAAGTGGGTCAACACTAGAAGGAATCTTCAACCCAACGATATTGTGGTCATCGTCGATGAAACAGCACCAAGGAACTCATGGCCCCTGGGCCGTGTGGTTAAAACCCTGCCTGGACCCAAAGGTCTGGTCAGAAGTGTGTTAGTTCAGACCAAGACTAACATCCTGCAAAGGCCCATTAGTAAGCTCTGTCTACTCCTGGAAGCCAACTGAGCCAAGAGCTAGCCAATGCCCTACCCCTTATCCCCTGCACACACACATACTATCTTTCTTACATCTTTCCATACACAAACCTCTCTATTTCAAACTACACTGATACCCTTTTGACTATTGTCTCCTGCCTCAGGGACAGTGAGTGGTGATACCACAAAAGACACTGATGGAGCATGAACTTTGGGGGGGATCTAAGTGGGGGCTAATTGAAATGACTTGTTGAATGTATATATGCATATTAGTCGATTTTGTATGATAAACAGAAATGTGATTTTTTTTTTTTAAGTAGTTTAACATGTTTAAAGGTGTTACCTGGCTCCATAGAATGTTTTGTTGTAATTGATTTGCTATAGCATCACAATTAGGGGCCGATATGATGAAGCCATATCTAGGAGCTTATATTATTTAATAGTTATCCTTTTATTTTATTGTTCTTTTTTGTTTATAGTAAATCTTCCTTTTAATTCTTATTTAAGTTTATCAGATAAGTTGTACTATGCCTCTGTTTTCGTAAAGGCAGCCTTTGGGCACCGGGGGAGGGGAGACCTGCTCATTATAAATATGGGAAACAGGTGGTAGTGAGGGGCGTACCCGGGAGAGCTGATGGTTTTTTATCATTGGGTAAGAAGGAAGAACAAGGCTTGATATGTGGATAATAAATTGCACTAAAACGACTTTTGCTCAGACTTTTTACCCATGCGTAAGATTCGCTGACGGGTGCCTCAGCAGCACTTTGCTTTGAGTTATATTTCTTTCATATATTTTTATAATTTTGGCCGCTTTAGAGGGCGATCAAGAGAAGAGAGAAAGGGCGAGCGAGAGAAGAGAGAGAGAAGAGAGAGAGAGGGCGATCAAGAGAAGAGAGACCTCCTAATGTAATGTCTAACTCCTATGAAAATGTTCAAAAAGTGCTCAAACTTCACATGTGTGCTAACAGTCCAGCCGTGAAGACATCTCCGGGACAGTTTTGAGATTTCTTCAAATGCCGTTGTCATGGCAACACAATGCTCACCATGAAACACGGTTTTCTCATAACTTCAGTGAAAATGCTCCAAACGGCCCAAAACTTCACAGGTTTGGTAACGATGCAGCCATCAACACATCTAAGCGTATTATGGGGTGTCATCAAATGCCGTTGCCATGGCGACAGATCATTCACCATCAAGTTAGTTCAAACGTTTGCAGTTCTAATATTCTGCTGCTTTCCCAAGCCTTTTTACTTTCTTTTCTCTTCTTAATACAAATTCATTCACTACTACTTACATCTGATATTTAACTCCTTCAGACTATTTTCAGCTGCAGAAACCATTCAACTATTACATTATTCAGCTATTTCAGGACATCGAGGCTATACATGTTGTTGTTTATACCTTTTTTTTTTTTTTTTTACTTTTCTTTTGAATATTAAAGTTTTTCTGCATTTTTCGTACCTAAAAGCAGCTACCATTCAACTAATAACATATTCAGCTTTTTCTGCATTTTCAGCTAAATTCAGCCAAAAATTCACAGTTTACAGCATTCACACGCATTTTCAGCAGGAAATGCATTTTCTAGTTCTTTCCACTTATTATTTCAGCCAATACTTTGGCTCTCCATAAATGGGGCGAAGCCTGCGAGCTAGTTCAGGCAGTCAACTCGAGGACTTATGCTGCATTCATACATAACGCCCCTGCCACTCTACAACCAACCAAACAGAGTCCCCTTAATATGCCGCTCTATTTAACCTGCCAGATCTCTCTCCATGCATTGCTTACTGCTGCTATTGCTGCAGCCACCTACGTCGCTGCCGCTTGCCTGCTACTACAAGTCGCCCATGCGATCTTCAACTTACCTGCTGCTGTCGCTGCTGTACTTTGCTATGTCTTCTGCCTTATCCGAAGTCGGGGCCGATTCAACATCCTCGGGGGAAGAAGTCGGCATTATCCCCGAAACACAGGCTGGCTCGGAGACATGCTCAGACGCCCCAGAAACGAGCCACAGCTCTCGCATCACGCCGAAACGACTGGCCGGATGGCCAGTGCATCGTATCCTCGATGAGCTGTATGGTAACAATATACCAGTCCCGTCTGGCCTCAGCCACGAGGATCTCTTTAAATTCCTTCTGGCAAATGAATGTTCCGGGATTAGCCTACAGTCGAACGCCAGTACCGGTAACAACAGCGCTCCCAAAAAGGGGAAAGCTCCCGCTAAGAGGCGCGCTGCCTCTCAGCCAGTCGTCATTTTGCCCAAAAAGAAGCAGAAACATGCTTCAGTTAACAACGATTCTGCCATTCTGTCCTCCCTTCTCGAGGTTAAAACAGCGCTTCAGGGCATGAATTCCAGGATACATTCCCTGGAACAAAGCACACTCTCCGCCGCCAGCAGTGTAAACCACATGGGCCCCTCCTCGTCCTCTGCTGTAGCCCAGGCTACTACTTCCGCGTTCATTCAAGCTGCGCCGCTTCCTGACAACGTCACACCCCTGAGGACTCTGGGAACTGCAGTCCCAGCTCCAGCCACGGGTTGTGGCTTTCTGCCCCCCGCAGCAGCAATTCCTGACACTCTCAGGAATCACATTTTGGCAGGTATACCATACATACTGCATTTTAAGCATTGTTTTCTGCGTTTAAATCACTTTGGGGCAATTATTGGAAAGTTACGTGTTATATTGGTAACATATAAACTTTTTAATAAAAGTGTAATTGCACATAACAGGGTGTGTGTGTGTGTGTGTATATATATATGTATATATAATATATATACATATATATATATATATATATATATGCGGGCGTGTATAAACCTTTTGCTCTCATCGGCAGGCCATGACATCAATCTGGTGAAAATTCTATTATGTGGATCTGAATCTGTCAAAAGATTTGTGGACTGCGGAGATTTCTCCGTCCTACTTAAAGACAGCGACCCCAGACTATCTAAATCTCTTTCCATGGCAGAATTCATCGTAGCTTTTGGTGTCTTTAGAGACACTATATGCGAAATCTATCCTCAGCGTAGAGCAGAGTATATGTATGTATATCCAGTGGTACAATCAGAGATTAGATTGGTCCGTTATCGACCTGACTCTCATCAGCAGGCATTTCACGGGGCATAAAACCCTCACATGCTCTATCTGTGGTTCCTTTTCACACTCAACTTCCCTGTGCCCAAGAACCGCTCAGCAGGAACTTTCCACGGCTAAAACTATGCCCCAGCCTAGGAATCAAATGTTCCATACCGCTAATCAATCAAGGAGAGAGGTATTTTCCTCTGGATTTAAGCCTATTGTATGCAACAATTTCAATGAGAATGTCTGTACGTATACTAAATGTAAATTCATGCATGTGTGTAGTTGGTGCGGAGACGGCCACCCACGCTCGGTAGGAGTTACTATTAAAAGAAGTTAAAAACGGATACATGATAGGCCCCACGTTAAAACCCTTCTTCTCTATCTTCAGATCAAGCCCCATAGGGATCGCTACGAGGAAATATTCCAACAAAAAACGTCTCATTATCGACCTGTCAGCTCCCCATGATTCTTCTGTCAAGAGTATCAATAGCCTAATCCCTAAAGAGCCTTTTTCCCTGTTCTACGCTTCTGTTGATAATGCTGTACAGATGATTAAGTCAGCAGGGGTAGGTGCATGGCTGGGGAAAGCAGACATCGTAGATGCCTTCAAAGTCATGCCACTTCACCCCTCTCAATGGCATATATTTGGCGTGAAATGGCGTTCCAAGTTTTACTTCTCAGTAAAACTGACATTCGGTTGCCGTAGTAGTCCACGCATCTTCGACACCTTGTCAGAAGCGCTATGCTGGATACTCTACAACACCTATAAACTCCCTTTCGTCCTTCATCTTTTAGATGATTTTCTAGTAGTCGACTTTCCCTCGTCCCCACCAGCCCGCAGCATCTCCACAGTGAAAAACCTTTTCAAAGAGCTAGGTGTACCCCTTTCAGAACAGAAAACCGTAGGCCCTTCCACGCGTTTAGAATTTCTCGGTATCACCCTCGATAGCGTGCTGATGCAAGCTTCACTCCCACTAGACAAGCTGTCCCGCATCAGAGAAGGCATCAAATCATGGTCCGCTGCCGTTAGTATCTCAAAAAGGGATCTTTTATCCTTATTAGGCCACCTTAACTTTGCAATGCGCATCATCCCACACGGCCGCTCATTTGTTTCACGGCTGCTAGCGCTGGCCTCTTCTGTCCAAAACCTTAAAGACATTATAGTCCTAGATGATGGTTGTCGCTCAGATCTTCGATTCTGGGCCTCTCTGTGCGAAGAGTGGAATGGCATTTCATTCTTTTACAATGACCTCGTGGAGTCTTCAGATTCTCTCCAGTTCTTCACAGACGCTGCACCTTCCATCGGGTTCGGGGGATTATTTTGTAATGAATGGTTCGCAGATGTCTGGCCAACTGAGATCCAGTCCCTCGAAAATACTTCAAAATCTACCGCCCTCTTCGAGCTCTATCCTATTGTTGTCGCTTGCTCGATCTGGGGCACCAGATGGACCAGGAAACAAATTACTGTTTTCTGCGACAACGCAGCTACCGTCGACATCATCAACAAAGGGCGCTCAAAAATACCAATGATCAACAGTCTCATGCGGCGCTTAACCTGGACATGCGTAATTAATAACTTCATCTTGCGAGCTACTCATATTCCCGGGCATGTTAATCGCATAGCTGATGCTCTGTCTCGCTTTAAATTTCAGGAGTTCAAAACCATGTGTCCCCAAGCGAAGCCCACCACCTTGCCATGCCCTGCGTTCCACCGAATGACTTTGGACTAAGCACATCCAAGCCCCTCGAGGGTCTCCTGTATTCTGCCTCCAAATACATGAGACTTGGTCTAGCCAAAAGCACAATTAAAGCCTACGATTCAGCTTGGTATTTCTTCTCTTCCTTCTGCATCAACCTTCTTCTGTGTTCTTATCCATTAGATATATCTGTCGTCTGTGCATTTATTGTATTCTCATTCGAATCCCGCAATCTTCAAGTGCAAAGCATAAAAGCAATGCTAGCAGGGATTCAGTTCCACATTAGATGTAAAGACCCAGCATCAGAAAGCATCCTCAGGAACCCTTCCATTCGACTGCTCCTCAACGGCCTCAAGAAGACACGTCCTCCAGGCAATGATAAAAGACTGCCTCTTACTATTTCTCTGGTGCACAAGTTGGTTTCCAAGTTAAGGCCGTCGACATTATGCTGGATGCAGTCTTGTTAATGGCTTTCTTTGGGTTTCTCAGGTGTGGTGAATATACAACAAGATCTCTCTCCTTTGATCCTCAGTACGATCTCACCTTTAACGATTTAACATTGGAAGATCAAATGTACACACTGTTTTTGAAACATTCAAAGTCTGATAGATCTGGTAAAGGAACTCAAATAATCATTGCCAAAACTAATACTGTTTTTTGCCCTCTATCTTCCATGCTCAACTTTCTGCATCATCGACCTCGGACACATGGGTCGGCACCCCTGTTCATTATCGATGGCTGCAAACCCTTGACGAGATCATGGTTCTCGTCCAAGCTGCGTGATCTCTGTCTAAGCTGTGGCCTACCCCCAGGTCACTATTCCCCTCACTCTTTAAGAATCGGCGCTGCCACAACTGCGGCTCTCCTCCTGCCTACCTCAACCCTGAAATCCCTGGGCCGCTGGTCATCTTCTGCATACCAGCGCTACGTCAGGCTTCATACAGATGAGATCCTTTCAGCTCAAAGAACCATGAGCTCTCGCACTACTCGATAATTGAATAAATGTTTAAAAATGCATTGAATTATGTTATCTGCATACCAGGTGGTTGCTGGGTTAGATTATAGTATATTCCCCTCTTAGCTGCATGCTTGGGGGGCTGCCTCAAGACTAGATACAGCAGTCTCGATAGGTAGTATATTCCCCTCAAAGCCGCGGTGCTGGGGGGGGGGTTCGGCACTGGTCACTTCCAGGCCTACACATAGCAGTCTCTCTAGGTAGTATATTCCCCTTAAAAGCCGCGGTGCTTAAGGGGGATGGCTTTTCGGGCTGTTCCCGGGCCTTCACATAGCAGTCACTAGGTAGTATATCGTCCTTAAAGCCGCGGTGCTTAAGGGGGATGGCTTTTCGGGCTGTTCCCGGGCCTTCACATAGCAGTCTCACTAAGTAGTATATTCCCCTTAAAGCCGCTGTGCTTAAGGGGAATGGCCACATGGCAGCTCGCCAGGCCCTCTACTTATCAGATTTACATCACCAGTGTCAGGCTCGGGCTATGCAGTTTTGGGGGATAATATCTAATCTCCACGCAGTTTTGGGGGTTAGTTATTTAATCATCACTCATCGTGCATGTATATCTATGGAGTGATGATGCCCGAGCCTAATCGCCAAACTCAACTATATGCTGCTCCTAATAAACATGCTAAAGAAACTCGTGAGTTGTCTGACTGAAATGGGGCGAAGCCTGCGAGCTAGTTCAGGCAGTCAACTCGAGGACTTATGCTGCATTCATACATAACGCCCCTGCCACTCTACAACCAACCAACAGAGTCTCCTTAATATGCCGCTCTATTTAACCTGCCAGATCTCTCTCCATGCATTGCTTACTGCTGCTATTGCTGCAGCCACCTACGTCGCTGCCGCTTGCCTGCCCCACCACCACCCCAGCTTCCACCCCAGCTTCCACCTGTAGGCTCGGGGGTTAGTTATTTAATCATCACTCATCGTGCATGTATATCTATGGAGTGATGATGCCCGAGCCTAATCGCCAAACTCAACTATATGCTGCTCCTAATAAACATGCTAAAGAAACTCGTGAGTTGTCTGACTGAACTTCAGCTTATTTTCCGCTACAGAAACCATTCAAATATTAAACTATTCAGCCTATTCAGGAATCGATGGGAAACCTTCAACTTTTAAAAAATATTTCATACTAGTTGAAATATTCAGCTTTTTAAACTCTTTTTTAACATTGAAGTCAATGGGAGATGAGCCAATAATCTGACTCTCCATAACTTCAGCTTATTTTCAGCTACAGAAACCATTCAAATATTAAACTATTCAACCTGTTCAGCAATTGATGGTAAACATTCAACTTTTTAAAAATATTTCATACTTTTTGAAATATAAAGCTTTTTAAACTCTTTTTTTAACATGGAAGTCAATGAGAGATGCCTTAAAATCCTGTTTTCCTACACCTTGCGCCAAATGCTTCTCCTTCCACATAATTTCAGCTAGACACTTCATTCCAACTTTCAAATGATCACAATATCTTCAGCTATAAAACTTGTATAACATACTTTTGATATCTTTTCAACTTTTTCAGATATTGAACTTAGTTTGGAGCTTAGCAGAGAGGCCTTTTTCAGATTTTAACATTAGAGTGGATGGGAGCAGCTCGTTAAGTCTAGAGTGCTTTGATCTCAAACAGAGTGCAGTTGTGCTTGAAATGCTCCCCCAAAAATGTTTTAAACTTGCCATAATTCCCAAGCCCTACACTCCTCAGACATACTCTTTCATGAAAAACGTAGGAAAACCTCTCCTAGGTTGGAAAATTAAAAATAAATTAAGAAAAAATATTAAACAAAATGCCTCTTCAGGGCATGAAGCGACAAAAAGTCCACCTTGCTCCCAATTGATTCCCATGTTAAATTGTTCCGGATCTTTCTTCGGAACAGAGAGAAGTACACTTTAGATAAACTGCTCCCATCACCACATTGTACACCCAAAACCCCCCAAAAAAATTCAACTTATTGGGGTTCCCTGATGCTCAGGGTCTGCTCATTGTTTGGATCGGGGCCATAGTTTTTGAACAGGTGGCAAAATGGTCAGATATACTCTTCAATGCATTCTTAATGGGACTCTGCAGTCTGCTGCAGTTGGTAAACCGTCATAACTCGTCACCATGGTAACCTTTGATCTCTGGGTTTACACACACAGGTGTTTGTAAACATTCAATCACTACTACTTACATTTCATATATTTATTTAACTCCTTCAGCCTAATTTCAGCTGCAGGAACTATTCAAATATCAAACTATTCAGCCTTTTCAGCACATGATGGGAAACTTTCAACTTTTTCAAAATATGTTATACTTTTTAAAATATTCAGCTTTTTAAAGTCTTTTTTAACATGGAAGTCATTGCAATGCATTTGAGCTGTAACAATTAACACACACACACATAGGGATGGGTACCGAGCCCCGGTATTAAACGGGCCCCGGGGCTGAATTATTAAAGACCGTACTACCGTTAAGTTCCGACGTTAGCGGTCTTTTTATCGGTACTGGAGACATGTAAAAAATATATGTCTGTCTGTCTGTCTGTGTCTTTGTGAGAGAGAGAGTGTCTGTCTGTGTGTGTTTCTTTGTGAGAGAGAGAGAGTGTGTGTGTGTGTGTGTGTGTGTGTGTGT
>CALSBZ010035651.1:0-19037 GCA_943591055.1 Gobionotothen gibberifrons
AGATGGTCCAGGAGATCATCAACCTCCCAAAGCTGCCACTACCAAAAACTGCTCTGGAGATGTTGTCATTTCTCCATGAAAAAGAGTTACAGGAACTGTACCCAAATCTTTGGATTGCCCTCCGCATTAAAGTAACTCTTCTGGTTACAGTTGCGTCTGCTGAGAGAAGCTTTTCAAAACTCAAGCTTATGAAGACATACCTCCGGTCGTCAATGGCACAAGAACGCTTAGGTGGCCTGGCTATCATAAGCGTCAACGCACAGTTGGCACAGCAGCTTTCATATGATGACCTTGTTGATGACTTTGCATCCAGGAAATGCAGACGTGTTCACTTGTAAACGCATACGAGTATATGTTTTCGGTGTTGCAGTTTGTAGATGGTCCCTAAGCACTCCACTCTCCTCCAGCTGCAGATTGTGACCAATTATTGATGTTTAGCTCGGATGACGGCGCGTATCGAACTGTTCTGATAAAAACGACTCTGTAGCTCGTTGTCATGTTGTTTGTATTTTTACAACGTTATGTTCATGAGTTATTGATCCGCGAAATTCTAATCTGTCAATAACTCAGCTCAGAGTATGCTTTGCGACGTGCATGTCCCCTTTCTCTGAGTGTTCTCTTGAGGTGTCTTTCACTTATGTGAAACCCGTGCCTATTGCCAAGCACTGATGTTATATCTTTATATTTAAGGCCAAGCTCAAAGTAAAATCGATGAACCCCTCCATTGTTGTGTTTCTGTGTTGCCGAACTGACCAGGAAGTACATTGAGCTAAATGAAAAGTTTTGCGAGATCTCGCAAAAGTATTGCGAGATCTCGCAAAACAATTTTTATTTGAAATTTGTTTTCCAATTCTTTTTTGTGCAGTTAGTGATGGGAATTACGGCTCTTTGAAGGGAGCCGGACCTTATGGCTCCGTTCCTTTGCGAGAGCCGTTCAAAAGAGCAGTCTTTTTTAAGGGGGCGGGGTTAATAGGTTTATCTGCGAAATAATGACCAGGATAATGATTGACTGTATTGCCAGAAATCTACTTTTACTCACAGAAAATGTATAACTTGCTACATCTCTCAGGCAGCCAAACTACTGCTCAAGCAGCATGCGTTATGCCATCATCATCATTCTTTTTTTGTATTGTTTGTTTTTATTGCTTTTTATTAATTCTACCATGTTGTGTAATGTTTTTATACTGTTCATGCTCACTGCTTGTAGCACTTCGGGATTTGAAGTCAAATATGAAGTGCTTTATAAATGAAACCCATTATTATTATTATTAAAGGCGAGTGGATTTATGGCCGGCAGTGAACCAACGATAAAAAGAACGGCTCTCACCAAGTAGGACTTGTTCGCGAACGTCACATCACTACCTGCAGTATACAAAGTCATTAAAACTAGCTGCACCTTTACCAGCTTTGATAACACTTTAATGATCAATAATTGTAAAACATATCGTCATATATATTAATATTATCATTCTCTTAAAAAATGAAAACCACAGCCAGCCTATTGTAGCCTGTGGCATATCAAGATGCTGATTAGACAGCATGATTATTGCACAGGTGTGCCTTAGGCTGGCCACAATAAAAGGCCACTCTGAAACGTGCATTTTTGCGGTTCTGGGGGGGTCCGAAAAAGAGTCAGTATCTGGTGTGAGGGTTAGGGTTAGGGTTCGCACTTCGCACAGCCATTGAAGAGGAGTGGACCAACATTCCACAGGCCACAATCAACAACCTGATCAACTCTATGCGAAGGACATGTGTTGCACTGCGTGAGGCAAATGGTGGTCACACCAGATACTGACTGGTTTTCGGACCCCCCCAGACCCCCCCAATAAAGCAAAAATGCATGTTTCAGGGTGGCCTTTTATTGTGGCCAGCCTAAGGCACACCTGTGCAATAATCATGCTGTCTAATCAGCATCTTGATATGCCACACCTGTGAGGTGGGATGGATTATCTCGGCAAAGGAGAAGTTCTCACTATCACAGATTTTTTCAGATTTGTGAACAATATTTGAGAGAAATGGTTATTTTGTGTATATAGAAAATGTTTGAGATCTTTGAGTTCATCTCATGAAAAATGGGAGCAAAAACAAAAGTGTTGCGTTTATATTTTTGTTCAGTGTATTTCTGTTATGTTGTGTAACTGTTTAATGGTGTTATCTTTATTGCTACCCCCTTCCCCGTCAATTTATAGTGTTGGTCCACAGCGCAAACGTATTAGTTTAACAAAATCCATATCTAAAATTGTGGCATAGATAAGTTATTTTCCCCTGTGCAATTCTCCATTTACTCAACAATAACACATAATTATCCTTGTGTTTATTTATTTGTTCGATTAATAAACACAAGTTGGAGTCCGTCAGGACCCAGGGTCGGAGCAGCTAATTTGCTTTAGAGAATATTACACCCGGAAGTAAGTATTCTCTCCGCTTCGCTTGACAAACCCCATGATAGTCCTCAAGCTCTGTGATTGGATGTTTGAGTGTGCTCCGAGGGTTACGCAGAGCGTCGAACAGCACTTGAAATGGGATGGAACCACGGCAGACTGTCCAAAACTGGATTTGAACGGGTCCACCCCTTTTGCAAATTTTGCAAATATGGCAGTAGCCATCGATCATCTTAAGATAAGATATACTTTATTGATCCCAAGTTGGAAAACATTTTTCGTTACATCAGCATGTGTAACAGTTGTAAATATGCAGTGGTGTTTATTTGTAAATCATTTAGTATAATCACACAAATTCTGTGTTTTATATTTAATAATTCTGTGTTCTTTATTTATTAATACCTGACAAGGTCGGAGATGAAAAACTTGGGTCGCAGGTTCCTCAACAGTACATTACAAGACATCTATCAATATGTGTGCATACCTCCACCATTAAACTGTCATATTCTGCACATTTGTTATACTATCTACATACATCTTATAAGAGTATAATACGGAGGCATGCACGGAGGCGAGTAGCCGTGTGTCCTGACAGCTCCGAGATTAGTGACTTCAAAATACTTTCCCATTGTGCAGTTTGGCTCACTAATAGCATGCGACAACTCATAAGGTACTTATAAATCACTCTAGCGAACTCTAGCTCAATTATTTTGATTGTTAACTGGCCAAAATGACTACTACTAGATCAAAACAAGACCTCGCAAAAGGAGGCCTCAAACCCTTGCTCCTTCCTGACTCGGCTAGCGCTGCTACTGCTGACGCTGCTGGAGACACCCTAGATGCCTCGCTTCTACAGTCAATGATGGAATCTCTCAAGAATGACATATTTGGGAAAATTGATGCATCGGCCGCGAGTCTGCACTCTGAAATATTGTCTGTGAGACAAGAACTGAAGAGCTCAGTTGAACCACTCCAGCGTGCAGTAGAGACACACGAAGCCACGATTCGAGATCTGGAGCAAGCTGCCACTGACCACAACACTCGGATAGACAAGCTGGAAGCTACACTGTAAAAAAGGATTTTGGAGGGTAGTATATATTATCCAAGCAAATCATTTAAATTGTACTCAAGGTATATAAGTGAGCATTGTTAGTATATATGAATGGGTCAATTCTACCTACACTACCTAATTTCTGACAGTACCAACTGAAACACAAACAATCTGGGTAAAATCTACTTGAAGACATTAGACCCACACTGCCCCTTTGCGCATGCGTCTGCGGTGATTCTTGGCTGCAGGCCAGAGGAACGGTTCTCTTTCGCGCCTCCCTCCTCCTGGTGTGTGGAAATGTTGGAAGGTAAGATATTACTGTCTATCATGTCCTACATATAAATGTTCACGTTTTTTCAGGTTCATCACAAGACTTGTTGTCTGCTTGCTTCACTGTTAGACAAGGAATTTAAGTTTGTTCTCATCTATTACTCACTGGAAGTCGGTCACTGATGCTAGATAGCTGTAGCTAACATAGGAGCTAAGAGTAAAGCACTATGATGTTTAGCTCCATATAGTTAATAATTGTTATTTCAGCAATAATGTGCATGTTGACGGCATGCCGTCTGAAATGAGTTAAGCGTCACGGCGACAGTTGTATGTTAATGTAAGCTAACCAGCCAAGTTGTGTTTCACGTTAGCATCGTGCATGCTTAGCAGAGAAGGCTATTGTTTGCTAGCTAAGTACTAACAAGAACAGCGCGCGGAAGGCGGCATTCGTTTAAATCAACCTTTGAACACACACTGTATCCAATGGACATGCATACGTGATGCACACTGCAAAAATCAGTAGCCGTTTATTAAATAGCATGTCAGTTCAAGTAATATGACAAACTCTGACCCGGTTGAGTAGTATTGAGTACAGTAACGGTTTGCGGGGGACACATTCAAATGATGCACAAGGCTAACTAAGTTGAAGCTATCTTGTAGCATCTCGCTTCGTCTATCTAACATCGGCCGTCAGTTTCCTCGTGGGTCTGTCCGGGTAATATATACTATATATTGTTGTGTTCGGTCGCTCTGTGCTTAACAATGGTGAGAGTGAAATACAGTTTGTCCCGTTTGATGAATGGGACACGGTGTTGTTAAACTCCAGCCACTTCGCGCGTGAACAAGGAACATTCATATGAGCGTGCATGAAACGATAAATACTGAGACAACTATCTCGCGACTATCTCTTCGTGAAAAATAACCATCATATATTCAGCCAAGCCACAGTAATAATGATTTATGATTCATTTGTCTTTTTTGAGGTATAGCTGCAGCAATAGCCTATAGACTTATGTTTACATTAAGCTTACTGTATATTATCGTGAGGACTGGATAGATTACCACGGAGCAGAGCCAAAGCTCATTGTTATATATTTTAGGATTTTTCTACATATAAATGTTTAATTGTGTTATTTTGTTGGTAATGTTCAGTGTAAGAAATGTGAATATAAGTGTAACATCCTCAGAGACAGCACCTAAGTCCTATACATTTTAAATCCTGCAGACAATTATTAGTGGAGTGGAGGTGGTGACCCTCAGCCCACGTGTCAGTGTCTTCAAGGAGAGATGGCCTGGTTTATTCCATGAGGCTCAGGTGAGAACGTTACGGAGGAGTTCTGACACATAACAACTCTTTCACTGGAAGAGACTTTGATGCTGAAACTGGATGGGTACACTAACACCACGTCGCTCCAGCTGATGCGTGCCAAAGGAGGAGATGCTGGCTCCAGGATGCGCCCTCTTCTGAGCACAATTGATGAGGTACATTTATTTAAATGTTTCATTCAAGAATATGAAAATGCAGAAATAAGTCTTCTCACTAAAATGCATTTCCTCACAGGCCCAGCGTATTGGAAAAAAGAGATGCAGTGGCCAGGTGCCTGATTGAAGACCTTGGGGAACGCCAAGAAGACCTTTTTCAAGACAGCCAGGTATGTCATTAAAGACTGATCACTTCAAGATTTTAACGGAGTTATTTTTATTTCTGTGATTAACCACCCTTACACCTAACAAATAAATATGCAATTTAGTGCTGTAAATCTGTAAACATCTTATTGTTTTTATAAATGGTTTAGCATTCACAGGAAAATGATTTAGGGATAATTTACTGATGTGCTTAGCTACTTAACATATAAAACTACCTAAAAACAAAAACCTTCTTTTGGTGTTAAAGTGAAATAAGATAAATAAAATCATGCACTGAAAAGTTATGTTTATGGGAAATAATCAATTTAATGTCATTGATTAGATCGATGGGCAATTTGACTGAGCCTGACCTTTTTTATATAAGTTAGAAATCTTGTTTTGTTTTTAATCGCTGCCACACATTTTTTCAAATCATAAAAAAAAAGTCAAACCCTGGTTTTATTGATTAGGCTTAATGCTACTGTAGACCACAAAGCCTATATTGTATAATAGCTTCTTGTTAATATGCCTAATTTAAAGTGAATATGCTTTTCTTTCTTTCTTTTCAACATGGAGGACGAGCATGACAACGTCGTGGACCAAACTGAAGGTGCTTGTGATCCATGATGCCAGGGAGGGGACCAGCAGATGTGTCCATTGTCATGCGGAAACCAAACAAAGGCATGTGCATTGTTGATCATCCTCAACCTGGAATACCCCAACAAGCTCAAATACACATTTGAGGTATTCTAAAAACTGTTTTTGGAGCTTGATGGAGCCAAGCTGCTCAAACAGGTCCAGAGCCTCAAATAAACAATTTGTTCTGAAGTGGAAGTGGATATTGACTTGTTTTAGTGCCGTGTGACACAAACACAAAATAATGTGATGTGGAATGTAATGGATGTGGAGAAACCTTTTTCTGTTAAAAGTGGACTGTTTACTGGCACTTAAAGGTTTTAATAGTTGAGTAAATTGTACTTGGAAGATTATGTTAAAAATGTTTACAATTTCCATGCACTTTACTGTTAAAACAATGTGATTGTATGACTATTTTGAAGATTCTGCTCAGTGTTAACAATTGAATTGCAATGAACTGTTATAATCTCAATGTATGACCATATCGCACTTATACATTTTTTTATCATTTGGTCAATAAAATCTTGTTTGTGGCAATATATTGTTTACTGGTAACCTTACTAATAAAGTAATATTAATTTGTAATATGGATCAATTAAGTAAATAGCTGCCTACGATTACATATTACTCATTTATAAGTAATACGTTTTATTAAGTAATTGAGTTAGATTTTACTTAATTTCTTAAAGTAAGTCTTATATGTTAAATATTAGTAATCTTTACCCAGCTGCCTATGATTGAGAGTAAATATTACTCATTTATAAATAATATGTTTTATTAAGTAATTGAGTTAGATTTTACTTAATTTCTTAAAGTAAGTCTTATATATTAAATATTAGTAGCCTTTATCCAAAAACATTGGGTAAAGTCTACTCAAAAGAAGTGTGTGCAAATTGTTACCCCCATTTTATTGAGTAGATCTTATAGGTTGATTTTTACAGTGTACAGTTGACATGCTAATGAAAAGGAATCTAACTTCGATACAACAACAGCAATTGTTAATACCTAGGCCGTCTCCGATACCGAACTCCGGTGCTGATAAGGCTCCGGTGAACGGCCGTCCAATCTTTTTAGGACTTCAAAACCCCCCAAAATCTACACGCAAGATCAACATAATCTGCTTAGGGGGGTGTTTACAACGTGGCCTCTAACACCACGCTGCCCGTCGTATCCCTATTTTAGGCACTCAGGCCCTGGATGTTCGACCACGTTAGGATAGCAAAACGGTGTGTATGCTGTAGTAGGTGTTGGTGGGCTGGTAGAACCCCAGAGCAGTATCAACACTGCCCCTGGAGGAGAATCCCTCTGTTAATGGGAGACTCCCTGGTAATTAGGGCAGCTTCAGAACCCACAGTCCCTAACCCCACCCTCTCTTGATCCCCAAATATATCAATCAAAAACAATGCAAATGTAATATCAAACACAGCCAGAGTCAAACATCAATGTCACAGCAGTGACATTACCACATCAGCAGAGCATGTGTCAACCACCTCAACCACAGTAACCAATGTGAAACTATAGATTAACCTTAGCAGAGTTTCTATTCCCCCTTAAACAATTTAAATCCAAATCATCAACTAATGTCAGCCTTTTCCAAGGAAGGGTATTCTTACCTCACTCTAAGACCAAGCAGATACCTTCAGATACCACGAGAGAGAGACCCGGGGCCTTTCTCATTTCAGCTAATCCCCCTCCCCGACTACTCGACTCCTCGGTCCTCCGATAGTGACCCGGAAATGAATTTCAGCGCGCCATGTTGAAGGACATCTCATTTCTCTAAATGCACTTCGAGCACCGAGGATCGAGCGTCGAGGAGGCTCTCTGGAGGAGCTATAACCGAGGATACACTGATGGGTCCTCCACAGTCCTCCACGGCTCCTTCGTGGATGCATTTCCGGCAACAGAGATGTTTCAGAGAGTCGTGACGCACGGCCAGACTTATCTCAGCCAATCACAGCTCTGCATGCATCCCCTGCGTCGCGATGTTTACAGTGAGAACAGCTGTGAGGTCCGTGCAGAAAGCAGAGCAGTGTGTAAAATATATATCACTCAGTGTAACAGGCCTACTCTCTTTATTTGCTGTAGTTTTTAGTAGATATCTACAAGCAAAGAGTCGATATTTTTCTAAAACCATTTAGTGCTTCACATAATAAAATACACAACGGCTGTAGCCTGATTATGCTTTAGGAGCTGTAGGTGTGTGTGGTACAGTGTGTGCGTAGATGCAGCGGACAGACTGCAGGGGGGGGGGGGGTGATATATCCAGTCTCTGATAGTGTTACGTTATTATGAGAGTGCTCTGTTTGATTCTGAAATTGTATATATTTATATAAATATATACAATATATACATGTGTGTGTGTAAGTGTGTGTGTGTGTCCGCAGCTGTAGCCTGTTATATATATATATATATATATATATAAAAGCGTGCATTCTGGAATGTCAGGAATGTTTGAGACGGAGAAGAATGAGGAAGTGGAAACGGAGGAGCTGAGAGCAGCGGAACAAATCATTATACCGCACTGTGAATGAATTAAAAGTAAATATATTTTCGTCATGAACACATCTGTCCATCAGACAGAGGGCTGCTGTGCCTCCTGTCATCATTAATGGACGTCTCTTTAAAATGACCGCTCAGAGGAGAGGAGTTCTCATTTCTCTAACCGCCTGCTGCTTCCCCTCCTCTCTCCTCGGTTCCCCTCCTCGGCTCCTCCGGTCGCATCTCCTGTGGGCGGGACTAAGTATCGAGGATAGGAGTCGAGGAGGGGAGTCGAGGAGGGGAGTTAGAGAAATGAGAAAGGCCCCAGGAGTTTTGGGTCGAAGTGTACAAAGTACAAACCGGATTTATTAAGGTTTTAACAAAAATAAAGGATTAAAAAGAATCCTTAAAAATAATAAAGACACCAAGTCAAAATACAAAAGCAACAGATTCACAAGTCAAGTCCTCCAGCCGTCTAAAAGAGCCCAAGCCCAGGCCCAGGGCCCAGGGCTTGGGCCTCAGAAAACTTCCCCCAAGAAGCCTCCAAGCAGCCTCCAAGCTCCTCAAGACCTCCAGCCCTCAAGACCTGAAGACCTCACGTTTCTTCTTCTCCATTCTTCTTAGTCTTCTTCCTCCTCCCTCTCTTCACCATGGGTCATCCCCCTTTCTCTCTTTGAGTCAGACGGAGGTCACAACTGTTCAACTTCTAATTATTGAACATTAAAAAATGTGAGGTTTAAAAATTAAACAAATACAAACTTATAGTAATGATATGTAATTTTAAAGAGAGGGAATATGAAAAATGTTCATGAAAGCAGAACACATTGTCAATGTCATGACTTTAGAATCAAGTTATTTTCTTTAAACATTTCAATATCATATATGCAAACTTTAAACTTGAATTCATTAACATAGACTTCATTTATTAAACAAATATGGGCAGCTTGTCTCTACGACTCGCTGGCCCAGGAAGTTGATTTGAATCTGTGTGCAGGCCACCTGCATCCTGTGCCTCATTGTCTTCATACCCCCTGTAAGCGCTCTCAAGGTGTCAAAAACCACAAGCGCCTTTTCAGAATGGTAGCTGGAACTTTTACGCTTGTATTGAACCATCTAGAATGTGTGTGTGTGTATAGGTCAAAAGTTCAGAATGTTCTATCTAGTTTCACATGCCTGGTTTCATATGCCTGAAACACCAAAGAAGGAAACATACATCCTTTCCATTCACAGCCAATTTAGCATATTTGTATCAATGGTAAGCTTAATAGAGGTAGGTGAGGTAAAGGTCAGTTATGACACGGCCACTTTCACAGCAGAACTGTCAACACTAACTTCACAAGTGAAACGCTTGGATGACAAATGTGAGGATCTTGAGGGCAGGTCGCGGAGGAATAATTTGCGTGTGATGGGTATTCCGGAGGGACTGGAGGGAGCCCGTGCCACTGATTTTGTCGCGCAGTTGCTCCGGGACTTGCTCAAGCTGGATGAGAAGCCTCTACTCGACCGTGCCCATCGGACCCTGCGAGAGAGACCCAAGGAGGGGACCTTACCTCGACCCTTCGTTGTAAGGGTACACTTCTTTCATATCCGGAGCCAGATCCTGCAGCGGGCTGGTGAATCCTCTCCTCTTCTCTACAACGGCAAGAGGATCTCCATTTTTCCGGACTATACTTCCTCCGTTGCCAAGAAGCGAGCTGCTTTTGTCCCAGTTAAGCGTACTCTACATTCCTTCCCAAATGTGAAGTTTGGTCTCCTCTTCCCAGCAACTCTTAAAATTACCATGCCGAATGGAACGTCACACAGGTTCGAGGATCCTACGGTGGCCACTGACTTTGTTAATAAGAACTGTAAATAGACTGCCTATCCTACAGTGGGTCTGTTTAAAAACTGTTATGATGGTCGCTCTTTTTTCAGCTGGAGATCGCTAGAGTTTGTTGACAATATGGTACGTGGTATGATACGTGACCGAGCTCTGATTTATAAATAATACAAATAAAATTAAGAGAATATATATATATATATATATATATATATACTAGCATTAGCGTTTATTTTTGTTTTACATATTGGGCCACTACGGATACCTCTTTACACTGGTTGTTAGTTCAATTATGGGTAACTTATACACAGTGGTTTGTACAATGTACATTTATTAATTCTTAATATGTCACTTTATCTACCTTGGAGCGTTTAGGTTTAGGCCTAGTTATTAGTTTGGGTTTTGTACGTGGCATCTCGCTTGGGGAGATTGCTGTGCTGGGGTGGGCTGGGGAGCTGGGTTCTGTATGTTTCATGTTCTTGTCTTGTATGTTTTATGTTTTATTTTTTATTTTTTTATTGTATTCATCATTGCACTTTGTTTTGTTGGTTGTGCTGCTGGTCCTTCATATTTCCGTTTTATCCTTAAATGGTCCCGCCCAGGCTAATTCAACGCCCTGATGGGAGCGCCCTTAAGTTTACTAGTTGGAATTGCAGGGCTCTGAACTCCCCAGTTAAGCGCACCAGGGTCATGCGCCATCTTCAATATTTGGGTGCTCAAGTGATTTATCTTCAAGAAACACACTTCAAACCATCTGTTTTTTCTAGACTTAGGAATGGATGGATTGGACATGCTTACTATTCATCATTTAACAGCAAGTCTAGAGGAGTTGCTATCTTGATACACAAATCGGTTCCCTTTGCTTTTACTCGGATGGTTTCTGATCCGAATGGCAGATACCTGATTGTTATTGGCATGATATATGACACCCCTGTTCTACTTGTGAATGTGTACGCCCCGAACTGGGATGATGTGAATTTTTTTCGGCAGCTCTTTTCTAACCTTCCTGACATGTCCTCACACTTCCTTATCTTAGGTGGTGACTTTAATTGTTGGCTTAGCCCACAGCTGGACCGCTCCTCCAAGAAGACTGTTACGCCTTCGGGGTCTGCTAAAACGATTAGAGACTTCATGAGTGAGTTTGCAATAACGGATCCCTGGCGCTTCTTTAACCCCACCGGTAAAGCATACTCCTTTTTTTCCCATGTTCACCATACGTTCACTCGGATAGACTACTTTATGGTAGATGACAGACTTCTCCCTTCCGTGAGCTCATGTTCATATGAAACTACAGTTATTTCGGATCATGCCCCTGTCTTAATGAGTATAAGATTTAAGGGTTCTGTACGCACGCAAACCCCATGGCGTTTAAACACGCATTTGCTTTCGGATGAACATTTTACTGAGCTGATTTCCAACCAAATTGACATATTTCTTAGCATTAACAAAACTCCGGAGATTTCTGCATCTGTGTTATGGGAGACATTGAAAGCTTATATTAGAGGGCAAATTATTTCCTATGTAAGCCATGAGAGGAAACAGAAAAGAGAGAGATTAACTGAACTAACAAGGCGTATTGCTCAGCTGGATGACCTCTATTCCATTTCACCAACTCCACATGTGTATAAGGAACGCCTCATTCTTCAATCGGAATTTAATACGTTGACCGCAGACCAGGCTGCTGCACTTCTTCTTAAGGCTAGAAGTAATTATTACGAACAGGGTGACAAAGCTGGCAGATTACTGGCGCATCAATTACGACAGAATGTTGCCTCTTACCAGATTCCCAGAATCCAAACATCCTCGGACATTACGATCGATCCCCAAATAATTAATGATGAGTTTAGAGACTATTATACTTCGTTATACACATCTGAAACCAACTCAGACACGCAGGATTTGGAAAAAAATGTTACCACCCTTGAAGTCCCTTTGATACATCCTGATATTACTGAGGATTTGGAGAAGCCAGTAACTGCTGTTGAACTCTCTGTTGCTATTACATCGATGCAAGGCGGTAAATCTCCGGGGACGGATGGTTATCCACTAGAATTTTACAAGAAGTTTCAACAGAAATTAGCCCCTGTTTTGATAGATATGTTTAGTGAATCATTTAATTCTACTAGTTTACCCCCAACGCTTAATCAGGCCTCTATCTCCCTCATTTAAAAAAAGAATAAAGATCCCCTTGCATGCTCCTCCTACCGACCAATCAGCTTGTTAAATGTGGACTTTAAATTACTGTCTAAAATGCTCGCTTTACGTTTGGAAACCGTGTTACCAACCATTATCTCTCCCGATCAAACCGGCTTCATCAAAAATAGGCACTCATTTTTTAACTTAAGACGACTTTTTAACACAATCTACCAGCCTTCTGCAAATTCTGTACCTGAAGCTGTGATATCTTTAGATGCAGAAAAGGCATTTGATCGTGTGGAGTGGAGGTATCTTTTTCACACCTTGGAGAAATGTGGCTTTGGAAAGAACTTTACCTCATGGGTGAAGCTATTGTACTCCTCTCCCCTAGCTTCAGTGAGAACGAATAATACACACTCTGAATATTTCCCTCTCCACCGCTCCACCAGGCAGGGTTGCCCCTTGAGCCCTCTCTTATTTGCCTTAGCTATTGAGCCCCTCTCCATCGCTCTTCGCTGTGACCCCCGCATTAGAGGTATTTTCAGAAATGGAGTTGAACAGAGAGCTTCTCTTTACGCGGATGACCTTCTTCTTTATGTCTCTAATTTATCTGAGTCTGTCCCTGCAGCTCTCTCTATCCTTAGCTTATTTGGTGCTGTATCCGGTTATAAACTCAATTTAAGTAAAAGCGAATAGTTACCTTTAAATAGAGCGGCGCGTGATTTCCCTCTACATAGTCTACCATTTAAAATTGCACTACACAGCTTCACTTACCTCGGGATCCAGGTGACCGATACATTTAAAAATCTTTATAAAGCTAATTTTGCCCCCCTTTTGTCCCGCGTACAGGAAGACTTCGACCGCTGGTCAGTGTTAAATCTGTCTCTGGTTACCCGAATTAACTCTATAAAGATGAATATACTCCCCAAATTCCAATGTGTGCCCATTTTCCTCCCTCAAACTTTTTTTCGTAAAACTGACACTATTATTTCTAACTTTATTTGGAACAAGAAAACCCCAAGGATACGCAAGCAATTCTTACAGAGACCAAAGGCGCGGGGTGGACTTGCTCTGCCGAATTTGAGGTTCTATTATGGGGCTACAAACATGAGAATAATACAGTCCTGGCTGCAGTCTGACTCACAGCACTCTCTGCCTGTCTGGCTTGAAATGGAGGCTGCTTCCTGTAGTCCAGTATCTCTTTCAGCATTGGCTCACTCTCTCATTAAGACCCCCTCCTCTGCTTATACTAAAAATGTAATCGTCAAAGCAACCTTGAACATTTTGAATCAGTTCAGACGTTTCTTTGATCTCCAAACATACTCTACATTAGCCCCTTTAACTGCAAACCATATTTTTCCTCCATCCTTAGTAGATGGCGCATTTACTATTTGGTCTAACCAAGGCATTAAAACATTCAAAGACCTTTATATTGACAACACATTTGCCTCTTTCCAACAGTTATCTGATACATTTGCACTACCTAGGCAACATTTCTTCAGGTATCTACAGATTCGCAGTTTTGTTAAGAATAGATTTCCTCAGTTTCCTATTCACCGCTAGACACACTCCTTAGGCCGTTACCTACTCTTAAGGGAATGATGATGTGTATTTACGCTCAGATTTATTCTCTTCGTTTGGTTACCCTGAACTCCATTAAATCTCTTTGGGAAACAGATCTTGGGGAGGAGATTTCTGAAGAACTTTGGGGAAAAGCCCTTGCTAATGTACATAAATCTTCTATTTGTGCTAGACATGGACTGATTCAGTGCAAAGTAGTGCATCGTACACACTTTACTAAGCTCAGGCTTATAAGGAGGTGGACCCAACTTGTGACAGATGTAGCCAAGCACCGGCGAGTCACGCCAGGGCCGGCCCGACCCATTAAGCGACATAAGCGGCCGCTTTTTAAAAAAAGAATAATCTCAGTACACCGTCGCCGTGATAAGTATGTTTAATTAATTGTGTTAATATGCCTAGATTGCCTACTCTCAAAGTCATGTATTATATTATTGAGTCAATCATATAATACATCCACCGTGCTGAACCTCATCATGACACTAGAGAGGACGGCAGAATTGTAATTTCCCGTGTTCAGCGAATGCAACAGAGACAAGACACCAGACCAACCAGAGAGTTGAATGGAAATAAATATCTGTCTTATTGGCTGACAGGTACCTATCCTGTAAGCTGTGACAATGTTTAAAATAAACTGTCAGTCAGACTCAGAGTTTTTGAATATGGAGTTTTTTAATATGGACATAAGAACTGATATTTTCTTTAAAAAAACGACAATTCTCAAGTGGTGGCTCACACAAAAACCCCAGAGCCACCACTTGAGCCAGGTAAATGGTATGTAAATGTCAGTAAACTTCCAAGATATGCGAACATGTAAGCAAAGCATAAATTACAGCGACGTTGACGTTACTTTGAATCGCGGGGGTAAGCTAAACCGTTAGCAAGTAGCTATAGCTAGCCAGATATAATAAATAAACACTTAGTCATAAGATCTAAGTGTAATTTTTTTTAGCGTTACCTGGTGATTTCAAAGAAAGCTCTCTGGAAAATGTTGACTTACTGTTCGACATGAAGCTAGAAGCTACCTTACAGTACACAGTTGATACTGAGTTCTGTCAGTTAAAGTGTTTCATAGTTAGCTTAGCTAAGCATCAACCTAGCAATGAAATGATGTTATGTGACAGTGTTTCTGAGAAAAGGTCAGCTGAAATGGTGGCATGCCACTGCTTTACGTGTCGACAGCATGTTTGAACGTATTTGCAGCAGTAAATGTGGCTGTTTGGCCACTGACGTTGCCATAACAACACCTGAATTTAAATGTGCAACCTCTTTTTGTGACAGATTTTTACATGAAATTATAATTCTTCTGAATGATATTCCTATTGACAGCTAGTTTCTATGTGAACATTATTAGATGGACAGCCAGAGAGAATACATGAAAAACAGTTGTGAAATACTATATGGCAAAACAAGAATACAGTTTAAAAGGGGAGTGATTTGTAAAATATAAGAAAAATAAAATCTGTTTACAGTTCTGTTTCATATGGGTGTTGAGAGATGTATCCATAGATCTCTTAATTTTGCTCTCAAAGTGCACCAGATTGATGCTTTTAACTTCATTATTTTAAAAAAAATCTTCCCGGGGGAGCATGCCCCCCTAGCGGAGATGAGGACCCCCCCTAGAGGATGTTAGGTCCACAGTGTTTACATGCTTATTTATACAATATGTGTGCTTATGCTAACATCATAAGACAAAAGTTGGTTCTGTGTTGTGTGTAGTGAGAACGCGCTAGAGTGAGGGGGGCCCCCAAGCCAAAGCTCGCTTAGGGCCCCCAAAAGTCTAGGGCCGGCCCTGAGTCACGCACACATGTTCTGGTCTTGTCCGGTCTTACACTCTTATTGGACCGACATCTTTAGATCACTGTCAGAAATTACTGGAAAACCGATCGCTCCTAATGCCATGACCGCACTGTTTGGTGTAACCCTACCCACATGGCCACTCTCTTCTCTGGAGACAGCCTTCATAGCCTTTGTTACCCTACTAGCCAGACGCCTGATATTGCTCATGTGGAAATCTCCAACATCCCCTCCACACACCTTGTGGTTAAAAGAAGTCCTAAATTCAGCCAAACTCGAGAAAATAAGGTGCATACTGAGGGGCTCCCTGGGGAAATTCCACAAGATGTGGAACCCCTTCCATAAGTATATACGGGAGCTGGACATGCCGGATGTCTCTGTACAATAGGGCGGTTGACCTGCGGTATTAAACTGTGAGTAGTGGGCGGCTGACTGACCAACAAGTGCTATGTTTTTTATTTTTTTATTTTTTATTTTTGATATATTTGGTCTTTTTGTTCCATTTATACACATTGTTTGATCTCTACTTTAGCACTATGTTATTAATAATGGACTTAGACTCAGAGCCTTTAGATTTATATTGTTTTTTTGTTTTGTTTTTTGTTGTTGTGGATTTTTGTCCTGTCGCAGTCCATTTATTGTTTTGTTTAATACATTTTTTTTGTTTTTGTTTTGTTTTTATCCTGTCGGACTCGAATCACATTGTTGTCATCCTAATATGTCTGCCAACTGCTATTGTGCTGTCTGTCTGGCTGTTTGTTTATAAGAAACAAAAATAAAAAGTAAAAAAAATAAAATAAAAAATAAGAGTATAATACATATGTGACCTGCTCCATCGAAATCAGTCGCATTGACCCGAAGACACATTTTGAGTTGTATACACTGCTGGGAAGAGGAGATTCCTAGCTTTCTAATGATATCAGGATTGTTTTTGTACTCCAAATATTAAGCAAAATATGTCACATTATATAATGACTGTCACCGAGTCATCATTTTGAGAAAAAAGCCTTTAAAGTTTCCTCTTCTCTGGAACCCATCGATCTGACTGATTATTAGCGGAGCAAATGATAAAAATACTACGGAGGGAAGATATTTTCGTTTGGATTACTGGTCTGGGGGAGGCTCGCGAGTGTGTGTGTGTGTGTATACGTGTGTGTGTGGTTGTGTAATGTTGCATTCGTGTGTATTGGGTTTGTTTCCCGGGGAAACACTCACGAGAAACACCGGCTGTTGTTTTGCCTGCTGTGACGCCAAGTTACTCCGTTCTCCGCTTGTAATTATGCCGTTACAAGCTTTCAAAGTTGTATTTATCATCTGAATTTGCCGAAACAAGTTTAATATTCTGAAAGCCAAGCCTTTGTTTAATTGAAATCAGATGAAAACAAACTTTAACGGACTCTGCCGTGTTATCTATGATTACTATACGCTTTTCATTCATAATGTCAGCCGGAGGGAGGGGGAGCAGCGCTGCGGAAGAGCAGCGTGAGAGCTGTCATCTTCCCTTTACAAGCTTCAAACATGTATTTATCGTGTGATTTTGGAAATAAAAGTTTCAGATTCTGAAAATCAAGACTTTGTTTATTTGAAATCAAACAAAACACCAAAACCCCGAAAGAATAGTTTTTTACACAAATCCACGTTTATTTTGAAATGAGCCGTTGCGACTTCCGACTGATTTCGATAGAGCGGGTCACATATACTATACCTTTTCACCTGAATTCAAAATGATGAGTATGATGACTGGTTTTGCTGATGCCTGCTGGTTGGACTGCAGTATGCTGCTTGGGTGTCAGGAAGCGTTACTATGCAGCCGCATAGCAACGGGTGAGTGGGGCCAACCGCTGCCCACCCAATCAACAACTGGATGTTCATTTACACATTTCAACTGATTGACAGCTTATTTTTTGGTAAATGTCTACTTTGTCCTTGTCCAATTCAGTTGGAAATGACACCTTCAATTATTTTCTACATCGTTTGGTTCCAAAATGTTAAAGGTGACATGTCATGCTTTTCCGGTTATTACCCGTCCCCTTGTGTGTTATGAAGGTTTTTCTGCATGTAAACGGTGTGCAGAGTCAAAACCCTTAAAGTACACCCTGTATGGAGTAAAACTCTAACACAGAAAATACCTCCCCAAAACGCCTCGTTGGTGAAACGTCATCATGACGTCATCGTCATTTGATTCTTCCGGGTACGTGCTTACTAAAGCACGTACCCGGAACTAAATGGGCCAATCCGTGGAGCCGTTACGTTACGTCCGCGGAGCCGTTACGTTAAGCCCCCGCTGATCGGTCCAAATTGACCATTCCACGGACTTCCTCACACACACACTCAGTGCAGGCAGCTCTGCTGATTTCTGCTCCCTGCTGCAGGCTGATAACAGACAGTTGGGATCGCGGCGAAATTCTCTCTGCAGACCCATTCTCACAGCGTTTATCAACCTATAAACCTTTTTCTTACTCAATATCAAGCCACACGTATTGTTTTCTGTGACTTTGTGTGTGCTCAGGATGAGTTTGGCTGTGTTTGGCGTTACTTTGATGTCATTTATCTAGCTGATGATAAGTTGATATCATTGGTAAGGCGGGACCATAAGCTACATGTCATTATCCAGGATTTATTTACCTGTATGGCTCAAGAAAACATAGAACTCTGCAGAGAATGCATCAGTTACAATACATAACTGCGCCACATCTGCCTCCAGCACACACTGACTCGATTTGAATGTGTACATTGGTCCCACACCATGAGAATGTGTAAAACTGACACATTTTTGCTTGTTAAACCATCATATACTATTCACATCAGACCGCTAGAAATAATCATGTTGATTCAACATGATATTTTTTAGTTACTGCAATCCCATTTTATTGAGAAATGTTAAAGCAATTTCATCACGTTCTGTTTATTACATTTTGACCTGTAATTCTAATGTGATTTTTTCATGCTATTATTCAAATATATTGTCTATGTTTTAAGCTATTTCATCATGTTCTGGTTTCTAGATTTTGACCAGTAAATTTACCTTGAATTTTTCATTCTAATATTATTAAAACGTATTATGCGTGTTTAAAGCAATTTCAAATATGACTTGCTAAGTCTATCTCATTCAAATACATTGCACACATAGCTTCCAATGGAGGCAAATACAAACTCAAGCCGTTCTGTATCAAAACACTTTATTGAGCTTTAAATAAGCAACAAGAATACCACTATACACACACTTATGTACATTCAAACTAGTTCTCCATTATGTGGTTTAATT
>CALSBZ010035654.1:9703-21749 GCA_943591055.1 Gobionotothen gibberifrons
ACAGGTGAACGGAAAACTACTGGTGAATGATGGAGCAGACTGTGACAAGTCTATTATGAACAGGACATGTAAAACCCATAACGTTGCATTAAATAAACATAACTTCTCCGTGTACCCTTAAGGCGTACAAAAATATCATCTGATGTATGGTATAAAAACATATTCGCTAAAAACCTGCCACTAGTACAAAAATAGTTTACTTGTTTCAATAACGGTTTCAGTCATGGTATTATGCATCATTGTTTCTGCGAAAAAACAATACCCATGGTTTGGTTAATGCATCTCAATAATTCTAGGATTAGAGGCTTGTCTGACACTGCTGAACCAACATATGATAAAATATTTCTCTAAATTAGAGGGAAAATACAAACTATTTTCACAAAAGGTGACATGTCGAGAACATGAAGGGCTTGTGCCCCTCACTAAAAATGAGATATTGCCTTACGCACTACATTATAAATCAGTAAAGTCACTCAAGACTAAATAGATAAAGACTGATTTTTTAAACTGTTATAAAATCCTAGATCTCCTTCATCTAAGCTCTCAACCAGTGTTATTCTATTTAGTTTGCAGCTCATGCCTTAGAACAGATACTTCCGACCTATTATAAAATTGTGTCTATGAGAAAAATGTAATCTGACTCCATAAATCACATAATTGTTTGACTAAAAAACTAGACTTCCACTAACAATAAATGAAGTTCCCCTTTAAACACAGCCCCGGTCTTCTTGACGGGGTCTATCTATGTACTGGCTGGTTGGTTGTGCCAGTCTCTGTCGCTCCGTCACTGTTCTCCCTCTAACAGTCACTCTCTAGTTCTGCTGGGTTCTTGTTGACTTCTTCACTGGTTTGAGACAAGCGACCCTATCGGAACACCTCCCTTTGTAGCCAGACTTCACCACAGCAGAATCGAGTTTCTGTTTTCAGGTCTCAACAGCTTCTCGTCAGGTGTATCGCCGTCCCTTGTACTGCAGTCGGTGTAAACAGGAGGACTTGGTAAGGATCTTCCGTCTTCATATTTTGGGTGAAAATCCATCGTCTTGACCTCACTAGCTGTGTGGACTCAATCGTTTTCTGTGTGGGGGAAAAACATCACTCGTAATCTCTATCCTTCTCATAATTACAAAAATAGTCTGCTTAATGTTCTATTATGTTTTAATCTTTACTAATCTATTCATGTTTTATATTTAAATGCAATATGCTACTCTAATAACTTTTTTAAAATAACATTCTACCTCTCCCTCCTGTGGTGTCAGATGTGGCTTAATGTAGCTGGATTTCAAGATACCTTTCTGGTCTGAAGATGCATCACCTGGTGGTCTGGCCCTCTGAGCTTCCTCATTGGAGAAGATGGCAGGCTGTCTGGGGTATTTGGTCCATGTTTGGAAATCCTGTTCCTCTTTGACATCCCTGGGAACCCCTGCCTCTGCCGTTGTCATGGAAACCTCCTCTTTGTTGGTAACTGCATGGAGGGCCATTGTTTGGGGCAATGTTCTGCGGACACTCTCTGGACCAATGTCCCATTTGGTTGCAATGGTAACATCCCTTAAACCGCATCTGAATCTCTGGCATTACTCGAGTTTGAACTGTTGGAAGTTTCTGGACTGCATTCTCTGGTTCTTTGGCCATCTTTGATGCAGCTGCCATTTGCCTTGCCGCTTTCTTGCTTTTATTAGCTTCGGTATCTTTCTCAGCTATTTGTATCTTCAAGAGTCTTAGTTGTAATGCTACCATTTCTGTCTCTTGTGTTTCTCTTTGTCGTGGTCTTTCTTCTGTGATTTCTTCTAATCGTATGCTCTCTTTAACAGTTGCAGTTGAGCCTGTCACTGTGACAGGTCTCAACCTGGTGTCATTTGGTGACATGTTTCTTCAATAATAGGATAGAATTATTAAGTTATCAAAGATGAAGCACTAATCCTCTGACTAGTTCTTTGGTTTTCTTTATAAAAATATCCTACGTCATCAGAACTTCACACTTTTATTTTTATTTTTTATAAGTACAATTTAAAATTTAATTTGTACAGTGTGTACAATGTCTCGATTTTGAAATATGAAAAAGAATATTGTGTAAATTCAAATCTGGTGTTCAATGTGTATCCTGAAGTGCACCGTATTATGCAAATTTCATAACTTGTGTTAGCTTCAATACATCTGTGTTCGAATATTCTAGAGTCCAACCTGAAAGACCATTATGTAAGGTTTCTTATCTTAAAAGTAGAAACCACATGTGTTCATTTATAACACTTAAAATTAGACTCCAGGATATTACTGCTGATATTATTATTGATTACTCTGTTCCCCTATCTGTGTAGTAATTCTGTTGTTACCAGCAGAGTGCGCTGTTGTAATCTCCAGCTCCATCCACTAGTGGTGCTGTTTTAAAATAACTTCTTTACAAGAAATGTTATTTTCTTTAAAAACTATCTTAAAAATGGGAAGAGAATTTCAATATGATTAGAACGATACAGCACAAACACATTTGTAAACAAGAATACTTCAAAATAGCAACACATTTGCCAGAAGAAAACACTTCAATACAAAGCCAATACTCATCCGGCAGCAGAAATCACTTCAAAAATGAGATTTGACAATCCACAATATTCCTCCTCAACAAATACCAAACTTCCAATGGCATTAATAACCTGCTTCAACAAAATGTACTATTTCCCAGCTCTAACTGTGACAAGAAATATTATCCGTCCTCCAGAAAAATACCTGGCCTCATGTGACCTGAACAAAGACAGTACTCCAATTAGCATTCTACAAAATGGCGACTACCATGTCTTTGTTCTCCTCCATGTGGTGAAGACAAAATGTCAGCTCACTTTCTAACCTTTTAACCTGAAGAACAAAAGGATGGGATAAATCCCACGTGTCTCTCTGGTTTAGGAATTTAAATTATGGCTGGGTGATTTTACTGTATCAAAAGGGAAACTTAGGTTTTAGAAAATACAAGACAAAACAACACTGTACTTTACAACAAAAAAGGGCATTATCCTGAAGATATCCTCTCTTAAAAGTAGGTACCCAACGATGTTAAGCCATAAACTTCTCCTTATCGTATTATTTGACTTTAAAAGCCTCTATGTTTTATCTGTTCTTATTAAAACACGCGGTTGTGTGACCAAGCAAGACGCTAGACAAACACTATCAGGAGAATATCGTCAACCTCACGCTTGAATGTTGCATTTCTCATCGAAACACACATGCTATGTTTGGTTATAAATAAAACAGAATAAACACTGATCTAGCCTTACACTTGCACTAATCAGACCTCTTCTTAAAGGATTTTTACTTCATATCACCAGTCGTTAACTGGTCTGCTATATTTTGTTCAGTCTTCATTTACTGTGTCTCTAGATCTTAAACCAACGTTTAAATGAGCATCGATACCCTTACATTTATAGTTAAAAACTACCAACGTAACAAAAGACACCTATCTGAAGACTAACAAAACACCTCCATGAAGTAATGACTACTCAAATTAATGTTTCAAATACAACACACACACAATTAATAGCATGCAGGGTTAAATGTAAGAACAAAAGGGGAATTAAACTCACCGTGCCTGTGACAAAACAACGCCTCGTGGTTTTAGAGTGATTATTTTTATAAATGTAGTGGTTTTAACATTATGAGGCAGTATTTCTCAGGAGTACAACTTACCAGACAGTCACACTCTCCTATTGTTTACTATATAATCTAGTGAAGATTTTGAATAAACAGGTACTTCTTTACCTTTCAGCATGGGCCCCAAGTGTGTGTCTGCCGGTGGCTGAAAACTCCCGTGAAAACTGCTGGTTCTCCCGGTTAGCGTTATCCACGTCTGGGTAACACCAATTATTAGCTTATTCGTTTTTCTCGCGTCCAGGAGAGAACTGGTTAAATAATGAGAACAATGAGTCTCGGCTAAAGTTTCAAATGGTGGTACTTTAATATAGTAAAAGGTAGTGATGTTACGTATTGCGCCGAGGCTTCGGAGCGTGTGTCGAGTAATCCCCGAAGCTTTTTGTGAAGCATGTATCGAGGCTTGTATCGTTTTGGCTAGTGACGTCATCGATGACAAACGAAGCCTCGCTGCCTGTCGATACCACGTGACTGCTTCAGGAAGCGATTCAGATCGGTTGAACCGTTGAACCACAACGCTCATGGATGTTAACAAGAACCATATTACCCCTCCTGTACCCGGGTCCGCTGGTGACACGATGGAATTAAAAGAGCTCATACCCTCACTTATATAGAGGTCGGAACATGTCATAAGTATAAATGGATACAAACATAAATAAATGTAGGAATAAAAACATGAATAAGTAAATGAATAAATACAGGAATACATATTTTTCAGTGTTTTCAGGGAGATTTAGTGTGTGTGCTGTGGCTCAGCTGGAAAGCAGTTGACTCACGACCGCAGGGTCCCTGGTTCAACGACTGAACAATACGTATTTTTTGTTGTTTATAAAAGCTACAGCTAAATGAGATAATGTAGTTAATAAATGTATTCTTTGATATGGTTTAGCCTTTCTCAGGCTACCACATGGTTAAGTTTATGATTATTATTAAGGAATACAAGTCCCTCTTTGCAATGTTTACCAGCCTCTTTAGGCTTTTCGATCACAATCATTAAACTGGAATGAATACAATATTGTTAACATGAAAATATGATTTAATGTTCGTTGTTTAGAGTTATTCTAAGGCTTTACTCATTGGGAACTCGGTATGAGATAGAGAGCACACTGTTGAGATGTCAAATCTGCCTGTTTTACACACTTTGACCAACAGGGGGGTTTGTGTTCAAATGAAGCCCATGATGAAGCCTCATGAGATGAACCCTTTTGCGAACCAATTGGCTGGAAAGCTTCAAAGCTTCATAAGGCTTCATCTCGCCATCACTAGTAAAAGGCACGGTAATGTTACAAGCAGGATTGTTCAGAGAGAGAAACACCGCTGCAGCTGTGTCCTCCGAGAGAATAGGTGTAAGAGCGCGAACGGAACCTCTTCTGTCCTTTTATATCTCAGGTAGACTCCCCCTCCTTTTTCAGCTGGCGTTGTTGCTGGTGACTTCCGCTTGTTTCTTCAATGTCCGACATCACACTAAACAGAGGATCTTTGCTTTGTACATTCAACACATGACTAAACACACCTCTTCTCTACATATTCTCCTTCATGTCTTTTCATTTGGTCAATTTAACGGCTTGTGGTTACGTTACGTTAAGTCTCTGAAGTCAAGTTACTGTTAGTATTTCGGACATTACTTCCGGAAAGCTTTTCAAAATAAACACAGGCTGGAGTCAAACCGGAAGTATTTTCACAATAAAAGCTTGACCTCAGAGATTGTGCGAAAACTTCTGTTTTTTCAGTATAAGTCAGCATTTTAACTGATGGCATGTTTTAACAAAATTATGCCATAAAACATTGATTAAAATTACTAACAATATGATTAATTAAAATATAGTACCTTATATTTCACCATGTAAATTACTTCTTTATCCATTTTTGGATCTCTGCAGGGTTTATTTTGAACCCAAATCCCCCCCTTGGGGCTTGTCCCTCCCCGTCTCCCTCTGCCGATCTAAGGTCTGGCAGAGGGGGATGGGGTACAGAGTCGCTTAGACAGGCGGGGGAGTGCATCTGACGAAGAGATAGGTGGTTGTGCTCCCTATCTCTGTTTCTTATGCTACATTTTCACCCTGCACTAGAGGGAAAGCGTTCTTGGACGCCTTTTCAGCTCTGTTTCCTACTATATTCTTCCTACCCCGTTTACTTTAAACTATTCTAGGAGAGTGTGTTTACGTTGACTCGTTGGGCCTTTCCTCCTGTACTTTTTTGTTCCCCAGTACTTTTCTTTAAATCTCAATCCAGGTGAGTGCATGTAGGCCTCTCCTACTGCCTATTTACTGTTGTCCCTCTTCACCAGTATGCCCTGTCTCCTTTTTCATAAATGTTTCCAAGGGGAAGCATTGTGGTGCCTTTCCATTACAGTTTATGGCTTTGGATTTCTTCACCTCTGACTTGTTTAACATTTAGGAGAGTGCTTGTACGTAGCCACGTTGTGCCTCCCTTCCTCTGTGTCTGGCTTTTCTTTTCATACCCTTGTTTCTCATATAAGAGAAGAAAAACTATTCTAAATTCACTTGTACACTTGAGGGGTCAGACTTGATAGATTGCGTGGGGAGGTTCAGGAGATCTTTCTTGAGGGTTATCAAGAATAACTTTTATCCAATGACCTTTTCCCTCTCTGTCTGTGTCTGTGTATTCTCTTGTTTCAGATTAACCCAGCCAAATCTCTTTTTCTTGTTTTTTCTTATCTATATCTACGCCGGGTTGCGGAGTCGAGGCTGATCGTCTTGCAGTAGTCCTGTGCCCTTGATCCTCTATCCTGAGCTCTGGATTAAGTCGTGGACTTCGGGTTGTGGCAGAACCTATCGCTGCGGTCCTGCCTGGGTCGTGTCGTGCTGCTTCCCTGATGGCTTCCACAGGATTGTAGCTGACATCTTCGTGGATTCATCTTCTTATTACAGACACACACATTTCCTAAACATTCGGTCTATAGGCTGTAAAATGTATTATCTCTTCGATTTACACACCGCATTTCTTGCACGTCTGTCCGTCCTGGGAGAGGGATCCGTCCTCTGTTGCTCTCCCTGAGGTTTCTCCCATTTTTTCCCCTTTAAAACTGTGGGTTTTGCGCGGAAGTTTTTCCTTTTACGATGTGAGGGTCTAAGGACAGAGGGTGTCGTTTTTCTCATACTGATACTCTGAACAATCTGTGCTGTTGTATTTGCTGCAAAGTGTCCCTACTGTAAGCTATTTTTATTATATGTACAGCACTTTGGCTTGACCAAAAATCGCTTATAAATGTGCTATATAAATAAAACTTGATTTGATTTGATTTGATGACGCAAACGATGACACAATGACGCATTACCAGTGGACTCTGTGTGAAAAGAGCCAGAGCTAAACCGAAGAACCGGTTCTGAACCTGAAAAGCTCTAACACGGAGCTTGAACCAGAGTTGCGTTGGTGTGAATGAGGTAAGAGAGAGCTGCAGACTGTTGGAGGTGCAATCAAACTGTAAATAAAATGTAGCTCTACATGTCCATGTGACCTTGGGCAAGACACTTAACCACACATTGGTATGGCCAACGTGTGTGAGTGTGTGTGAATGTTAGCCTCCCTGAGCACCTTGCATGGCAGCCTCTGCCTCTATGAATGTGTGTGAATGGGTGAATGTTGATATGTAAAGAGCATCGAGGGCTTATATCTAAAATATAATCTGTTCAATAAAAAAAAATCACATGAGGCTATATTTCCCCTTGTTCTGTTTATTAAGGGAAGGATTTATACTTTTTAATCTATGAATCATCCCACTGCAGCTGGACTTCAGACTGTGATGTCAGCAGTGTGTGTGGGTGTGGTTTGCTGCATGAAGTCTGTATTTAAGGAAGTGTTGTTGCAGACTAACTTCACTTCTTCAGCTCAGCAGCAGACCAGCTCCTCCCTCCATAACCAACTATGGCCAGCAAATTTGACCAAAATGGTAAGTGAATAAAATGTATTGTGGATGATGATTGCAACATTTTTACATGGATAGGTAGCTTGTCATCTTTCCTAATAATGAACAGATCAAAACAGTTAAAAATTAATATTTCTTAAATTCCAAGCATTTTAAGAGCCTGGGTGATTTTGAGAATGCGACTCTGCTTTTACTTGCTTGCATTACATTCTTCACAAGACTACATATTTAGGGGTAGCCAGTCAGAAGTTTGTTTGGGCTCCTGATTATAACTAAAGGCAATTTATACCCTTTTAGGCCCAAAATGGGGTAATTTGTAGAAGTACGAAAGATAAAAACTAAACATGTTGTAGTGACTATCTGTCAAAAAAGTTTTCTCATTAAAATAAATGTACAGCTAGAGGCCACTGCTGCACCATGTCTGTTCAGGTTGTAGACAGGCCGTTAAGAAGTCAAACATTCAGGCAAGATTAAAATTTAGTTTGATTTTAATTTCCAGTATTTGTGTTCATCATGGTGCCTCTCTCTTGCTCCGGTGAAGACAAAATAAGGTCCCTTCAAGGTGCATCACCTGACATTGACAGACCCTCTACCTTTATCACCAAACCTGCCATTCACCTAATAAACGCTTTCTATGGTGCCAATAGCATCTACATGAATAAATGAGAAATATCAATTGAATGACATATACACATATTCTAGATTATTAAACCATCTTGAGCCCACCCCCCTCACTGTCAAAATTGTTCATGTTGACAGTAAGGGGGATGGGATGATTCATGTTGTAGTTGAACCATTTTTATAAATACCAAGATTGCTAAATATTTCATAATTTTTTTCAGCCTTCCGATCAGAATCAAACATATACAATAACGAGGTACTCCGGATTGTGATGGTGGGGAAGACCGGTGTTGGGAAGAGCGCCACAGGAAACACCATTCTGGGAAAAGAGCACTTTATATCAGAGTTCTCTTTTGAATCCTGTACTGAAAACTGTTCTAATGCCTTTGGTGAAGTGGATGGACAAAAACTTAAGGTTATTGACACTCCTGGTCTGTGTGACACCAAGGTTGTAGAAGAGAAGACCAGAAACATTGTTGGCCAGAGCATTTCTTTTGCTTCTCCTGGACCTCATGTCTTCCTGGTCGTCATCAGACTGGGCAGATTCACAGATGAAGAAAAGCAGACAGTGAAGAAGATTCAGGAACTCTTTGGAAAGGAAGCGAACAAATACAGCATGGTTCTCTTTACCTACGGTGATGTGCTCAAAGGGAAACCTATCGAAGAGTTCCTGAAGAAAAGTGAAGAGCTGCAGGAACTTGTGGCCAGATGTAACGGCCAGTGCCACGTCTTCAATAATGAACTGAAGGATCGTTCTCAGGTCAGAGAGCTGCTCGACAAGATCAGAAATATAGCAGAGAAGAACGGAGGAAGCCATTACACCAATGACATGTTCCAGGACGCAGAGAGGGTCATAGAAGAGGAAACACAGAGAATCCTTAAAGAGAAAGAAGAGGAAATACGCAAACAGCAGGAGGAAATGGAGAAGAAAATGGCAAAAAAGTATGAGAACGAATTAAAAGAAGCCAAAGATGACATGGAGAGGGTGCAAAGGCTAAATGCAGATCGCCAAAGAGAAATGGAGGAGGAGAGTAGGAGGATAAGAGAAGAGGCGGAAAAGAAGGCCAGAGAGGAAGCTGAGAAAAAAAGATCTAAATCAATTTGTACAATTTTATAGATGTAATATTAAGATAATACTTAACAACTGAGATGTTTTGCATGAGAGAGTTTGACCTTCTGATGCTGGACAGCAGCAGATTTACCAAACCTCCTTGATCATCTTCAGTCCCCTTTCTGATGTATTTGTTTGGTGTGATTTATCGTAATATCAGTTATTTAAAGGATTGTGTGTTTTGACCAAAAACTAAACAAATGTCACAAATTGTCTAGAACCAAGATCTCTGATTTGTTCTTTGATTGATATTGCGTTCACAAGAACAAATTGAAACGCTCAAATCTTTATATGAAATGAATTTTGAAATGAAATATGAAAAGGTTGGAACACAAATTAATGTTAAATTAAAGACAAACATCACGTGATCAATAATATGCCATTATAAAAGACTGTTGAGTTCACATTGAGTGTGTTATGTGCTTTTGTTGTTTATCTAGGATTAAAAGAGGGTGTTAAGGGTCTATCTTATTAGAAATCACAGTATTATTTACAACTGGATCTAAATAAAAATGTAATTGAAAAGAAGAAATAATGGCTGAACCCATTACAAGCTAACAGGAAATTAATGTGTGCGATAAATTAGCATTTTAAATTGTGGTAACTTTAAGGATTTTCCGTTATTGACCTTTATCTCCAGAAATACCCAAAACTCATTAATTATCTCAATAATAGCTGAACTTTTTTAATGGTTTGGACAACCAATCACTACAGCTTTGGAGAGGTACTTTAGGGAAAGCTGGTAAATGCACTTGTTTGTAGCATGAAAATTCTTCTGAAAACACAGCCAAGCAGTTTGCATCAACACATGTATCTAAAGGGATAAGTTATCATGGAACTATTTATCTTTGTTTTAAACATGATAAGGGTTCTTTGTAAACAGATATTACCCAGTAGTATTCACGTGTTAATAAGCCCACTGTTTAAATACATTCAGTCAATTAAAACATGTTCTAACAAATCTTAGTTTTCAAAAAAAATCCCAATAATTTGAACAAGCTTGAAATAGACCCTTCATATTTCCCCTTATACTGTAAGTAATCTGAAGCTTCTGTTTCAAGGAATGAGCTGAAAACACTAAATAAAGTAAACCCTCTGGAGAGCTAAGATGAAGGCTGTTTGTTTCTTGAAGCATATTCTAGTGTCAAGAATAATTTACCTACTTTTGATTGATTTTGCTAACTTATAACTTAACTTTTGAGGCTGTATACCTCACCTCTAGTGAGAGGCTCAGCTATTGGTAGGTTTTTTTGCCCTCAGTGGAAAAAAGATTGGACACCCCTGATCTAAATAATGCACAATATAACGAGTACTCTACATTACTGTCTCACTAGGCTACAGGAATATATAGAAATATACTACAGACACAGAATGGCGGTGGATTTAATATACATTATAATTAAGCAAACTGTTCTGTGTTATAGAAGAGGAGACACTTAATAAGCTCTGGAGCAGGGAGTCCTCGACCAATCAGAGGGGAGGTGTTGATCAAAATATATTTATTTTACACAAGATCACATTACAAACCTTTAAAAACTAAATTCTGTAAATGGTGTTGATTTAGTTCAGATAAAATACATACATACATTACACAAACATTATAAAATTAAATTAAAATTATAATAAAAAATAGACTTTTGCATCTAATATTTTAATATGTTTTAGTGCTGGTCAGAAGGAATGCTCGGATATTAAAACATAAGAACATCTTCTATTTTCTTGCATTGTAGTGCAAACATTTGGGGGTGCTTTCCAGTGTTGGTTAACTTATAATGAGCCAAACAGCCCAGTCTCAAGACATGACAATATAACATTCAGCCTTCAATCTGAAAACAAAAAAACAGAGTTTGGAATTAGCAATTTATTTCAAACACAAATGTCGCTTTCTTAAAACATCCCCAGTATTAATTGATTTTCTTAATGACATGAAATTATACCAAAAGTTTAAAAAAGCCCAACAATTTTACAACATTTCGAAACACCTTAATTCCTGAGAGAACCCTTGTGTTTCATTTTCAGTTTTTCTCTTCCTAACGCCCTACATTTTGTATGTGCCTTTACCTGATGTATTGGAATACTGAAGAACTGGCAGGGGAAGGCTAATGTTAGAGTACTAAGTTGCACTAACTCTTCTACTTTTTAATTATATTTACTCCAGAGATGAGTAATGCAAACACAGAATGAATGTAATGGTGTTGATTTAGAACAGATACAATATATTTTGCTCTCACAAAGAGTGAGGGTCCATTCCAGCAAAAAGTAAATGAGTCCAGGATTATTAAAAAACAACTTGACCCGAGTTTGAGTTTTTCGGATAGCTCTGCCTTTGGTGTCTCCTTGCTCCTTTATTAAAGCTTCTATGGCATGTAAATATGATTTGGATATGATGTGCTTTATTGAACCTTTTTGTAGCTCATTGTTCATATGCAGACCACTACTGCCCTTTGCATGTGGAAAGTAAACAATGAAGTATGTCTTTCTCTTGTAAAGCCTGTCCTGCAGCATGTGTGGTTTCCTCTTCTGCTGCTGCGGGGGGATTCCTTCACACAGCGTCTGTCTGATTGTACTGTCTCTCTCCTCAGATTTAAAAGCAGTTTTCAGGAAACCTAGAGCTGAAACTAGAGTCTGGGGGGCCGAGGAGGAACAGCCGAGAGGAAGCACGCCTGAGAGGAGGAACAGAAGACGAGCAAGTGTGCCCTTAGCAAAAAAATCTATAGAATACTATAGAAAAATCTATGGATGAATTCTATAGATATCTTCTGTAGAATACTACAGGATTTTTGCGGATATACTATAGAAAT
>CALSBZ010035654.1:60570-75588 GCA_943591055.1 Gobionotothen gibberifrons
CGCACCCGCTCCCGGTTACGCTGCATCTGGCATTCGTCTCTAACTCAACCAGTGAAGGCAGTGTTTTCGCCCCCGCTCCTGGTAGACGCCGAACTGCCTTGTTTTTCCGTTGAGCAGGTGGCTGGTGAACGCTGTGTTCCCGCACCCGCTCCCGGTTACGCGGCATCTGGCATTCGTCTCTAACTCAACCAGTGAAGGTAGTGTTCTCGCCCCCGCTCCTGGTAGACGCGGAACTGCCCTGTCTTTCCGGTAAGCAGGTAGCTGGCGAAGACTGTGTTCCCGCACCCGCTCCTGGTTATGCTGCATCTGGCATTCGTCTCTAACTCAGCCAGTGACGGCAGTGCTCTCACCCCCGTTCCTGGTAGACGCTGAACTGCCGTGTTTATTAATCCAGCCAGGTGAAGGCAGTGCTCTCGCTCCCGCTCCCTCTGCCGGTAACGTGGGTGTAATTACATCCCTCTTTCTGTTCGGCGAGTAGCAGCAACGCTCTACTCTTTCCATTAAGCAGGTAGCTGGTGAAGGCTGTGTTCCCGCACCCGCTCCCGGCTACGCTGCATCTGGCTACCTACAGAATGGCTCATTCAGGTAGCGCCTGTATGGCTTCTCTCGAGCCCGAGGACGGCCACGACCGCTGCCCCTCTTGCCTCGGCCACCTCTGGCGGTCAGTGGGGACGAAATTCGAACATCTGAGGTAGGTTCTCACGATAAACGCCTGCATGAGCTGTAGCTGCATGGCTTGGGGCGCTCAGAGTGGCTAGGATCACTGAGGTGGAACGTCTGGCAGCAGCCAACAGACACCTCTCCTTGTCACATCCTCCCCCAGATCAACTCGGCCGCTCCCGGCGACTTGAGGGAGCGATGGCTATGGGTGCTCCCCCCAATAGAAGGACTAGAAACAGGCTGTCCTCTAAAGCGGATCAGCTAGCTGCCGATAGGGGCATGATGAAGTCGCCTCTTGGCCCTTCAGCCTGGGCCCGGTGGGGGCTGCTAGTGTGCCGCCTGCCTCTCTGCAGCAGGCTCCGGCCGAGCCTTCTTTGCTGGGCATCAGCGATGCATTACTGCAGGCCTCTGCCCTAATGGCTAGGGAATTGGGACGAGTTATGTCCTTTCTGGTACAGACTCGTCGCCAGGTCTGGCTGGCCCAGTCACCACTAATGGAGGCATGTAGGAGAGTCCTCCGTAGCGTACCAGTCGAGCCAGGGGAGCTGTTGGGTTCAGCTGCCCTGGAGGCACTGGAATGTGCTGCCCAAGCTAGGCAGACCAGGCAGCAGCTCTCGGGTCTTCGCAGACCTGTGCCCACTCCCAGCAGGCCCAGGGGCCGCGCTAGCAGCCGCACTCAGCCGCCGGATTACAGGGGTGGTCTGCAGAGGTCGTAGCAGCCCACTCAACCGCCTCCCAATGACTTTCGTGCCCCAGGTCGCCCGCCTTCCAGGCGGCCTCGTGCCCCAGAGCCTTACCGGCCCAAGGGGTCAGCAATCCGGCAGGGGCCCTAGCTCTGGCCCAGGAGTCGTCCGTCCTTCGGTCCAAGGACGCAATCGAGCCAGTAAGACCCTCTGCTTAGCCCAGGGGATTCTACTCGGCGTACTTTCTCGTGAGCAAGAAAGTCGGCAGATTTCGCCCGATCTGGGACCTCAGAGGAATCAACAGATTCCCGAAGGTGCTGCCATTCTATACGCTGACCACTGCACATGCACAGGTGGAGTGGCTCTCGACCGTGGACTTGAGGGATGCCTACTTCCACGTGGGCCGGGCAAGATGGGGCCTTATATTCAGTCCCTCAGGCCCTCGGGCAGACTGGCGGCTGCCTCGGCCGCTGGGCCCTTAGGCCCGCTGTCGTTGCGCCCCATGCAGATGTGGCTGAACAGGTTTCACTTGGACGCCAAGTGGCACAGGCACAGGGAAGTCAGGGTGTCGCAGCATTGCCTCCACTCTCTGTCACGCCGGAGGGGCAGGGCCTATCTCCCGATGGGCGCGCCCATGGGCGCCATCCCACCCCGCCAGGAGACCATCACCATAGGTGCATGTCTCTCAAGGGGGGGTGCAGTGCGGCAGGGCAGGACCGTTCAGGGTCAGCGGTCTGCCCAGGAGGGTGCGCACCAGGTCAACATGCTAGAGCTTCGGGCTGTGCAGCTTGCACTCAGCATGTACGTTGTTGCTTAGACAACAGTCCCTTCTAGATAGTGGACGTTCTCACTCCACTCTGAATTATGTGGCTGCTATTTCTGCCCGACATGTCCCTGAAAACAGCATTTCTGCTTGCCATAACCTCAGGGAAGTGAGTCAGAGAGCTTCATGCCCTCTCCGTGAGCAGTACATGCCTGAGGTGGAACTCCGATGGCTCGGGTGTTGCCCTCTGGCCGAATGTGGCGTTCCTGCCCAAGGTGCTTCCACTCGCCCGCTCCAATCGGCCGATCCAGCTGGCAAGCTTTAACATTCCACAGGAGAGCGGCACGCCTGAATTGCTGTGCCCTGTGCACGCCCTGAGAGCGTATATTGATGCCACTAGGAAGGGTCGTGCTCTCTCGAAACAGCGACTATCCCACTGGGTGGTTGATACCATCACACACGCCTACGGGGCCAGTGGCCGCCCCCCGCCATCAGGGGTCAGATGCCACTCTACAAGAAGCATCTCAACATCGTGGGCTGCCCTAAGAGGGGTGCCCCTGGAGACCATCTGCGCTGCGGCTGCATGGGCGTCTTCTGGCACATTCTCCAGGTTCTACCGGGTCAATGTCGCCACTCCTCACCCTCTGGGTGTGGTCCTGTTGCCATGCTCCGCTTCTTCCGGCCAAGGGAGTAAGTGCTTGGATTCTTCATGACATGGTTGGTATTGGTCATCCAGTGCTAAGCACCGCCTCTGGCGGTCAGTAGGGACGAAATAGAACGATAGTTACGGCTGTAACTACGGTTCTATGAGTCCCGGATGACCGCCAGAGTATCCTGTCACTCAGAATTCTTGTGTGCTCGCGAGAAGATTCTGGGAACAGATCCTCTGACGACACCGGCTGGTATAGCCGGTGTCACGTGGGTCACAGGTGACTCTGTTGGTATTGGTACTCGAGCTGCGCATGCGCGCGATTGACATATCCAGTGCTAAGCACCGCCTCTGGCGGTCATCCGGGACTCATAGAACCGTAGTTACAGCCGTAACTATCGTTTGTATTCTAGGTTGCTGCCTCTCTTTTTCATTTAGATAAAGTATTGAGGATTTATGCATATTTATTTTGTAGACTGAAAATTCCCCAGCAGAAATGGTACAGAATACTCAAGATTTGATCAAAAAAGAACAACATCGTCCGCATAAAGTGATATTCGAGGTTCCAAGTCACCTACTGAGATCTCAGATATAGATGGAGAGTCTCTAATAGCCATGGCAAATGGCTCCATTGCTAACACAAACAGCAATGGGGAGAGGGGGCAGCCCTGACGTGTAGATCTGTACAATGAGAAGTAATATTATTTGTCACCACTTCAGCGGTTGGGTTCTTATATATCGTCCTGATCCATTTGTGAAAGCCTTGGCCTGTTCCAAACCTCTCCAACACTTCAAACAAATACTTCCACTCAATTCGGTCGAAGGCCTTCTCTGCGTCTAAGGACAGCAGTGCCATGTTAGGTGACCCTCTTTTTTCATAAAGAATATTTAGTACCCTTCTAACATTATGAAAAGCTTGCCTTCCCTGAATAAAACCATTTTGATCATCTTTAATCATGGAAGGCAGTAGTTTGTTTAGGCGTCTCGACAACGTCTTGCATAACATTTTGCTATCTGTATTAAGCAGTGAGATTGGTCTGTATGATGCACAGTCAGTGGGGTCCTTTCCTGGTTTTAGCATCAGAGTGATTAGTGCCCCTCTAATGGCGCATTCACACTGCAGCGCGGAGCTCGCTTTAAGCGTGCCGAGCCGTGCGGGGCCTGTTTTTGGTTGCGCTCACACAAGGCCTAGTTCCGCCCCGGGGGTACTTTTTCTACTTTTTTCTGGCCTGACAAATTTGTGGTTCTATCGAGGCCAACAAGCGGGGCCAACAACCGGGCGGAATATGCTAAACATATTTGACCGTGATTTAATTGTAATACACGTTTCAAAATGATGCCGAAGTAACAACATACTGATACCGGTTAGTACAAATCATGAATTAATGCTTTGACAAGTCTGCAGACAGACGGGAGGCGAAGAACCTTTTAAAATGCGTGATGCATCTTCTTATTACAGACACATGCATTTCCAAACATTCGGTCTACCTACGCTGTAAAATATATTATCTCTTCGATTTACACACATCATCTATTGCACGTCTGTCCGCCCTGGGAGAGGGATCCCTCCTCTGTTGCTCTCCCTGAGGTGTTCTCCCATTTTCCCTTTTAAACTGTGGGTTTTTCTCAGGAAGTTTTTCGGAGAAAATCGGCTAAGCTAAGGCAATATATGCTCCGACCGTACACACTCACAACAACGGCCTATACAGACATAAATAAGCCAGCGACTGTATTCACCATGACACAGACAGTCTGTGGTTTGTACTTGTTTATAACTTTTGTCTAGTTTCTTAACAGATATGAGGCTAACAGCTAACAGCTAACAGCTGATGTTGTTTTTCTGGGGTGCTCGTTGAAGATGACGTCACGGCTCCGCCTACACTGCGTTACTATAGTAACTGCCCCAGCTCCTAAACTGTAATGTGAGCGCAGCATTAAAGTGAGCCAGGCCTAATAAGGCCTAACCAAGCCAAACCAAACCAAACCAAACCAAGCCTGCAGTGTGAAAGTGCCATAAGAGATGGTGGTAGGTCCTCCTTTTCGTATGACTCCAACAGCATATCCAAAAGTGGTTGTAGCAGCTTATCTTTAAATTGTTTATAGATTTCTATAGGAAGCCCATCTGCACCAGCCGCTTTCCCCCCCGTCATACTGGTAATGGCTTCTGAAAGCTCGTAAGTTCTTATGATATGGTCTAGTTTTCCTTTTGAATCAGATGAAATAGTGGGGAAATCTAATGAACTTAGAAAATGTTCCTGTTGGCCAGAATCTTCATGTTCGGATGTATAAAGTTTTTCATAAAACAATTTAAAAGCATTATTGATTTCTGCTGGGTAATTTGTTAATTTACCATTTGTTTTAATGCTGTTGATAGCCCTTTCATATTGCAATTTTTTAATACGCCAAGCCAATATTTTGCCCGCCTTTTCTCCCTGATCGTAGTAGCTTTGTTTTAATCTTAGTAAGCTAAAGTTCTACTTGTAGTTCTGGGGAATCTTGGGTAACAATTCTATCTAACAAGATCAGAGTTATTAAACAATAATGAAATTGGTGAATGGTCAGAGAGGACCCTACTGTCATACCAACATTTTGTAATCCTTGACATAAGACCCATAGAAACCAGGAAATCACCCTGACTACTCTGGCTCAGCTGCAAATCGTCTGCTAAATTTGCAAAAGGGGACTCGAACCGTTGCAGACTACTCTATCGAGTTTCGCAAACTGGCGGCAGAGGCCTGATGGGACAAGGCGGCTTTAAGGGCAGTGTTTGTTAGGGGATTGAAGGATCAACTGAAGGATGAGCTGGCTGCACGAGATGAGCCTGCCGACCTCCAATCCTTAATCTCCTTGGTGTCTCGTCTCGACAGCCAGCTACGGGGACGCCGTGCGGAGCGAACCCTGCGTTCTCCTTTTTCTTTGCCTAGTAAGTTAAACAACTCACCCATTTATGCTCTCTCTGTATCCAGACCGTCTGGCTTCACCTTGCCACCTCGCGTGCCCATCTTTGCTAAGGAGGAAGCGATACAGTTGGGACGTGCCAGACTATCTCCTGAGGAGAGCCTTCGACGTCTGAGGTCTGGAGAGTGCCTGTAATGTGGCAAATTGGGGCATATCCTTTCTGGCTGTCCAGTCCGCCCAAACGCAGGGTTTCGTCAGTGAATTTGGGGTCCTGACGAGTCCACAACCTACCCCTATTGTAGCCCCAACCTTGCTCCGTTTTCTCATTCCTGACAGACTTTGTGCTCACACTCAGACCTTGCCCCTCTCTGCCCTCATTGACTCTGGAGCAGAGGACAGTTTTGTGGACCTTGAACTTGCCAAGCAGCTGGGACTCAACTTGAAAACATTACAGGAACCTATGACTGCTTTTGCCCTAAATGGTCAAAGTATTTCAAGGGTTACACAGCAGACACAACCTGTAACCCTGTTTATTTCTGGAAATCACAGAGAAGTAATCCAACTAAAGGTTATTTCCGCCCCTGCTACCCCTTTGGTTCTTGGTTACCCATGGCTTTCGCACTCACAATCCGCATATTGATTGGGCTGGAGGAAGAATCATAGAATGGAATCAGTTGTGCCACCTTAACTGTTTACAGTCTGCTGTGCCTCCCGTCCCTGTTAACCCTATGTCTGCTCCACGTGTCTCAGCTGATGTAGACTTATCCGGCGTTCCTGAGGTTTACCACAACCTGAGTGGGGCCTTCAACAAGGATAAGGCTTTCTCTCTCCCTCCTCATCGTCCCTATGATTGTCCCATCGATCTGCTTCCTGGGGCTCCTCCTCTACCAACCAGCAGACTCTATAACCTGTCCCGGCCAGAGAGAGAGGCCATGGAGAAATACATCGGTGACTCCCTGGCTTCAGGTATTATTCATCCTTCTTCCTCCCCTCTGGGTGCGGAGTTTTTCTTCGTGGACAAGAAGGATGAATCACTCCGACCCTGTATTGACTTTCGTGGGTTAAATAACGTCACAGTTAAAAACAAGTACCCACTTCCCCTGATAAACTCTGCTTTTGAGCCTCTCCAAGGTGCCACCATCTTCTCAAAACTCGACCTCAGAAATGCATAGCACCTGGTTCGCATCCGCCAAGGAGATGAGTGGTAGACAGCCTTTAACCTGTTAAGCCCTGAGCCTGAGGGATACATTAATAATCTTTTTTCTCAAAGTATTGATAATGGTAATTTTTTTTTTTGGACGGACACTATCATTTAATTTGTTTTACTGTGTTCAATCTGAATTTACTTTAAAATAAAAACATCTATATTCATTCTGACACTTCTACATCCAACTCGCAGATGTAACCTTGCTTTGAGAAAAAGGATTATTAATTGAACCCTTTTAGAAGGGAAGATATGGTCATTTGTTCTGGGAATGTCATTTTCGAGCCTGAGACCTGAAAAACAGGCTCAGGGCTTAACATTTTTCTTTTTTTCCAATTATAATTGATTATCTTTTATGAATATATCTGGTTGTATATTGCTAATTTTCCATAAAATAAAAAAAGTTATTTCAGTTTGTGTTTTTTTCAGTTTGTGTTTTATTTGAGTTTGATGCAAATACTGTATTGTATATGATGATTGTTGACAATACACTTTTACCATAAAAGGCCAGCTCGACCAGTTGGTAGAGGCTCATAAAAACAAAACTGTGTGGTCAGTCAAAAAAAAAAAAGTGTTATTTGTGGCCCATTTGATAAAAAAATGCAAACAACATTTTTTTCCATAGATTTTTTCTTGGTCTGGTAGTGTTCTGCACAGATAGTGCCTTAACTTGAATTTGAAAACACGTGGCAACTTTATTACATTACATTACATTGCATTTAGCTGACGCTTTTATCCAAAGTGACTTACAGTAAGTACATTCGACCAGGAAGATACAACCTTGAAGAAAACAGAATCATATAAGTACATCAGGTTTCATAGATCCAAGCATTTCAAGTGCTACTCAACTGGCTTATAGATAAGCCAGTCCTTTATTAGTATATAAGTGCTTAATGTTAATAGAGCAGATGAAAAGATTTGTGGAAGGATACATTCTTCATGGGCTTTAATGGCTCTCTAGATAAAGGGCATGTTAAGGTTGCTTGTATTATCCTCAGATAGTGGTTTGTTTAAATAACTAGTGACATTTGAATAAATATTGCAAAAAAGGGCTCCAAAAAAGGCATATAACCTGGCCGGCTTAACCAGTCTGTATTTCTTCAAGCACCACAAGATTCAGAGATGATAAAGTAAGTACACAGTAAAAGTACTAGTACTTGTGGGGGTAGTTTCACTAGTACTGAGTCCAACAGGATCAATCTCACGAAGAACTACAGTAATGGCAACACAAAATAATTCCCTCATCAAACTTAGCAGAAGTGGCTTGATTTTGTTCTCAGGAGGGGACTTTGACAGAGTATTTGTCAAAAAATACACAGTAAAAGTACTTCAATGTATTGTTAGTAGCAGTCAAACTAGTACTGAGTCCAACAGTGTCAGTTTTATTAAGAACTTGTAGTAACAAATACTTGTATCGATCATCAAATATAGCAGGGAAAAAAATTAAGAGCTGCTGATTTGAAAAAAAAACTTGAGGGACGGCTGAGTTGACCGCAGTGCAGAACCGCTGTATAGTTTAAATCTCCTAACAATGTTGTTCATTTTAGACATAGGCTTATTATATTTACAGCCCTTAATAACATTCATTTTCTGGGCTCAATGTGTGTCTTGGCCGTGTTCTTTGTGATCGCTAAATTCACCTTGTTTATAATATCACCGTTCCAAGCAAACAAGTGTTTTTTGTTTTGAAATCACTTCCGCGAGTATCGCCCCGGCCCCCCCCTCGCTCCTCTGACCATTAGACCATTTAGTAAGGTAAGAAGCAAAAAGCAAAAACGCCTCGCAGACGCTCTTCCGTTTACTTTTTTAATAAATAAAAACAAATGGTCCGAAGATACACAGATTCATCTCCCTCCATCATGTTGATTTGAATCCAAAGATCTGAACATGAGCCCGCCCCGCTCGACATTCTGAGCCAATCAAAGCGCGATAATGAGCTGCCTTCCGTTTCAACCATACTTTCTCTCATACATCCATGCATTCTTCTCTTGCATACATATATTGTCTTCAGACATGCATATATTATTTTTAATATTAAATGTAAACATTGAATGAATGTGCATGAGAGCAACATGTATAAATATGAGCGTTAAAATATATGAATATGAAAGCAAAATGTACATGTGTGAGTGAAAAATGTATAAATATGTGAGTGACAATATATGAATGTGTGCATTGAAATATGATAATATGAGAGCAGAATGTATGAATGTGTGAGTGTAAATATATACGTGTGTGAGAGTGAAAATGTATGTATGTAAAAGGAGAATGTATGTGTGTAAGAGTGAACATATATGTATGTAAAAGGAGAATGTATGTGCGTGAGAGGACCAGTGTGAATTACGGCCTGTACGGCCCCTCATACAATAACAAATAAATGTAACGTATTTTATTTTTGTTGTTCATTTCTATCTTATTTGACCTAGTTAACATTTATTTATTCATGCATTTTTTTTCATCTCCAGTTTTAAACGATATTTTTGGTTTACTGTCCTATAGTATACACTGAAATGATTTCAAACCTGTTTTTATTTATCCTAATAATTATAAAGGTGTGCCTTGGAAATATTTGTTTACATAAATTGTGACCAAACCGTTTGAGACCCACTGAGATAACTTAGACTAAAGTGAACTATCTAAACACTCAGAGTCCTTTACCACTTTGAGCGGTAGTTATCAGCCTCAATCCAACAACAATCCGCGGTACCAATGCGCGCCCTCTCTCTCTCTCTCTCTCTCTCTCTCGCAGAGTCCACATGGCGGCATGCGTTGAAGCTTGCCGGTGGGCGTGTCTGAAACTCAACCAACAACCACATTAATCTCCCGCCCCGGACACACAAGCACGCGGTTTGATTGGCTAGAGCTTGTACTGGCACATGATTTGATTGGCTGACGCTTCCGTCGAAGCTTCAAAAGTTGAACATTGCTCAACTTTTGAAGCGAGCAAAGCGAACCAACCACAATGCAGTTCGGCAAAACATGACGTCACCCCATTCAAAGTGAATGGGCAGAAGTGTTGAAGCTTCAACGCACGCCACCGTGTGGGGGCCGTCTCTCTCTTGCTCGCTCGCATTTTGGCTGTGAGCTGCGGGCGCCCAAAACAATATTTGCACCAGGGCCAATCACAACCTTGTTACGCCACTGGTCTAATCGCCAAAGACTTAACATTTATCATATGGCATGTGTCATTAAATGTTCTTTAAACAAAATGTGAAGTTAGTCTCCAACAACACCTTCTTAAACCAACCTGATCTCACCAGAATGTGTGACTCCACCACGACTCCTTAATGTCACATATGCATACATTGCATACAGAGTTAAGGCTGTTACGACAGTGTTGCGACATGCTTTACGGCATGCGAAGGACTGCTTTACTTCAGAGTAAGCCCGCCAGTTGTGTTGTTGCTGCCGACTGTAATGTCTTATCTTACTGTATAATAAACCTGAGTCGTGAAAGATACTCGACCCTCGATCATTCTACATGGTGTCAGAAGTGGCCGGTGAGTCACAGGAAATAAACAAGACAAAGTAAAGGAATAAAGACGGCGAAATGGCCAAGTTTAATCCCCCAGCGAACTTTTCTTTTGATAAGCCGACTGAATGGCCAGAATGGAGGCAACGCTTTGAGCGGTACAGGCTCGCTACTAAACTCGACAAAGATGACGGGAGAGTGCAGGTGAGCTGCCTGATTTATGCCATGGGTAACGAGGCAGAAAACATATTCAAGTCGTTCACTTTTGCCGAAGAAGATGACGGCGATTACTTTGCCGTTGTGGTGGGAAAGTTCAACGAGTTATTTTTCTCGAGGAGGAACGTTATCCACGAGAGAGCATGGAGCAGAGGAGAAAGAACAGGGGACAGTACAGCTCCAGGTGGATTCTACTCCAATGGAATTTAAAATTGACACAGGAGCTGATGTCAGCATCTTATGTGAGGATGCATTTCACACACTCACTCCACCAAAAACACTAAAACTAGCTGACAGCCCAGGAGGTGAACTGTTGTGTCTGGGACACTTTAATGCTACAGTTAGTTACAAGGGAAATAACTACCTATTTGAAGCATATGTAGTCCGTGTCAATAACCTACTCTGCCGGGATCTGTCAGTGGAGATGAACCTGGTGAGGCGTGTTGATGAAGTGAAATTCACTACCAGCGAACACCTTCAAGCCTATGGTGAGCACGGCACACTAAAAACTGAACCTGTTAAAATCCAATTAAAGGATGGCTCTCAACCATATGCAGTGCATACAGCACGTCGTGTGCCCTTCCCAATGTTACAGATGGTAAAAGAGGAACTGCAGAGGATGGAGAAGAACGGCGTCATCGAGAAGGTAACACAGCCAACTGAATGGTGTGCTTCTATGTTGCCAGTTCTAAAGAAAACCACAGGCAAAGCCAGGATCTGTGTGGACCTGAAAATACTAAATGAGTCAGTAAAAAGAGAGCGCTACATCTTACCTACCTCTGATGAAATAACTGCAAAGCTAAGTGGTGCAACTGTGTTTTCCTCTCTCGACACTGCAAGTGGATTCTGGCAAATCCCACTGCACCCAGTCAGCTGTAAATTAACAACCTTTATAACACCGTTTGGCAGGTACTGTTTCAAAAGGTTACCTTTCGGGATTTCCAGTGCGCCTGAGATCTTCCAGCGGAAAATGATAGAGACTCTGCAGGGGCTGGAAGGCGTTGAAGTCTTCATGGACGATATCCTGGTCTATGGGACATCGACAGAACAGCACGACGCCAGACTTGAGAAGGTACTACAGCGTGTTGAGTCAGCAGACTTAAAACTCAATAAAGATGCTCCCTCAGCCAGCTACGCTTTCTGGGACATCTCATCGACCAGTCAGGAGTCAGGCCCGACCCTGATAAAGTTGAAGCCATACATCAGCTGGCTCCACCAGGAAACGTCCATGAGCTGAAAAGAGTCCTGGGCATGGTGAACTACCTGGGTAGGTACGTTCCAAACCTTTCCACAATAGGTCAACCACTGTACGAGCTTCTGAAGAGCAGGAACATCTGGACAGGTACAAACCTTTAGCATGTGCCTGGGAAGACCCTTGTTGTTGCCGACACACTGTGCCGAAGCCCACAGACACATACAAAGGAAGAGACTGACACTCAAGAAGATGTGGCATGCTATGTAGCCACAGTGATACAGGGCATCCCAGCATCTCCAACGAGAATGGAGAATATCAGAAAAGAGACAGCAGCCGACGGTGAGCTTCAGGCTGTCATCAAGCTGATTAGGGCAGGATGGCCTGAATACAGTAGTAATGTTCCACTGAACATAAAGCGCATAAAGCACAAAATACACGAGGGACACCAGGGGCTCTCAAAATGCAGAGAAAGGGTGAATGCATCACTTTGGTGGCCAGGGCTCTCTGTAGACATTAAGAACATTGTCAACATATGCAGGAGCTGCCAGGAGCAGAAGCGGGCTCAACAAAAGGAGCCGCTTATTTCCACACCGCTGCCTGATCGTCCGTGGAAAATAATCGCTCTCGACCTCTGCGAACATAACAAGCACAACCACCTTGTGATTTCAGACTACTATTCACGGTACCTGGAAATACTACAACTGCCATCTACGACCAGTGCCCTTGTCATCCAGAGACTTAAAACGACCTTTGCTAGGTTCGGAATTCCTGAAGAGGTTGTGAGTGACAATGGTCCCCAATTCTCCAGTGCAGAATTCCGGGGACCTGGCACAGCGGTTGGACTTCAGACACATCTGAATATTTATAAATGATTATTATCATTATTATAAGCAAGACAATAAATGGCAAAGTTATGTAGAAAATAAACGTATTTAAGATACGTTCATAACGAACGTAACGTGGGAGAAAATAAGTTTCTAGCTAAACGTAATTGAGAATGCAGTTTAGTTCTGTGGGAACGTCATTTTTAGGAGACAGGGTTGCCATAATACATTCTGACGAAAAATAAAAATGATTATGAATACAAATAAAATAAAAGAAGCCTCCCGTGAGTTACTACAAGCTATAAAGTAGATTTTAAAAACGTTTTATAGAATAAAAGCTCACTGCTGGACGTTATAGAAATGCGTGTGTGCACCACGACAAATGAGCCTCATTCACTTTACATTGGGGTTGTCTGCGTGGTGCAGACATGTACATGTAGTAAAGTTCGTGACTCCACCACGCAATGCGATGTTAAGGAGTCGTGGTGGAGTCACGCATTCTGGTGAGATCAGGTTGCCTTAAACACAGACTTCATGCAGTAAACAACACCTACACACACGGCTGACATCACAGTCTGACGTTCAGCTACATTGTAAAAAAGGATTTGATCATTAAGTTATTGTCACTTTTTTCTTTAAGTTACTTTCACTTAATATATCAATGTGTCCAATTTCTACTTAATTTCAAAAGTTCCAGCTCAATGACCTGTAAATTCTATGAGGTCAATTTGACTGAACAGTGTGAGTTGTGGTGTGTATTGTTAGAACTTTCCATAACCTCTTAACATGGCAGTAGTGATGACATATTCCTGCTTTTTTACGATAAACACCAAGTGAACCACCTGGTTTCGATTCACCATTATCAAAAGAAGAACTTCAACCGGACAGATTGATGACTACGAAAAGCTAAGCGGCGGATGAATACGTTTTTTAAAGCGATGTGACAGTGAACATGACCTACAGAGTAACGGGTACGCAGATCTTTTCGGCTGATGAACCACTGAAATAAATAAATGTGGCATTATGAAATAAAAGTCTCTTGAAATAAATAAATGTGGAATTATTACATTACATTTACATTACATTTCATTTAGCTGACTCTTTTATCCAAAGCGACTTACAATTACCGATTACAGGGACATTCTCCCTGGAGTAACTAAGGGCTAAGTGCCTTACTCAAGGGCACACTAGTGGTGGTGTTCCAGGCGGGATTTGAAATCGCAACCTTCCGATCTTCAGGTGGAGTGGATATTCAAGCTTTGCTAAAAACAGAACAATAAAGGGCGTGAATCAGCAAATTCCAACGATCATCGAAGAGCTGAGAAAAAGCACAAGTAAAAGATTATAATGTGAAATGCAGAATAAATGCAACAGTTACATTTTTTATGCAACTTTATGTTGTGTCTCTACCCGAAAATAATACTTTTCTTGTGTTTTATGTGTAGGCTGTGTAGACCTCTTGTAGGTTACAGTTAAAACCATTTTGAATAAAGCAACATATCAACATCAAGCCAAGTTCCTTGTGTTTGCTATCTATAACTTTTCATCCTGATTGTCCATCATGTTGTATTGTTGGTCTTTCTATAAACACATCAACGTTTCTACTCATTTATTTGACCATTTCAGTTTTTTTTGGGCAATTTTTCCTTTTCCTGTTCCGTCTGTGGTCCCGCCTCCACCAGATCCTGACCCGTCGGTGGTCCCGACGGCTACCAATCTTGCCATTCCCCCGGAGCTGTCCCGTCACTGCCTTCCTGCCCATCCTCGTGCCCGGCCCCATGAGTTTGCCCGCCACGGCCTTTGACCCTTCTCGGCCTCTGCTTTGCCCCCGGGCCGTCCGCCCGAGTGCCTCCTCCGGACACCCTCAACCCACCCTTCTGCAAGTTTTGTGTTTTTTAGGGAAGTCTGGGATCCATCCCTTGAGGGGGAGGTTATGTTACGATCCGTATTAGTTTTGCCTGTTTTATTTTGTCCCGTCAAGATCTGTCTTTGGTTTCCTGTTTTATTTTTTAAAGTGTTCACCCCCCGTCTTGTCTGTTGCTTCCTGTCTCTGTGTTCCCTCCTGTTTGATTACCTGATTGTGTTCACCTTGTGCCCCTGTGTTTGCTCTTTTCTCTGTCTTGTTCGTGTGATTAGTCTTGTGTGCATTTAAGTTCTGTTTTTTGTTTCAGCCTTTGCAGGTCTTGTGCAGGTTCTGAACGAGTTTATGGTTTGCCTTGCCTTGTTTTACTTTGTTTGCCTGGCCTATTCCACAAATAAAGGAGTTTGATTTCAACCAACGGTTTACTGCATTCAGGTCCTATGTACCTTGCCCTCAAGCCGTGACACTGTGAATGTGTGTAAACGGGTGAATGCTGATATGTAAAGAACATTGAGGGCTTATATCTGAAATATGTAGTCTGTTCAGTTAAAACAAATCTGAACACGTGAGGCCATATTTCCCCTTGTTCTGTT
>CALSBZ010035654.1:80268-109537 GCA_943591055.1 Gobionotothen gibberifrons
CTTATCTGTTGATCATTAACTAATGCTTAATGTAATAGTCAACTAAAGTTTAGTTGCTTATCTGTTGATCATCAATTAATGGTTAATGTAATAGTCAACTAAACTTTAGTTGCTTATCTGTTGATCATTAACTAATGGTTAATGTATATTCTACTGGCAGTTAGTTGAATGCATGTTACTTGTCTGTTGAAACAGTGTTGTTGAATGTCAACTGATGACTTGTAGAGTGTTAACTATGGACTATCAAAATAAAGTGTTACCCCCTCTTTTAATCTTTAATTAAACAACAAAAGCACATAACACACTCAATGTGAAGTCAGGAGTCTTTTATTATGGCACATTATTAATCACCTGATGTTTGTCTTTACACATGAATGTGTTCCATCCTTTTCATATTTGATTTCAAAATCGATCACATATAAAGATTTGAACGTTTCGATTTGTTCTTGTAAAGCAATAGCAATCAAAGAACAAATCAGAGATCTTGGTTCTGGACAATTTGTGATATTTGTTTAGTATTTGGTCAAAACACACAATCCTAGAAATAACTGATATAACTATAAATCACACCAAACAAATACATCAGAAAGGGGACTGAAGATGAACAAGGAGGTTTGGTAAATCTGCTGCTGTCCAGAAGGTCAGACTCTCTCATGCAAAACATCTCAGTTGTTAGGTATTATCTAAAAACCGAATCTATAAAATTGTACATTCAGCTTCCTCTCTGGCCCTCCTTTCCACCTCTTCTCTTATTCTCCTCCTTTCCTCCTCCATTTCTCTTTTGCTATCTTCTCTCAGCCTTTCCGCCTCTTCTCTTATTCTCCTCATCTCCTCCTCCATTTCTCTTTTGCAAGCTGCTTTTAGCCTTTCCTCCTCTTCTCTCATTCTCCTCCTCTCCTCCTCCATTTTTCTATCTGCCTTTCGAACCTCTCCCTATCCTCTTTGATTTTTTGTAATTGTTCCTTATTCTTTTTATCTAATCTCTTTTGAATTTCCTCTTCCTTTTTGCGTATTTCCTCTTCTCTCTCTTTATGGATTCTCTGTTTTTCCTCTTCTAGCTCCCTCTCTGCCTCCTGGAACATTTGATTGGTGTAATGACTTCCTCCGTTCTTCTCTGTTATCTTTCTGATCTTGTCGAGCAGCTCTCTGACCTGAGAACGATCCTTCTCCTTATTATTGAAGACGTGGCACTGGCCGTTACATCTGTCCACAAGTTCCTGCAAATCAAGAACTTTTCGATAGTTTGGTCTTCGAGCAGATCACCGTGGGTAAAGAGAACCATGCTGTATCTGTCAGCTTCCTCTCCAAAGATTTCCTGAATCTTCTGCACAGACTGCTTTTCTTCATTTGTGAATCTGCCCAGTCTGATGACGACCAGGAAGACATGGGGTCCAGGAGCAGCATATGTAATGCTCTGCGCAACGTCCTTTCTGGTCTTCTTTTCATCAATCTTGGTGTCAAACAGACCAGGAGTGTCAATAACCTTAACTCTTTGTCCATCAACTTCACCAAAGGCCTTTCGCACAGTCTACAGTCAAGGATTCAGGAGAGAACTTTGATTTAAAGGCCTCTTTTCCCAGAATGGTGTTTCCTGTGGCGCTCTTCCCAGCTCCGGTCTTCCCCACCAACACAATCCGGAGTTCCTCGTTATTGTATGAGTTTGATTTTGATCGGAGGGCTGAAAGAAATGAAGAAATATTTAGCAATCTCTGTATTTATAAAATGGTTCAACTACCACATGAACAATGTTGACAGTGAGGGGGATGGGCTCAAGATGCTTTAATAATCGAGAATATGTCTAGATGTCATTCAATTGATATTTCTCATTTATTCCTGTAGACGCTATTGGCACCATAGAAAGCGTTTATTAGGTGAATGGCAGGTTTGGTGATAAAGGTAGAGGGTCTGTCAATGTCAAGTGATGCACTTTGAAGGGACCTTGTTTTTCTTCACCGGAGCAAGAGAGAGGCACCATGATGAACACAAATACTGGAAATTAAAATCAAACTAAATGTTAATCTTGCCTGAATGTTTGACTTCTTAACTGCCTGTCTACAACCTGAACTGAAATGGTGCAGCAGTGGCCTCTAGCTGTACATTTATTTGAATGAGAAAACCTTTTTTACAAATAGTCACTACAACATGTTTAGTTTCTCTATTTCATACTTCTACAAATTACCCCATTTTGTGCCTAAAAAAACTTTTAAGGGTATAAGTGGCCTTTAGTTATAATCAGGAGCCCAAGCAAACTTCTGACTGGCTACCCCTAAATATGTAGTCTTGTGAAGAATGTAATACAAGCAAGTAAAAGCAGTGTCGCATTCGCAAAATCACCCAGGCTCTTAAAATGGTTGGAATTTAAGAAATATGAATTTTGTATTAACTGTTTTGATCAGTTCACTATTAGGAAATATGACACGCTACCTATCCATCTATACATATGCATTTAGATAAGTTGCAATCATCATCAACAATGAAATGTATTCACAAATTAAATTTGCTGGCCATAGTTGGTGATGGAGGGAGGAGCTGGTCTGCTGCTGAGCTGAGGATGTGAAGTTAGACTGCAGCAACACCTCCTTACATACAGACTTCATGAAGCAAACCACACCCACACACACTGCTGACATCACAGTCTGAAGTTCAGCTACAGTGGGATGATTCATAGATTAAAAAGTATAAAATCCTCCCATCTGCATTTACAAGAAATGCCACCTGTTCTTTTAAATGCCACCATAAGTATCCATACAGAGCAGCACTTTTAGTTGTAGCTTGTAGTCTGTGTTTGCAACATGAGGTAAAATAGATATGTTTAAACATGTTGTGTAAGCTTTCAAATCATTTCTGAGTTACTGCACTTTTAAATAAAGCGACACTAGAATACAGAGTATTTTAATAATCTGATAAGTATGGAAGCAAACAAGACACAGAATGAGTTGAATTTTATAGAATGCATCTGTGTTCCAAGATGGCGGCACGTTGATTTGTTTTCTGTCTCTGTTGGTGTTTGTCTCATCCTCGTTCTTCTTGTGCACACTGACATTTTATAGTTTTTATTTGGCTTTTTAGACCCGTTTTTAAATTGGTCTGCTGCGCTTTTAAAAACGTTTTAAAAGCTTAAGTTTTTGGGCTGTTTTGTGCTGGTGCCTTGCAGTGACTGGATTGTTTGCTCTCTGTCTGAGCTTTCGCTCCTTCGGATTGCTGTCTGTCCTGCCGTGCTGTCGGAGGCTGATCCACCTGAGCTGCTGATCCACCAGAGGCTGATCCACCGGAGCTGCGGATCCACCTGAGCTGCGGATCCTGAATTGTTAAGGCACAATGTTGGCTAAAGCTACCCTTGTGTTCACTTTCTTCCTGGGATTAATTGTCAGACCGCATGTCGGCAAAACTGACGGATTGCCTCCCAGCAATATCTCTATTCACTTTGGACTTTCGGATGGTGGAACCTCTGGAGCGCTGACTCCATCGGATAGTTTTTACCAAAAGCTGACGTTTCATGGCACGAAATGCGCTCTCCCGTATGCCCTTTTCACTCTGGACTCGCTAATATCAAAGGATCGGAGCAGCCTCGCCCCCCTGAGGAGTGACGCGTCCATAGCCCATGTGAAAAAATCATCTTCCAGACTGTTAATATTGTTACTGCTGTTACTCTCTGATAACGTTAACATTAACCCTGGTCCTGAGTGTTTCTCTGCTTCCTTGCATCATTTGCCAACTCCGAATGAGTTTAGCTGTAGGCAAGGATTGGGTTTTCTGCAGGTTAATGCTAGAAGCCTAGTGCCCAAATTAGATGTTTTCAAGACCTGGTTTTTAGTTGCTCAACCTGATATTGTTGTAGTTTCTGAAACCTGGTTAAAACCGTCTGTCACTGACACTGTTATTCACATTGATGGATATAATGTATTCAGAACGGATCGTAAGGGCAGAGTTGGTGGTGTTGCAATATACACTGCTGAGAAACTACAGTGCTCAGTCCTTCACTCAATTTCAATTCCAAGGCAATTTGAGTTGCTAGCTGTCCAAATAACTATAGCAAATGCTCCTCTTGTCACAATCTTATGAAGGCCCCAAATGCAGCACTCGAGAAACCACGGAGTATTGGTAATGTTCTTTATTAGTAATAATACCAGAGCAGAGCAGAAGGAATACCGGATGATGTACCGGCAAACGAACCAGAGGACAGTGGGCAGAAGGTGAGTCAGGGCCGGGCAGAGGGTCAGGGAGCAGGCGAGGCGGTCAGCGTAGGTACAGGCAGGGTCAGGGATCAGGCAGAGCAGGTAGGTCGGGGACAGGCAGGGTCGGAACCGGGTAGGCAATCTGATAATAAATGCGTGAAAGACTGGCATGAGGCAAAGTACGATCTGGCAACGGGTGTGTGTCTGGTGAGGGTTTAAATACTGGCAGTGAAGCTAATGGGTGCAGAAGAGAAAGAGAGTGAGCTAAAACGTGGGTGTGGTTAACAGGTGAGACAGGTGAATGGAAAACTACTGGTGAATGATGGAGCAGACTGTGACACCTCTCACTGTTATTGGCTGTTATAGTCCTCCATCGGCCATCATGGATGCAACTACTAGCCTTACTGAATTGTTGTCTACGTTTTCTTCTGAAATCATATTATTGGGTGATTTAAATTGGGACTGGTTGAGTGATAAATCTTCACAGTTTAAGCAGGTTTGTGATTCTTTGAATTTAACTCAGTTTATTGATAGTCCCACTAGAATAAACCCTGCCAAACCCAATAACGATACCCTTATAGATGTCATTCTAACAAATGCAGCTCATAAGTATGTGTCTGTTGGTGTTTTTCCTAATGATATCAGTGACCATTGCACTATTGCTTGCGTTAGGAGCACTAAGTTTCCCAAAGCCAAGGGCCTTATTGTACTCAGGCACTGCTTCACACACTTCTCTGAGCAGGCTTTCCTACACGATCTGGCGGAGGTTAAATGGCACTTCATAGCGTTAATTCCATCTGTCGATGTTGCCGTCCAATTTTTTATTGATCACTTTTTATCGATTATTAATAGACATGCCCCCCTTAGAAAATTCAGAGTCAAGAATAGGAACACTCCATAGTTTACTAGAGAATTATCTGATCTCATTCATGATCGCAATAAGCAATGGTCTTTAGCTAGAAAGTCTAACACTAGTGATGACTGGCTTCTTTTTCGTGTACTCAGAAATAAATGTTCAGCCCTTATTAAAAAAGCTAAAGCTGATTACTATCTGAGCTTAACCACTGATTGTTTTAATGACCATTCCAAGTTCTGGAAAACAATTAAATCACTTCAGAACAAGAAGGTTTCTAGGTTCCCACAAAAACTGAAGGTCAGTGATTATTTTATTTCAGATTCAGATGGTATGTCTAATGCTTTCCATGCTCACTTCAAAAAGGCTGGTCACATTTTTGATGAGCAAAGTCACAACTCTCTAAATGGTCGTACTCACAGCCCTAGTCAAGAGATGAGCTCCCCTGTTTTAGATTTTGCTTCTTTCTCGGTCTCTGAAGTCTTACAGGGTTTGCACTCAATTGATCCTAAAAAGTCTGCCGGGCCTGACGGCGTCGACCCGTTCTTTTAAAAAAATTGCAGCTCAGATTATTGCACAACCAGTAACTGATATTTTGAATCTCTCCCTGTCCTCTCACACACTGCCAGCTGTGTGGAAGCAAGCTCTTGTATCGCCCCTCTTGAAAGCTGGTGATCCCACTGAGTTAAATAATTATCGTCCTATCTCAAATCTTTTTGTGTTATCAAAGATTCTTGAGTCCCTAGTTTCTACTCAGCTAAAACTTTTTTTAAATTCACACAACATCCTTAACCCTATGCAATCTGGATTCAGATCAACGCACAGTACTGTGACTGCCAGTCTGAAAGTCTTAGACGATATTAAGGCTGCTTTGGATAACAAATCTGTTTGTGTTGCATTGTTTATTGACCTAACCAAAGCATTTGACATTGTAGATCACCACATTATGTCTAATGTTATGTTGGTGTCTCGTTTAGGTCATAATGCCATTTGCTGGTTTCAGAGTTATCTAACCGACCGTACTCAATGCGTCAGGTTGGGTAGCACTGTCTCTGACCCTGTCACCTTGGAGAAGGGAGTTCCACAGGGCTCTATTTTGGGGCCTTTGCTCTTTTTATTATATGTAAACAATATTTGTAATCAGATGCAATTTTCTACCTATCATATGTATGCTGATGACACTATTGTATATTCATGTGCTCCTTCTCTGGATATGGCCGTTTCCAATTTAAAATCTGATTTTATCACGCTGCAGCATGCACTTCTTGATTCCAAACTGCTTTTGAACAGTAAGAAAACCAAAGCAATGCTTTTTGCTCCCAAGTCAGCGTCCTCTTGCCTCTCCATTGACACCCTTGATGGCGTCTCTGTTGAGTTTGTCGATACCTACAAATATCTTGGCTTCTGGTTGGACAGTAATCTGAACTTTAAACACCATATTGAAGTTCTAACAAAGAAATTGAAATTCACTCTTGGCTTCCTTTAAGCCCGCGTCACACTGTCCCGAAATTGACACCCGATGGACACACGAATATAGATTTGTGAACTTCGCACGAAGATGGCCCCGAACCACACACGAAGGCAACATTTACATTACATTTAAGACATACAACTGAAACGAAAGTTACAAAAACAATTATGTTAAAGTACTATGATACTGTACTGATATTTTCAGACTTTGTTCTTTACTTTATCCGTCTTTATATGTAGAAGATATTAAGTTTTCTCCGTAGTGTTGTTTCCATAGCAACAACAACATTCTGTCAACTCGCCTTCAAAATAATATATTATATCCTTTTCAGTTTCACAGAACACAAATTGGGTTATTTACATAATATGTTTACATAATTTTGTTGTGCAATAAAACAACCCGATGGACACACGACAAAGGAAATGTTCAAATTCGGCTCTGATCGTAGCAACATCAGTGCCGGTCAAAGGTCTTCTTTGTTATTTATTGAGCTTTAAAACAAATGAATAACGACTAGGCTATATATAAAATACACGGAGCCTCTCTTTTTCCTCCATCTCTTCTGACAGCGTCAGTGTCTGTCTCATGCAGCTGATCCCGTAATGAGTGACACGGCCGACAGTCAAAATAAACATATTTATAACTAGTTTAGGTAGTTTGAGAGGTAGCCTAATTAAAATAGCTAAGGGCGATGATCTGACTTGAAGTGTGTGTTTTGCTCGGTTCACCGCTGCATCACAGCGGGAGGAGCTGCAGGTGAGCAGCAGAGTTTTTCAGGCTTCGGCAGCAACTTCGGGAGCGGTGCCAAAATCTTTGGCATGCCAAAGATTTTGTCACAGTTCTGCTTTCTTTCTCACCTATTTTCTGCATTTACATTCCTGAGTCACCTGGTAGCCACACCTTGTCTCTCTCTCACTCTGTTACACCCATCAGGTCATCACCCATCTCTGGCTGCGGGAATTATTCGTCCTTCCACATCACCCGCAGGAGCAGGTTTTTTTTTTGTGGCGAAGAAGGACAAGACTCTGAGACCCTGCATTGACTATCGGGGGCTGAACGACGTCACGGTGAATAATCGGTATCCCCTGCCACTCATCTCGTCAGCGTTCGAGCTACTACAAGGGGCTACAATCTTCACTAAGCTGGATCTACGAAACGCTTATCACCTGGTACGAATCCGTGAGGGGGACGAATGGAAGACCGCCTTCAACACCTCTTCGGGACATTACGAGTACCTGGTGATGCCATTTGGACTTACCAACGCCCCTGCAGTTTTCCAAGCGTTGGTGAACGACGTACTCCGGGACATGTTGGATCATTATGTTTTTGTTTATCTGGACGACATTTTGATTTTTTCAAAGAACCTCAAGGACCACATCCACCACGTCCAGACAGTCCTCCAGAGACTTCTGGAGAACTCGCTTTTTGTCAAGACGGAGAAGTGCGAGTTTCACACTTCTTCGGTCGCCTTTCTTGGCTACATCGTGGGTCAAGGAAGTGTGGAGATGGATCCCTCTAAGGTTTCAGCAGTTACTTCATGGCGGGTTCCTGAGTCCCGGAAGGAGCTGCAGCGTTTCCTGGGATTCGCCAACTTCTACAGACGGTTCATCCGTGGCTACAGCACCGTGGCCGCCCCGCTCACCGCCCTGACCTCATCCAAGGTGACGTTCCGATGGTCCTCTGCAGCCGAGGAGGCTTTTCAGGACCTCAAGGGCCGGTTTACGTCGGCACCTATCCTGCAAGTACCAGATCCCGCTGGTCAGTTGGTGGTGGAGGTGGATGCTTCTGACGTAGGGGTGGGGGCCATCCTGTCGCAACGTTCTGGTGAGAACCAGAAGCTCCACCCCTGTGCTTTCTTTTCGAGGAGATTGAGCCCGGCGGAGAGGAACTATGACGTGGGGAACCGGGAGCTTCTAGCAGTCAAGTTGGCGTTGGAGGAGTGGCGACACTGGCTTGAGGGGACAGAACAACCATTTCAGGTTTGGACTGATCATAAGAACCTGGAATACATCAGGTCGGCACAAAGACTGAATTCCCGGCAAGCCAGGTGGTCGTTATTTTTCACCCGGTTTAATTTTTTTCTCTCCTACCGCCCGGGCTCCCGCAACGTGAAGGCCGACGCTTTGTCCCGGCAGTTCGGGAGGGAGGGAGACACCTGTATCCCGGACACTATTCTTCCTGCTCCTCGAGTGATTGGCGTCCTCGCTTGGGAGATTGAGGAGAGGGTTAAGACTGCTTTGGTGGACCAACCCGGTCCTAGTTCTTGTCCTCTCAACCGGTTGTTTGTGCCTCAGGTTTTGAGGGCTGAGGTGCTTCAGTGGGCTCACAGCTCCAGACTTTCCTGCCACCCTGGGATTCAACGTACCAGAGGGATGGTCCTGCAACGGTTCTGGTGGGCCACGCTGGAGGCTGACACCCGGGAGTTTGTGAACACCTGTCCTGTGTGCAATCGGCACAAACCATCTCACCAAGCGCCAGCTGGTCTCCTTCATCCTTTACCGGTCCCACGTCGCCCTTGGTCACATATTTCTTTGGACTTTGTGACTGGTCTACCACCGTCCCACGGACATACTGTCATCTTGACGGTGGTAGATCGGTTTAGTCAGATGGCTCATTTCGTACCCCTGCCTAAGATCCCGTCAGCTAAGGAGACGGCAGAACTTGTTCTTCTCCACGTTTTTCGGATTCACGGACTGGCGACTGATGTGGTTTCCGACCGGGGGCCCCAGTTCACCTCTGTGTTTTGGAGGGAGTTTTGTGAACTGATCGGGGCGACGGTCAGTCTCACCTCCGGTTTCCACCCACAGGCCAATGGCCAGACCGAATGGAAGAATCAGGAGATGGAGACCACTCTCCGCTGCATGGCTTCCGATCATCCTACAAACTGGTCAAAACAACTCCTGTGGGTGGAGTATGCCCACAACACCCTCATCAGTTCCGCTACTGGTCTTTCCCCTTTTCAATGTGCATACGGTTTTCAACCCCCATTGTTCTCTGCATTGGAGAAGGAGGTTACCTGTCCGTCTGTCCAGGCTTTCATCAGACGTTGTCGAAGGACTTGGAGACAGGCTCGAACAAATCTGCTTCAGTCTGCTAAGCGGTACGCCACATCAGCAAACCGCCGACGCACCAAGGCACCTGTGTACCAGGTAGGCCAGAGAGTGTGGCTTTCCACTCAGAACATTCCCCTTCGGGTGGAGTCTAAGAAGTTAGCGCCCAGGTTTATTGGACCCTTCGAGATTGTCAAGGTCATTAACCCTGCAGCGGTTCGACTTAGTTTACCCCGGAACATGAAGATACATCCCACCTTCCACCTATCTAGGATTATACCTGTCCGGGAGAGTCCTATGATTCCCGCCGCCCCTCCACCACCACCCCCTAGGATGATCGATGGGGGCCCTACCTACACCCTTCATCGTATACTCCGTTCCCGTCGCAGAGGAAGAGGGGTTCAGTATTTGGTGGACTGGGAGGGCTATGGTCCTGAGGAAAGGCAGTGGATTCCTGCTCGTCATATCCTCAACCCTCAACTCATCCGGGACTTCCACCGGCGTTACCCGGAGCAGCCTTCTAGGACCCACACTCTACCAGGCGTTAAGCCAGGGGGTACTCGTCCACTACTGAACAGAGGCTTCGTCGAGGAGGGGGAAGAGTCATCAGTAGAGGAGGACGAGGAATTCCAGGAGGGAGAGGCCGAGAGAGCATTATCAGATGAGTACTAACCTTTCCCATACCCCCACCTTCCACCCTTTGTCTGTATAATTTTTGTTTGTTGTGTTCTTCTTTAAATTTGTTTTTTTTGTTTTTTTCCTCTCCTAGAATTGTATAGACGTCATGAGCCGTCCATTAAGGGGGGGGTTCTGTCACAGTTCTGCTTTCTTTCTCACCTATTTTCTGCATTTACATTCCTGAGTCACCTGGTAGCCACACCTTGTCTCTCTCTCACTCTGTTACACCCATCAGCTCCATTTAGTATTTAGGCCCACTTCACTTTCACCTCAGTGCCAGATCGTACTTTGCACTATGCCAGTCTTTCCCGCATTTGCCTCCAGATTGCTCTCCCGGTTTCGACCCTGCCTGTCCCTGACCATCCTGCCTCGTCTGTTTCCTGACCCTGCCTGTACTCGGATTATTCTGCCTCGCCTGCTCCCTGACCTGTTCTGTACCTGCGACTCCCGTCTTGCCTTCTCCTGGACCCCTCGCCTGTCCCCGACCAGCCCTTTGCCTACTATCTGCCGTTTTGTCTCCTACCAGCCTATTGCCTTTAATAAAGCTGGTTACAGACTATCCCTGGTTTCCCGTGTGTTGCATTTTGGTTCTCAGCTCGTTTGTGACAGCCACCGCTCCTGAATTTGCTGCCGAAGCCTGATAAATTCCACCGGTGGGCATACGATGGTTTAGGATGCCCTCACGAATGCCTTACGAAGGGCAACATGGACACGCGAAGTCAACACGAAAATGAACCTTCGGCAATGCTTTGTCATGCCAAATATGTTGCCACCGCTCCCGAAGTTGCTGCCGGAGCCTGAGAAACTCCACCGGCGGTCATACGATGGCTTAAGATGCCCTCACGAATGGCCCGATGCTGTTACGATCAGAGCCGAATTTGAACATTTCCTTTATTGTGTGTCCATCGGGAGTCAATTTCGGGGCTTTACAGACTTAAATGTTGTTTTTCAACTTAATCCCGTAAAAGGTTGGTCTCTGGCTTATTCCTGTCCCAGCTGGACTACGGTGATACCATTTATAGATTTGCCTGTCCCACTGTTTTGGCCAAACTCGACCCACTCTACCATGCTGCACTGCGATATATATCAAATGCACCCTATAGGACTCATCATTGCACACTGTATAGCCTAACTGGATGGTCCTCACTCACTATGCGTAGGATGCAGCATTGGTTTTTATTAATGTATAAAGCCATTTTAGGTCAGCTTCCACTGTACATATGTGCCAGATTTGCTCCAGTTTGTGACTCTTACAACCTCAGATCCAGTGCCTGGATACGGTTCCAGGTTCCTGCTGTGCGGACTGAGGCTGGAAAAAGGAGTCTCTTTTATTATGGTCCTTGGTCTTGGAATGACCTTCAATCACGCCTCAAACTGAGGGCACTTGTCTCAATAGCATGTTTTAAATTGAAGTTGTCAGAAGTACTTACCACCAGCTGCTCTTGCAGTAATAAGTAGTGCCTTTTTTACTGTCCTAATGTGCACAATGTAGTAACTGATTTTTCATCTTTTGTTTTCTTAGTTATGTTTTTTATCTCAATGCTTTTTATCAGGTTAAATAAAAAAAAAAAGATCAGACACCACATTTTTAGCATTGAAAATAATTACTTTGAAAATCATGCATCTGAATATTTTGCTCCGAAATGTAAAACAAAAATCTGAAATATCTTGATAAGCAAATTCAAAAGCTGAATTTCAATGTATTTATTTCAGTGTTCACACATTCAGATCCCAAAAATTCAAGTAAAAAATGAATGTTGAAATTGCTTAAAATCCGATGTCCAAAATTTCGAGGGAGCATCATCCGGGCTACACAGACAGGATAAGCAATCGAGCCTGAATGCAATCGAACCGACTTCTGGCCTATCAGAGCACGGCTTTGTCAGTCATGTGATCAGAAAGATGACGGAGAACAGCGGGGCTCCGGTAAGTAGTCAGTTTGTGCTGTTTATTTTACAAGCAGTGAGGGCTCGACAGCATTTGAATCTTACATTGCTGTCAGCAAGCTCCATAGTTATCATTAATTTAAGTGCATCACGACGTTACCGTGTCATTTGGGGGGACGACACCTCAAAGTAACGTTACGATACATAACGTCTCACTTCGGTTAGATAAGTCAAATTGACTTGGTTAAAGGGGTTATAAGAACATCCATAAGTTGTTAGAAGTAATCGTGGTGAATGTAGTTTTCAGATAATTTACTTCAGTAAAAGTAGACCATGCTACACTATACAAGAACTCTCTTACAAAAGCCCTGCATTTAAACATGTTAATGTTACTTTAGTAAAAGTATGCTAGTATAATCAGGAAAGTGTTGTTACAGTATTTAAAGCAGACACAAGTTATACTATTATATTATATAATTTGTTTTTTTATTATTATTATTACCTATGCAAGAGTCATTTTGAACAATGAGCTCCCTAATGATTACTTTCATAATGGTTTAATGTGCTGATTATTTTCTACATTAATAGATGAAGGTCTGGTTTGTTCAAACCCTCAAAATAGTAGGACATGCTGTGATAATTATCCAGAGTCCGAAGTGACACATTTACAATGTTAAAGCTGTTAGATAAATGTAGTGATGTAAAAACTAAAATATTCAAGATGGTGTAGTGGAAAAGAGATAATGTTTTAAAAACATGTTACTAAAACAAAATCTCTTGTTTTGGACTGACAGTAATGATTCAAGAAATAGTAGATACATAAATACACACACATCAATCTGTGTGCATTTGTTGTGGATGGAACACAACAAATGGTGCACTTACCTGTGATTCCTCCTCCAAACATTATAACCAGACTGTATCATTCAAACTATAAGTAACAGTTCTAGATCCTTGACTTTAGACAAACAATTCAAAAGACAAAATCAACACAATTTATTGAAAGACCAATCTTTATTTTAGGGTGCCACTTCTTTTTTCTTTTTTTTATGAAACCCTCAGATGTGAGATATTAGTAATACAGTAATAGCATTGTCAATCTAAAAAAACTCCCCAAAATAACCAAAATCTGACACGGTGTGAGATGTTTTTTGTAGCTGTTCTGTCGTCATTTCCTGCGATCTTCTTCATGCAGTCAGTCAGAATGAATGAATGAATGGGCGTTTCTTTGACTATTTATAGGCAAATATGGGCGTTACGTGAAGTCCGCAAAAGCTGCACCGCATTTCGAGTCGATTGTGATTTATAAAGGGAAACAGGCGTAGGCAGTGCCATACACACTTTCCTCGCCGGTACGCAATGTTCGGTGAATCGGAAAATGTCGGAAAATGTATGTACCTATTTTTCGGATTTCTACTACGTAAGCAACCTTCCCACGTCAATCCTACGCACGGCGTTATACATGAGGCCCCAGATCAGTCTCTCGTCCTCTGGTCCAGCCTGTCTGGATCACCTTATGGAAACTTTAAACAAACAGATGTAAAGTTACATGCATGGGTTACAGACTTCTTTACATGCAAACAACTTTTTATCTTCTTTTAAAAACAGGTCATAATCTTATTGTTATACTTAAGAAATTGCTGGATATCACAGTCCTTATATCTTATCAGTTTGATTGTGTATTATTGTGTAGGTCCTTTTTATTTTACTGTTACTGTTTGGATGAGTTTTTCATGAGTCAGTCAAATGAATTTGTTTTCATATGCCATATTCATATGTATCACATACGTAAGGGAAAGGCACAAACCTATTTAACAAATGCAATGCAATGGATAAGCTTAATTTTCATTGAACATACAGATAACGTCATATTTAATATTTAAACAAATCATTTCCTTGTCACTAAAGCATTGACTACGCTATTAATCGTCCTTAAATGCAGGCATTAAGTTACATGTTCCGTTGTACAGCCACGATAAGGCTGTTTCTCCAGTGTGATGATAATAAAATGAAAAGAGGCATTGGTAATATTAATAAAAAAAACAATGTTTGGGTCATTCGTCGGATAGGCGGTTAGCTGCAATAAATAACTCCAGTTCAACAAACCATATTACAATATCTAAGTGAACGTTATTTCTGGACCATCTTGAAATGTGACGTTCATATTTTAAAGATACACACATTTTATTTTGAGGTTGATTTAATATACACTAAGCCTCTCTTCAACAATACGTTGATGTTAGCTAATCTATTTTATGCTATAGTAGAGCATAGCGAATTGAAATGAACCTTAACAATGCATACAGTAACCTAACTAGCAAACTAACTATCTAACGTACAAGGATGACCTTATTTTACCAACCTCGCACAGAAGCCTTTTGGTATACAGTAGTATCCCACTTAATGTTCTATACTACTCTTTTCAGAATAATTGTCATGCTACAAACAAGTGTATTTACCAGATGTTCCTTAAAGTTCCTCTCCAAAGCTGTAGTGATTGGTTGTCCAAACCAATTAAAAATGTCAGCTATTGTTGAGATTATTAAGGAGTTTGGGGTATTTTCTGGATATAAAGGTCAATAATGGAAAATCCTTCAAGTTACCACAATTTAAAAATGTCCGTTAAAAAAAGGAAAACAAATGTAAAATAAAATACGGAGATAACATAACAAAAACAGTAACTTACCTTACTACAAGTAGCCTCTATTACTGTAATTTTACATGAAATATTGTTCTTTTAACATATATTATTTGTTAGAATAGAGTCATAAACCTCTAGAAAACAGAATAATTATCTTTTAAAAATGATAAAAAAAAACTAAAATACAGAAAATTACTTTTATTATTACAAAAAAGTACCGTATATCTAAGACCATTTACAAGTAAAACACAAAGAAAAGATCGTCATTTTACTTTGCAAAAGCGTTAGTTGACATTAACTATCACATTTTATGCCAAAAAAGATCTGTAATTTTACAAGAAATGTTTTTGTAATTCCATTAAATCTTTTTCTTTTAACATATATTAATTGTTAGAATAGATAAATGATTTTAAAAAAAAGACAGAAGATTACTGTTATTTTAAAAAATACCGTAAATTCAAGATTCAAGGCTTTATTGTCATTTGTACATTATCTTCAGTGTAGACATGGCAATGAAAAACTGAAGTCACATGCTCCTCCAACAGTGCAACATATATATATAGAACATAGAACAAATAAAACAGATAAAATAGTGCAAGTAAATACAAATAAAATAGAATAGAAATAGTGCAAGAAGAGTCTATATGCAAGTAAACGGAATATGATTACACTGCCGTACCAGGCCGCGATGCAGCCAGTCAGGATACTCTCTATGGTGCACCTGTAGAAGATGCAGAGTATCCTGGAGTCCATGTTGAACCTCCTCAGCCTGCGGAACAATTACATCATAATGTCCAGGGACTTTACACATGTTGACTTTAAAACCACCCATACGAACAAATTCCAAACTTCATTGCATCACAACAGAAGGTGTTCATCTGTGGAATAACTGTAATGATGAGCTGAAATACTGTGCAACTTTATCTAAACTAAAACTCTCATTTAGTCTTTTCTCTGTACACAAACTCGCTCGGATCTGTCATTAGCCCGCATGGTTTTTCATACCACTGCTACGCTGACGACACCCAATTAATTCTGTCCTTTCCCCGCTCAGAGACCCAGGTCGTCGCACGCATCTCCGCTTGTCTAGCTGACATCTCTAAGTGGATGTCTGCTCACCACCTCAAGCTCAACCTTGACAAGACTGAACTGCTTTTCCTTCCGGGAAAAGATTGTCCCACTCTTGACCTAACAATCAACATCGTCACCGCTGTTGTTTCCCCGACTCAGACTGCAAGGAATCTGGGTGTGATCCTAGATAACAAACTGTCCTTCACTGCAAACATCGCTGCTACAACCCGCTGCTGCAGATACACTCTTTACAACATCAGGAGGATACGTCCCCAGCTGACCCAGAAAGCCACGCAGGTTCTGGTCCAGGCACTCGTCATCTCACGCCTAGACTACTGCAACTCCCTCCTGGCTGGCCTACCTGCATGTGCCATCCGACCTCTGCAGCTCATCCAGAATGCAGCAGCTCGGCTGGTCTTCAACCTTCCGAAATGTTCCCACACCATGCCGCTCCTCCGCTCCATTCACTGGCTTCCAGTAACTGCTAGAATCCACTTCAAGACACTGGTACTTGCGTACCATGCTGCGAATGGATCTGGCCCTTCCTACATCCAGAACATGGTTAAACCGTACACCCCAGCACGTGCACTTCGCTCTGCATCGGCCAAACGGCTCGCTGCACCCGCGCTGCGAGGGGGACCAAAGTTCCCATCAGCAAAAACACGTGGGTTTGCTATCCTGGCCCCGAAATGGTGGAATGAGCTGCCCATTGAACTCAGGACAGCAGATAGCTTGCACGTCTTCCGGCGCAGGCTGAAAACTCATCTCTTTCGACTCCATTTCGAGCGACAGAACTACTAACAAAGAATTACTAAAAGAGCACTTACATACTAATAAAGGGCTGGCTTATCTATAAGCCAGTTGAGTAGCACTTGACATTTTTTGGCTCTATGAAACCTGATGTACTTATATGATTCTGTTTTCTTCAAGGTTGTATCTTCCTGGTCGAATGTGCGTCGCTTTGGATAAAAGCGTCAGCTAAATGCAATGTAATGTAATGTAATTTAGAAACCAAATCCTGACTGTTCTGAGCAGGACCTGTGAAGTGATGCTTGCTATTTCTTGTCGTTGTAAAAGTTATTTCTTTTTGGTTGTTTTGTACAAAAGAATGAATCCAATATCACGGATGCTGATGACGATGACCTAAACTTGTATTTTCATGAACAATGTATGCTGGGGGGGGGACCAGAAAAGTTTTTAAGCTTCTTCTTGCCCCTTTTGAACATGATAGAAACTTTGAGAATACTTTTTTTTTTTTGTATACCTTGAACCTTGAAATATTATTATTGTTTGTTTTGTTTTTAACATGTTCAATACATTGACTAATACCATTTTTTAAAAAGAGCCGCTGTTTTGGTGATGCTGTTAGTGTGATGAGTCCATGTCAGGTCCTCAGTGATGTGGACACCGAGGAACCTGAGGCTGCTGACTCTCTCCACCGTAGTCCCATTGATGGCGATGGGGGCGTGTCCCTCTCTGCTGCTTCCTGTAGTCCACAATCAGCTCCTTGGTTTTGCTGACGTTGAGATGGAGGTTGTTATCCTGGCACCAAGATGTCCTCTCTCTCTCTGTTCGCGTCGCCGTCAGTGATAAGGCCGATGACGGTCGTGTCGTCAGCAAACTTCACGAAATCTAAGACCATTCACATGTCATTTTACTTTGCAAAAGCCCAAGTTTACATTAACTGTCAGATGTTTTGTAGAAAAAAAATCACAAATATATATATTTATTAGGGCCGGGACTCGATTAAAAAAATTAATCTAATTAATTAGAGGCTTTGTAATTAATTAATCGAAATTAATCACATTTTTAATCATAAATAAAGCTGCTGGATTCTTTTTGTCACTTTTTGGGCGATTTTTTCGGTTTTAACGATTAATTTGCATTTTTACTTTCCTACGGTTTGTGAAATGGCTGAACCGAAAAATCGCGATTTAAAAACATTTCTAGACTCCGCAGATTTGTTTTGCTTTAAGGGACTCCGTAGCTTACTCTCTCACAGTTCGTTCATGTCGCTGCAGCTGCTCCCCCGTGCTCCCCGCATCCATTTCCGGGTTCTTCACAGTGCCTCTCATTTTCTCTTCAGACATCATAGGCTGCGTTTCACTTCGGTTAAATGGATTCCTTGCGTCCCTCACTTGCGTCGTTTCCCTGTGACTAGTCCCTCCCACCAGGGAAGCATGGAGGGACGCAAGGAAACCACGAGAAGCAGGGAAATGAGTTTTAAGAGCAATGAGACGTCCTTTCCTCCGGAGCGTCACGTGAAGCGTCGTCCGTTAGTGATGACGCTGCACAGCTGATCGTCTGACAGCAGCCAGATCTGTCCCCGTTATTTCCACACACCCCCCCGCCTCTGTTCGTACACATGTACTGACACAAACATTTGTATCATCTGTTGTAGACCCAAATAAATAAAATCAAATAAGAACTCATTCTCAAAAAAGATAAACGCCATTCTTAAAATGTATAAACGAACATTAGTTGGATTAATATTGATTAGAGTGCACTAGAAATAAAATAATTCAGAGAAGAAAAAGAGATATGTTATCAATCAAAACCCAGTTAGATTAACATGCATTGGATTGCACACTGTGTTTGTTTGTGTGCATGTAGCACATTAATATTTTAATATCACTTAATGACTGACTGAATGGAAATGACAATAAATGAAAATGTAAAACGAAAAAAGCGATCATGAAAATGTTTCCAAAAAATGAATAAAATGATTTTTGTCCACTTTGTTGTTCAGATATATCACATATTTGTAACTAAATGATGCATTAATTGAAACAAAACACAGTATAGACTGAGGAGTGACTCCCGTGAGGTTCATGTATTTTCTTCACTCCGCTGGGAAACTGCTCTCATGTCAAGAAGCATCAGATCAGTGCATGCACTGCATCGTCCAATCAGTGAGCGATACACAGTAAGGGGGCGGGCTGAGTGTCTGAGGATTTCATCGAAGGATGGTCTGGTGGTTCCTCGATTATAGCTCATCCATTATCGCTCCTCGCTCCTCGGTCCTCGGTCCTCCGGCAAAAATAAGACCATTGGGACGCTACTCAATATGGCGCAGACAAATCAACTTCCGGTGAGACCGAGACCGAGGAGCGAGGAAATGAAAAATAAGAGAAGTGAAACGCAGCCACAGAAGCCGTTTTTGTTCTTGTTCCTTCTGTGGAACCTCCCGCCACCTCTTTGTCTTTACCATCCATCTTCTTTACAGCTTTTCCTGCCGTTTCTCCGTTTTTTTCCGCTGCTCTCAGCTCCTCCGTTTCCACTTCCTCATTCTTCTCCGTCTCAAACATTCCTGACATTCCAGAACGCACGTTTTTATTCTCCGTGTTGCTGTTTTTTTTTTTTTTTTTTTTAAACAACATTTCCCATCCACGGGGCCAACCAAAGCGGTCTCATCAGCTTCTTCGTACATGTTTGACTATTGTTCGCTGTGGTTTGTTGTTGTCTGAAGTCATGCACGTTAGTTGGTGCTCCAGTATAATCGGTAAGCCTGAAACTCATCCAGTGAGAAACGTTCAGCCGTGCAAAAATAAGTGTGATTAAAATGCGTTAATTTTTGTGTAATTAATTAATGATTACACAGTGAGCGGTGTAAAAGCATTGTAGTTAACTGAAAGAAGTTTTAATGTGTTTGTTCACTGCAATAATACCAGGTTCCGGTGCCCATCCCATTTCGGTTCAAGAAAGTTGTGTCTTCCTCGTCGGATTCCATTGTCATCAGGTGCTGACACTCACGCTAAGCTTTTACTTGGTGGTAGAATTACAATATTCTAATTATACTTGTGTGTTTCTCTGTTATAGACCACACACATACACTAATGCTGTTGTGTTGATATGAATAAGTTAAGGAAATCAACCGCAACCAAGAATGTTGTGTGTTCTTACCGACACCCCGAAGTGTAAGTCACTCCGAGTGAAACCTTCCCCTATACAGTCCTACCTGAATCCCTGTTCAATAGGACTCCTTGAAAACAATTCCTTTTTCCAAATAACTGAATAGGTTTTCTTTTGTTGTCGACAAAGGGCCCTCTTTCTGTCATTTTCATTGAATACCTTCACGGATCAGCTAAAAGAGAGACACGAAGCTAACAGCAGCAGTCACTTGACAGAGCCGTCACTCAATGTGACCACGCCCCAATTTATGCAAAAACTTTAAGACCTAATATAAATAAAAGGGTCGTGTTAGAAAACAATTCACTCACAGATTCATAATCATGAAGGTGGAATCTAACTATATCGATAATAAAATGTTTGGAGCCAGGGGTAGAAACATGTTTTTTTCTGCCGTAAAATTGGGCATTTTAACATGGGGGTCTATGGAAAGTGCTCCTTTCTGCAGTCATCGCCTATCGGCCAATATATGAACTGCAGTGTGTGGCACTTCCGTATTGGCGTCCCGGCTCTTCCCCTGAGTTTGCCGCTTGATTGACACATCAAAGGGCCTTTCTGAGCGACCAATCAGAGCTCTCCTTCTGTTACATTTTAGAGAATAAACAGAAGGGCAACCATGGCAACCATGCAAGGGAAGTCTTCTTCGCTGCTTTTGTGCAGCGACGCATCCTACAACCCGGAAGTAAACTCCTTCCGGTTCCTTCGTCAAAAACGCAATGGCAATAGCAATGCAATTTCTCCATAGGATTTTGGAAAATAGCTCGAAATAAGGTCTGTGGTTGAAACACATTTAAGAGACGGATCACGTTTTGTTCAGCCGGATAATCTCCACATGTCAACCCTACTTTTATAATTTTTGAATCATAAATCTAGTCGCCAGAAGCAAAATGCTAACGTTATGCTATAAACGAACTACAAGCTTGTAATTATACAGCAGCAGGGTCACACGACTTCAACGTCATGCCAACTTAAGATCGTTTCAACTGACTTGCACTGAAACTGCACTTTCAACACTTTAAATATATTATTAACATTTTAAACTGTATACTCCGGTTATCTAGGACCGTTTTGTTTTGTTTAATGTATACCACGTTTGTAGGCCCTTTTTGTTTTGTTTTATTTATACATATCACACTGTGGGAAACGATATTTCGATATTTCTGGATGTATAACACATGTAGAATTTTTGACAATAAAGCTGACTTTGACTTTCGCGCACTTGCATATTTTAACAAAGGTTTTCATTTTAGCCACACTGAATTTAACTAGAAGACATGGCTGTGTCAATTACCAGTCTGATATCGTTTTACAAAGATGACAACAAGAGTGTAGATAGAGGAGAGAACTACAAGTCAGGACACGTAAAACAGTGCAGCCTAGATGAAGGTGTGCTTACCGGTGTTGTCAGGGCTAGCATGAGGGACAAGGTTTTAGTGTCGGTGAGTAGTGATAGCAAGAGTACCATTAAGCTAGAGTTAATTTATTCACATTAGTGACATTAATTCCCATCAACAAATCCATTTTATGTGTCACATGAAATCTTTATTACAAATATTACACACCAGAAAACACAGAAATATCCATGAAATAAACATACAGTAGGCTATAAACAATTAAAGGGATAACTGGGAAGGCATTATAAATGTAAATATATTTTAAATAATAAAACAATCCCACCACCACAGGTATCTACAGGAGAAGAGGGAATTCTCTCCACAAAATGTAAATGCCCACGTGGAGAATGGAAATGCAGTCATGCGGCTGCATTAGCCATCTTTGCCATCCACAATTTCAGCTGCACTGACACCCCCTGTCAGTGGAAGAAGCCAAAGGCAGCTAAACGTACGCATTCAGTGGAGGAGCTATTTCCTCCAACCAATAACTCATTTAACCCGCTGACAAGAGAGCCCACCTCCGAAGATCGTGACTGACTGAGGGACAGACTCAGGGGCAGGTTCTCAGGAATTTCTTGGCTTCTCTCCCCCGAGCCAGAAGAGGAACACTACAGCTTGGAAGCACTTACTGTTCCTGAAATTATCAAATCTGTTGGGCATCAGGGACCTGAGGCAATTGTGGCAAGCATGGCATTGTCTGAGGAGCAACAGAGGGCAATTCAGGTGGCTACCACTGGTCAGCGAACCAACCCAAACTGGCATTTGTTCAGGAAAGGAAGGTTGACTGCCAGCAACTTTGGAGCTGTCCTGAGGTCAAAGCGTGTACTTGCCAGGGTGCTAGGGCAACAACAGGCCCTTGATGGTGTTTTGTCTGTACAGTGGGGGACTATGAATGAATGTGAGGGCGTCACCACTGCAACCCAGATGCAGGTCCATGACTCAGGTTTGTGGCTCTTCCAATCAGGATTGTTGGGGGCATCTCCTGGTGGTCTGGTAGGGTCTTCCGCTGTGAAGGTAAAGTGTCCCTACGGAGCCAGGGAAATGACAATTAGTGAAGCATTGCAAATCAAGGGCTTCTGTGTCAGTAAGGAAGGAGAAACATTCAGCCTGCGTGAGGAACATCCTTACTGGCACCAAGTGCAAGGTCAGCTTCACCTCACTGCAAGAAAGATGAAGAAATTAAGACATTGTGAATCGTTTTTAATTTACATTTACTCGCCTTTGCAATGTTGTGGTTGTTAGAGTGTTAGGTTTCCTGTCAGCTCGTCTGTTGGGAAGATATCAAATATTAGTTTCATGGAAGTCACACCGTCACATATAAGAGCATTAAGACATACAGTACATAGGCTAAAACAAAACATCTAAAGATATAACCTTGCACTTTGATAAGTCTCGTGAACATTTTCACTATTTTGACATTTTTATAGATCAAAATTGAACTAAAGAAATAAATGGTAGATTAATCCATATTGGTGTCAGCTGCTACAGTAATTATAGTAGTTATATTTCTTCATTAAGATAAGATATTACTGTATTGATCCCAATTTGGGAAATGTTTGTGTTGCAGCAGCATAACAAGAAAAACAAAATATAAGTTATTATATATACAAAAGTATGTGAGGGATGGAATATTAAATATAATATAAATGTAAAATGTGATTTTACGTCCAAGAGAAGCTAGGAGTTTCTCTGCCAGCCAGAGGTGATTTGTTATTAGTTCAATATGTCAAACTGATTTCCCTGAGGATGTATTCATTATCTTTACTCATGTTGCGGTCTTTTCAGCAGCGCCATCTCTAAAACGGCGATACAGTCACATTTACATTTTCACCACATCATAGTCTGCATATCGCGTTGGAAGGCGGGTTTTCCTTCTAGGGCGTGCACCATAGGCCTCATACCCTGGTAATGGTTCCATCTCTGACGTAAACCTTGTGATATCCGGCTCGAAGGACCATCAATGTAGTGGAGAGTTAGAGATAACTCAGTGTTGGCACGAGTTGTGTGTCTTATCACTAGGTTCACCCAGATGTGTCGGCCAGAACACCACTTAAGGCCAAAGGTCCAGAATAGAGGGAATGAGGAGCTAAGATGAGGCTGGACTTCTTTACTTATTTAGGCAGACAGACAGATATTTGTCTGTGTGTGGTTTTTCCTACAAGGGAAATAAACTAAATACAATCAATATAAGATAACTTATGCATACATACATAATATACATAATAATGCCAAACCCTATAGAAATAAGAAGCTAGACAAGCTATAATACAACATGTCTCCCTTCTCTTATAATCATAAACACATTAACATAATCAGTGGCGTTTCTATATGTACAAAAGTGGTGGGGCACAAAAAACGTAGATGTTTATATATAAACTTCTGCAGTGAGCCAGTGACATGCAGTGAGGTTCATGGATGGTGAGGCACTGGCACTGACTCTTCAGGTTTACAAATATAATATGTTGTCCTAAATCTAAATATTCTATTATTTTAGTCTGATGCTTCGATTAATTTTAAACATACAGTTCAAAAATGTCATCATTTAAATATTGGATTGTTCTCTCTTAAGATCCCATTTCCAATACAATTGTGGTCTTACCTTGACTTGAAGATGAAGTCCATGCTATCCCTCTGGACAAAAATCTCTATTACTTTTTTCTAAAAGTCCTCCTTATCTTCTTGTAGTTTCAAAAGTCAAATCGATAGATTTATGACCGATAGATTTATGATTCGAAAATTATAAAAGTAGGGTAGACATGTGGATATTATCCGGCTGAACAAAACGTGCATTTATCTAACCGTTACCCACAGTTCTTATTTCGAGCTATTTTCTAAAATCCTATGGAGAAATATCATTGTTTTTGTCGAGGGAACCCGTGTGCAGCTTACTTCCGGGTTTCCGCTGCTCTCTCTCGTCTCCTCCTCCACACACTACACTTTTCGCGGCACACGTGCTTACAGCCAATCAGCTCTGAATTATGTGAGATGACGTATGGTGGGGATGGCAGCTCTCTGCCCCTCCGGTCATTTTTTTTTTGCCACACACATTAAATAGGACAATACTCTGAGCATGCGCAGTGTAGTTTTTACAGTCACCGTTCACTTTGACAGTGATAGGGAGGGCAAGATCAGGTTTTGTCCCACATTGTTCAAAACGGCTCAATAGGCACACTGTAGACACGAATTAGAAGAAAACAGACTAAAACAGCAATGTACAGACGAATCAGATGATTAAACATGATCTTAAAATATATTTTATATATTTTTGAATTTATTTATTTAGAATTTTTTTTTAATGATTATTTTTTAATACTTTCTGCTGACACTAGGTGGGGCTGTGCCCCACCTGCCCCTAATGACCAGTCGCCACTGAACATAATGTCAAACACTGTAAAAATACCAGGCACACACAGAGATTAAAAGTTAAGCTACCGTTAATGAATAACGTTCCACTTCCGGAAAGCGCCAGCAGATGCTCTTATTGTGAAACGCTACAGACATGCTACTTCCGGTTTTTGAGTAGCGGAGCAATAAATGAACTGTAAACACATAATATCTCAACTTTAACGCCACATAAACATTTATCCACATAATCTACATCCTATTACATTAATAATAAATCTGTGCCACTCAACACGGTGTATATACACCTAACTTTGAGACAGGAGTGCCGACTCACTTAAAGGAGGGGTAGGTAAGTTTGAGAAACCGGCTCGAGATACACTTTTTGTTATATTCCATGGAATGCTCTTAATATCCTGATAGCAATGCATATTCTAAGTGCTTTGAAAAAAAATCCATAAAAAAATGTCATCTGTGGAAGCCGTAATACTGTAAAAACTACGACCAATTATTTTAGCCGGGTCGGCTAAAATAACTGGTTGGCTGACCTGTCTGTCAGCCTTCAATCTCGTGCACACACACACACACACCACACACACTCGTGCAGTGCGCGTGGCGTCATTGGGCGTGTTTCCCGTCAGCTGTTGCTCAGTCCCGAGCAGCAGCAGCCGCTGCAGGAGGACACGTTCACCATGGCAGAGTTTGCATAAACATCGTCTACCGGTCGCAAAAGAAAAACTGTAATGGAGCAAATTATGAAGAAAAAGAAAGTGGAAACTAGGAGAAGTCAAACCAGAGTCAATATCGGAGTTGCTTTTCAACTATGGCGACTATTTACGGAGCACACCGAGCTGATATGTAACGTTATCGGCGCAGCCTGCTCTCGTCAGCTAGACTTAACATTTTTAATACATTTTCACAAAACAAACATGCTAGCTTCAAACATATAAGCACTGACAATAACTGTGTTATACATTTGTTTTTCATTCATTATCATGATCTTGTGCGCGTTCATGTCTGTTGGAGGAGGTGCTCTGTATGAAGTCTGAATGAAGGGGCGGATTCTTTTCGGTTGTGTACTTTGGAATTTTTGTGCACTCCGAGGCGGTTTCTCAAACTTACCTACTGCTCCTTTAACGAGTGGCTTAGCAGCCATGATAAACAACATGCACGCAGCACCGATCACATGAGCACGGAGACTCTGCATTAAGCCACATCGGCACAGAAGTTATCACAATAATAATGAAGTGTAGAACAACATAACAGGCAGCACTGTGGACAAACACTCAAGTTCATTTACGCACACAATAGGCTTGTTTGAGACGAGTTGCGGCTCGCCTCGAAAGTAGACGAGAATAGCCTATCGCAGCCCGGGGAGGTCTCAAAAAGCTCGCCTGAAGTCGGACAGCTCGGAGTCGGCTTCGTCTTCTTCTTCTCTCGGTTTTTTGGCGGATTGCAAACAACTTTAAGATGCATACCGCCACCTCCGGAGTCGGCTTGATAAATGTGCTATATAAATAAAACTTGATTTGATTGATTTGATTTGAAAGGGTGTGCACCAAGGTTCCATATTAGGACCAATAATTTCACCATATATGTAAATAATCTCTAATAATTTATCAAATGCTGATTTCCATTTTATGCAGATGATACTGTTATTTATTCTTCATCCTCTTCTATAGAGCAAAGTCTTGATTTACTCCAGTCTGCCTTTGATGTTATTCCATCCCATTTATCTCAACTCAAGTTAGTATTAAATGCAGACAACTCCAAACTCATGATATTCTCAAATGGCAAAAAGTTAACTTCTTTTCTCCCCAACATTTGTACTGTTCAAGGGACTGACATTGAAAGGGTCACTACATACACATATCTAGGTTGTATTATTGATCAGAACTTATCTTTCAAGTCACACACTGAAAATGTTGTTTTAAAATTAGGATTCTCCTTTCAGACAAGGAAACATTTGAACTCTGCAACGTTTTTACCAGTATTGGATTCTGGTGAACTGCTTTACATGAATGCCTCTGAACAGTGCCTACAGAGTTTGGATACTGTGTACCATTGTGCATTATGTTTTTATTACATATATATATATTGTGAGTTTGGAATAAATATGGACTTTATGAAAATTATTAGTTGGTTACTGTTAGTAAAAAACAGTAAGGTTAATACTGGATGTTTGTTACACTTGGATATGTTTTCTGTATACTTGTAACATATTTATTCTCCAGTTTATGCATTTTAGTGACTTGCAGTTAATGCTCGACATTCAATTTCAAACCTTTATTTATCCAGGTGAAATCCCATTGAGATCAATTATCTATTTTTCAAGGGAGACCTGCAGCAGTCGGTTCCACATGAAGACATAAAAACACAAACAACAGAACAACAGGCCATCATACAGCAAAATGTACAGGGATTACAATTTACATATCTATCCACATGTACAGGTACCAACAGCATCTGATTGTGTAGCATCCAACCGAGCTTTAAAAACATGTAGTGGTACCAGATTGGTAATTTTCCATTATTTTTGCAGACTGTTCCAAGTTAGTGGAGCTGCACATCTAAAAGCTTTCTTCCCTAAGACAGTCCTAGCACTTGGCACATTTAATAAAACCACAGCATGAGATCTCAGGCAATAAGTACTTTCAATTCGCCGAGAGATCAGGGAGCAGATATAAGATGGTACTTTATCCAACATGGCTTTGTAAATGAAAATGTACCAGTGACCTGAGCCTCCGTACAGTAAGTGATGGCAAAACCGCCTTGGTATACAGTGTACAGTGATGCGTAAGTGCTTTACAGTTTGTCACAAATCTCAGTGCACTGTGATACGCAGCATCTTTTATTTTTTTTTTTTCCATGGCAACGCGTCCCTCGCCACAAAACCTGGTGTTGTCTTAACTCAATGGAAAATCGTCCAAACGGCACCAGACTTCAGATGATGGCTAATGGTCCGGCCCTCAACACCTCAATATGACAATAGTGAGTTTTCCCCAAAAGCTGTTGCCATGGCAACACACCCCTCGCCGTTAAGCACGATATTGCTATAAGTCTTGTGTAAATGGTCAAAAACTGTTCAAACTTTACATGTGTGCTAACCGTCAAGCCCTCGAGACATATAAGTGTCAGTTTTGAGATTTCGTCAAATTTCGTTGCTATGGTAACAAAATGGACGCCGTGGAACACGGTTTTCTCATAACTCCAGTTAACATGCTCCAAACTGCACAAAACTTCACGGGTATTATAACGATGCAGCCCTCAACACATCTAGGCGTATTATGGGGTGTCATCAAATGCCGTTGCCATGGCAACAGAGCACCCGCTATCAAACACAATGTTTGTGTTACTGCTGTAACTCCTAAATACATTGTCCGATCGGCCTGAAATTTCCCACGTTTGCCAACGGCCGAGTCCTCGAGACATCTGCATGATGTCGACGTGCGGACAACAGCCTGCGGAACGTCGAAGACCCGCTCAACGCTGCTTGCAGCTTTAATTACATTTTAGTTTTATTCATTTCTTATTTCATAGATTCGCATTATTATTATTTATTTTTTATTTTTATCGCTCATCTTATTTTTGATTTTATTAATCTGTGTGAATCTGTGCCATCCTGTTTTTCACTCTTACCCTGTTGCTGTTTGAACTACTGAATTTCCCCACGGGGATTAATAAAGGTCCATCTTATCTTATCTCATCTTAATGTATAAGTTGATTTACTTCAATCTACTATACTATGTAAAAACACCCCAACAATATTACAAAAAATATACTGCATAAAGCAAACTATATACTTTATTTGATCTAAAATATTGATGTTTTTTCATTATAGTAGCCTGTGAAAACCATAACAAATAAGCTAACACAAGCTAACGTTAAAGAAAAAAACTCTATTTACTAATATGACTAATTTACTATATGTTTATTACAATAGAGCCATTTTTCTGTCTCTACTGTACATGAAATCTTGTTAGAAACAGAAGTAGGTACAAACCTTTATTTAATTTAAGAAACTAGCTCCCTCTGCTGTATGTAGAGGACCTATTTGTCACGATCTGTCTGTGTTTTGTTTTGTCTTGTCTTTTTCTGTCTTTGGTTTCCTGTTTTATTTTGATAAGTATTCACCCCCTGGCCCTTTCTCATTTCTCTAACTCCCCTCCTCGACTCCTATCCTCGAGACTTAGTCCCGCCCACAGGAGATGCGAGCGGAGGAGCCGAGGAGAGAGGAGGGGAAGCAGCAGGCGGTTAGAGAAATGAGAACTCCTCTCCTCTGAGCGGTCATTTTAAAGAGACGTCCATTATGATGACGGGCAACACACTCTCACTCCATAATCGTCCAGGAGCGACGCTTGGTCAGGGTCCCGTGGCGTGCAGTTGTGACGCTCCTAAATTCCTTCAGCTTCATAAAGGGACGCAAATAGCTTTCAACGGATTGCAATGTATTCCCATCTGCGGCGGGATTTGACGCTCATGGAAGCACGGCATTCATTTGTATCGGCTGCCCTTAAAGGCAATGTGAGCGTCCATATTTTTCCGCGTTCATAGTTTAGGATGGCAGAAGACACTACACTACCCAGAATCCCCAGCTATCGTTTAGGACTACACCATGTGCTCTGTTTGACAAACCCCGTGATTAGTTCTCAAGCTCTGTGATTGGTTGACCTCCAACTGCATTCCATATGAAAAAAAACGTTTCGTAAAAGATAAAATCATACTTTATTCAGCAGTGCTTGCTTTACTATTTGAAAGTCATCACATGAATGCATTGTAATAAATGGTTCGGCTGCATT
>CALSBZ010035654.1:109937-122223 GCA_943591055.1 Gobionotothen gibberifrons
CCCCCCCCCCTCTCTCTGGTCGCTACAATGAGGAAAATAAATTACGGGCCAAAAGTTGTATTTACAAGTATTAAAAGTAAGCAGAGGACAACAAACCAACTGAGTCCTGTCTGTCTGCTGCATCTACGCACACACTGTACCCCACACACCTACACCACACACACGCACAGCTCCTAAAGCATAATCAGGCTACAGCCGTTGTGTATTTTATTATGTGAAGCACTAAAATGGTTTTTAAAATATCGACTCTTTATTTGTAGATATCTACTAAACTACAGCAAATACAGAGAGTAGGCCTGTTACACTGAGTGATATATATGATACACAATGCTCTGCTTTCTGCACGGACCTCACAGCTGTTCTCTCTGTAAACATTGCGACGCGATGAAAGCAGTTAATAAAATAATATCCAGGGGATGCTTGCAGAGCTGTGATTGGAGATAAGTCCGGCCGTGCGTCACGACTCTTTGAAACATCTCTGTTCCCGGAAATGTATCCATGGAGGAGCCGTGGAGGACTGTGGGGACCCATCAGTGTATCCTTGGTTATAGCTCCTCCAGAGAGCCTCCTCGACGCTCGATCCTCGGTACTCGAAGTGCATTTAGAGAAATGAGATGTCCTTCAACATGGTGCGCTGAAATTCATTTCCGGGTCACTACCGGAGGACCGAGGAGTCGAGGAGTCGAGGAGTCGAGGAGTCGAAGAGTCGAAGAGTCGAGGAGTCGAGGAGTCGAGGAGTCGAGGAGTCGAGGAGTCGAGGAGGGGGATTTGATGAAATGAGAAAGGGCCCCTGTCTTGCCTGTTGCTTTCTGTCTGTGTTCCCTCCTGTCTGATTACCCAACTTGTTCCCCCTGTGTTTTCTCCTCCTTCCTCACCTGTCTCTTGTTTAGTTGACTAGTCTTGTGTGTATTTTAGTTCTGTTTTTTCTGTCTGTCATTGTTGGTTCCTTGTTTTGTCTGTGACTGTGTTCACGGGTTAGTGTTCTGTGTGTTCCTAAAACCTTGAAATAAAGGTATTTTTTCTGTTGATTCTGAATGTGGGTCCTGCCTGCTTCACTCAACCCTAACACTATTTTTTGGAAGACAGAATCAAAACTACCCATCAGTGCGGAATTAACTCAGCAAAATAACCCAACATTCTCAAGCCAGTGTTTGAGAATATAAAATAACCCTGCAAACATTTTAATCAGACCAGGAACAATTAATATGATATATTTCCAACTTATCAACAGTCTGGTAGTCTTTTTCGTGTATTGGGACAACGCCAAGGGTTGTGCCAATATATCTAGTTGAATTAGGATAAGATAAAATATGTATATTTAATGAATCCCCCTCCCCAGGGTCTAGACACTGGTGGTGGTGAAGGCATGAAGGGATTGATGGAGGTCGGTCTGAAGAGGAGTGGTTTAAGCTAGACGTGAACCCTGGTTTCGGAGTAGACCCTGAAGTGCGGGAGAACAACAGTATTAGGCAGTTTGATGCACAGAGTTTCTTACTTTACTTGATGACAACGGGGATGTATGGGATATAATGACAGTTATACAGGGATGAAGGAAATCATATTACCGGATAGCATTGAACTGAACATTGAACTATTGTGTGTGTGGAGGTGCACTTGAAGTGTGATGCTTTGGCCTTTTAATGTTATGAAATGTATTCTCATAAATGATGTGGTAAACTGAAGGACAGAATTACTTTAAACTGATGCCGTTTTGCTTTTCTCTAGTGTAGCAGGATAAACTGTTCAGCCCTATCACAACAGCTGCCTACACTAGTTTGCTCTTTGATTTAACTTGTTAGATATATGGTCTAGTTTGGCACTGCTTTACTAGTTAAATAAAACATTACACTCGTCACTCTTTTTCAGCAACTAGTGGCACTTTTGTCCGACTAGTTAGCACATAAGCCTTACTAGTGACGCCGGGAGCAGCACGAGTAGCACCACAACCCTGTGTCCTAAAAATGACGTTCCCACAGAACTAAACTGCATTCTCAATTACGTTTAGCTAGAAACGTATTTTCTCCCACGTCACATTCGTTATGAACGTATCTCAAATACATTTATTTTCTACTTATCTTCTAGAAACATATTTTCTCCCACGTTACGTTTCTTTTGAATGTATCTTAAATACGTTTATTTTCTACATATCTTTGCCATTTATTGTGTTGCTTATAATAATGATAATAGTCATTTATAAATATAATTTTAGAGCACACATTTGAAATCGAGAATCGGGCTCGATATATGGTTAAATTAAAATCAGTAGGCGAGGCTGTAATTTCGCCAACTGTTACTCTCATGAGCGAGCCAGAAAATAATAGTTTTAACATGCCAAAAAGCTGCTCTCAAAAAAGTAGTAATTACTTTAGTAGTTACTACATTATAAAAGTAACTAGTAACAAGTTACTTTAAAAATAATAACAATAACAATACAAGTTTTTGTGTTGTTTTTTGCTGACTAGTTCTCTGAAGGCAACAGACTCGACCGTTGCGATGGGCAGCATGTCCTCAACAACATACCTTGCAATCAATTTATTTAGTTGACATGTGGCGATTTAAAAAAATCGTTTTCAGTGGCGGCCGGCCCATAGGGGCGCTAGGGGCGCCGCCTCCCCTCTTCCCACATGTTTGATTCTCATTAAAAATTAAAAATAAATAAAAAAATATATTAAAAATAAATATATATATATATTTTTTTTTTTTAATGAACAAGGTAAATATTATATTGTTGGTATCAGTAAAATGTATAATCCACAATAAAATCTCGTTTGAACTCTTAAACCCTGAGCCTGTTTTCAGGTTTCAGGCTCGAAAATGCCACTAACACAACAAATGATATATCTTCACTTCTAAAAGGGGTAAATTAATAATTATTTTTCTCAAAGCAAGGTTACATCTGTGAGTTGGATGTAGAAGTGTCAGAATCAATATATATATATTTTATTTTAAAGTAAATTCAGATGGAACATAGTAAAAACATGTACATTCTAATGAAAAAAAAGAAAAACCCTTTACTTATAGTGAAAACCACCCTTGCATGATGGGTTAGTAGACTAAAAGCTTTAGGAATCCAAACTATAACATATAATAAGTACCCAGTATCAAGATTGATGCAAAACAAGTGAAATTTGACCTTTTTAGAGAGGTTTAGAAAAAATAAAGTCCAGGCGGACTCACCTCTGGGTAATTTGGGAACCGTCGGTTCCATTTGACCTTTTTCCTTGTAAAAATAATTGTATTACTTTGAATTTTCACTATAGGTATTCATTCCATCCAAATACAACTGTTGTAAAAAAAAAATTATAAAAAAATCTGAATTAGAATCAGAATACCTTTATTAATCCCACAGAGGGGACATTTTCAGCGTTACAGCAGGAAAGAGCCACAGACAGCTTAGTGTTGCATATCTTAAATGGGTTAAAAAAAAGTACTACGTTATAATATAATAAACAACATGCTAAAAAAGTACTAAGTTATAATATTATAAACAATAAACAATATGCTAAAATAATATTTTTTATAATAATAAAATAATTTTCAAAAATACAGATCAAAAACAAATCAAATCAACAAATCAAGTAGACCAGGGTTTAGCAGCCAGGTATAAATGACATAGTTATTAATGGCATATATATATTGCACATATAGCACATATTGCACAAAGTTGGTTTGTATTTGTATTTAGCAGCAAGGGGTGTTATAGTCTGTGTTGTGGTGTGTGTAGGAGGATCTTCTAGGGGCAGTGCTGGTTGTAGAGTCTGACCGCTGCAGGAAGGAAGGACGTGCGGTATCTCTCCGTGAGACAGCGGGGGTGCAGCAGCCTGTCGCTGAAGGTGCTGCACAGTGAGGACAGGGTGTCCTGGAGGGGGTGGGACACATCGTCCAGCAGGGAGGACAGCTTGGCTGCCATTCTCCTGTCTCCCACTCAATGTCTGCTCCCTGGATGTTCACTGGTGTAGGGGTGGAGTGTTATATTTTTGCCAACATTTTGGCATGCCACTCCTGGTAAAAATATTTTGTGGGAGTCAAGCATAGTCTTCTGTGTATGTGGCTTTGTCCTGCTGGGGTCACTCCTCATCTTGAACAGCTCCTTGTGGAGAATGAAGCTGTTCACCACGGCAATGTCCATAAAATGGAAAAAAAAAGTCTTGTACCATTTCATTGTTTTGTGGAGAACGCTGTAGTACCCGATCAAAGCGTCAGACACATCCACGCCACCCATGCTTCGGTTGTAGTCCAACACAGCGTCAGGAACGGGAACAGTCTTAGTCTGCCACACACCAGCCTGTTTCACTTTCCGCTGGACAGTCTTTCCACTGAAGGCTGCATGCACTGTGGAGCACATGGTCACTTCACGGCTGACACGTGACCCACTGAGACCTGAGTAACAGGTTCTGTTGAGCATATCTGAGATTTAAAATCTCACAAAAGCCCAGTTTCCCTTACAATAGCTACAGAACAATTATACAGAGTAAAAGGAAACAGAGAAGTCTATTTAAACAAGAATATAACTTACAGTGATTGCTGAGTCAATAGATAGTGCCCTCAGCTGGTCAAGACGCACACTGAATTTATTTAAATAGTGGGCTTATTAACACGTGAATACTACAAGGTAATATCGGTTTACAAAGAACCCTTATCATGTTTGAAACAAAGATACATAGTTCCAAGATAAGTTATCCCTTTAGATACATGTGGTGATGCAAACTGCTTTGCTGTGTTTTCAGAAGAATTGTCATGCTACAAACAAATGTATTTATCAGATGTTCCTCTCCAAAGCTGTAAGGATTGGTTGTCCAAACCAATTAAAAAGTTCAGCTATTATTGAGATAATTAATGAGTTTAAGGTATTTTCTGGAGATAAAGGTCAATGATGGAACATCCTTAAAGTTATCACAATTTAAAACGCTCAGATTTAGCACACATTGATTTCAAGTTAGCTTTTAATGGGTTCAGGCATTATTTCTTCTTTTCAATTACATTTTTATTTAGATCCAGTTGTGAATAATACTGTGATTTCTAATAAAATAGACCCTTTAATCCTTAGATAAACAACAAAAGCACATAACACACTCAATGTGAAGTCAACAGTCTTTTATTATGGCACATTATTAATCACTAGATGTTTGTCTTTACACATTAATGTGTGTTCCATCCTTTTCATATTTGATTTCAAAATTCATTACATATAAAGATTTAAACATTTCGATTTTTTGTGATAAAAGCAATAGCAATAAAATAACAAATCAGAGATCTTGGGAGGCTGTGGCGCAGTGGACTAGTACATTGGTGTTCGGATCAGGGGTCACAGGTTCAAACCCCACTGCAGTCACCATGTCGTTGTCTCCCTGAGAAACGTCACCCCAAAATTGCTCCTGTGGGGATTGCCCACAGTATTGAGTATGTAAGTCGCTTTGGATAAAAGCAAGTGACATGTAATAAAGATTGAAATATTTCGATTTTTTTGTGATAAAAGCAATAGCAATCAAAGAGCAAATCAGAGATCTTGGTTCTGGACAATTTGTGACATTTGTTTAGTATTTGGTCACAACACACAATCCTAGAAATAACTGATGTTACTATAAATCACACCAAACAAATACATCAGAAAGGGGACTGAAGATGATCAAGGAGGTTTGGTAAATCTGCTGCTGTCCAGCATCAGAAGGTCAGACTCTCTCATGCAAAACATCTCAGTTGTTAAGTATTATCTAAAAAAGGAATCTATGAAATTGTACATTTTGGTTTCTTTTTCTCTGCATCCTCTCTGGCCCTCCTTTCCTCCTCGCCTATCATTCTCCTCCTCTCCTCCTCAATTTCTCTTCTGTTAGCTTCTCTCAGCTGTTCATCCTCTTCTCTTATTCTCTTCCTCTCCTCCTCCATTTCTCTTCTGTTAGCTTCTCTCAGCTTGTCATCGTCTTCTCTTTTTCTCTTCCTCTCCACCTCCATTTCTATTTTGCGAGCTTGTTTCAGCTTTTCATCCTCTTCTCTTAATTTCCTCCTCTCCTCCTCCATTTCTCTTCTGTTAGCGTCTCTCAGATTGTCCTCTTCTCTCATTCTCCTCCTCTCCTCCTCAATTTCAATTTTGTTACATTCTCTCAGCTTTTCCTCATATTCTCTTATTCTCTTCATGTCCTCCTCCTTTTCTATTTTGCGAGCTGCTTTTAGCTTTTCATCATATTCTCTTATTCTCCTCCTGTCCTCCTCCATTTCTCTTTTGCTAGCTTCTTTCCTCCTTTCATCCTCTTCTCTCATTCTCCTCCCCTCCTCCTCCTGAGCTTCTATCTGCCTTGCTAACCTCTCCCCAGCCTCTTCGATTTTCTTAAATTTTTCCTCATACTTTTTCTCTATTCTGTTTTCCATTTCCTCTTCCTTTTTGCGTATTTCCTCGTCTCTCTCTTTAAGGATTCTCTGTTTTTCCTCTTCTATGACCCTCTCTGCCTCCTGGAACATTTCATTGGTGTAATGGCTTCCTCCGTTCTTCTCTGTTATTTTTCTGATCTTGTCGAGCAGCCCTCTGACCTGAGAATGATCCTTCACCTTATTATTGAAGATGTGGTACTGCCCGTTACATCTGTCCACAAGTTCCGTCAGATCTTTGCTTTCCTTCAAGAACTCTTCAATAGTTTGGTCTTCAAGCTGGTCACTGTGGGTAAAGAGAACCATGCTGTATTTGTCTGCATCTCCTCCAAAGAGTTCCTGAATCTTCTGCACTGTCTGCTTTTCTTCCTCTGTGAATCTGCCCAGTCTGATGACGACCAGGAAGATATGGGGTCCAGGAGAAGCAAATTGAATGCTCTGGCCAACATCAATTTTGGTCTTCTCTTCATCAATCTTGGTGTCAAACAGACCTGGAGTGTCAATAACCTTAACTCTTTGTCCGTCAACTTCACCAAGGGCCTTATCACAGTCTACAGTCATGGATTTAGAAGAGAACTTTGATTTAAAGGTATTTTTTCCCAGAATGGTGTTTCCTGTGGCGCTCTTCCCAACTCCGGTCTTCCCCACCATCACAATCCGGAATTCCTCGTTATTGTATGTGTTTGATTCTGACGGGAGGTCTGAAAACAATGAAGAAATATTTAGCAATCTCTGTATTTATAAAATGGTTCAACTACCACATGAACAATGTAAACACTGAGGGGGGTGGGCTCAATGTGGTTTAATAATCTAAAACATGTCTAGAAGCTATGTCATTCAATTCATATTTTTCATTTATTCCTGAAGATGCTATTGTCAATATAGAAAGCATTTATTAGGTGAATGGCAGGTTTGGTGATAAAGGTACAATGTACAGTTTTTTTTAATGTATTTCATAATTACAGGAAATCATATTAACATTACAAGAATAAACGGTTTACTGAAATGTGTGATGTATTTTAACAAGAAAAAACTGTAGAAATTGAATACATTATTTCTCTGTTTTATAGCAGTTTTTAAATGCGAATTTAACAAAACTAATCGTAAAAATAAATTATTTTCTGTTGGCAAAATTAGCTGCATTTTCTGTAATTGTACTAAAAAATACTTTTGTTATGGCTATATGTCACTGTCAAATACATAAAAAATACTGTTAATACTCATTAAAAAAATGTAAAGAGTAAGAGTAAAGAAAGAAATATTTTGTAATTTTGTTTAATTTAATACATTGATAAACTGGAAAAATACAGGTATTGACTATCCTATTATAGTAAAAATGCCATCATAAATCTATAAACTAGCTAAATAAAATAGCTGTCAGCATTCACTCCAGGCAAACCTAATGTGACAATTCACTTGTGATTTCTAAGTAGAAGAACAAGAAGATATACTTTATTATTCCCTCAGAGGGAAACGTCTTCCCCCACTCTGTTGTGTTTAAACACATTACAAGCATAACAGACAGAATTTGGTGCGTTCACAACCCAAGTAACATTGACCTCCTGATGTTTTTCAACACAAAAAAAGGAGGAAAGTAGCTTTTAGAAATGTATCAATGGACTAAAATGTGTGACTTTAAAGGTCCCATGTCATGGCCATTTCTACTGATCATAATTCCATAATTGAGGTCTACTAGAATAGATTTACATTGTTCAATGTTCCAAAATGACATTGGTTTCTCATACAGCATCTCTGTATAGTATGTGTATTCACTCTCTGTCCTAAACGGCTTGTTTAGCCACTCTGTTCTGATGAGTCCACCCCCGTTACAGCGGAACGTCAGTGATTACGTGTTACAATGGCGTTAGCAAACAGAAAATGACACCAGTAATGACAAACAGAAGAGAATGATGCGTGGAGTCTGGGTGCCGTGTTGGCGGGACATTGCGCGGCTCGCTGCTATGAGGAGTGGACAGTGTGAACTGGCTTACTGGTGTCGTTTGCCTGGTTGCTGCGTGGGGTCTCGAAACTCAGCCTGAACTCAGCCTGAGCAGTGGACGTGGGAAGGGGGGGTGCTGAGGGGGCTGCAGCACCCCCATCGGCGAGGCTCCACTAGCACCCGCACCCCCAAACGCGTGTTCATGTATATCTATGTACAGAGAGACCACGCAGTAAGCATGCAGGAGGTGAAGAGCACGGCACGCGAGGAGAGGAAGCAGCACTTTGAGAGGTAACGGTAAAAACTATCAACGGATTCAAAACACTCAAGACTTAAAACATTGCAAACGTCAAAGTCCTAACTATGGTATACATTTTGATTAACGACCGAAAACAAAGTCATATTAGCTAGGTAGCAGCTAGCTATATACGGTAGCAGCTACCCTGCTGTGAAAGTGAGCTGTTCTATGCCATGCAAGGTGTTCTTTTTTTTTGTAATGGTGCGCAAGATGTATGCTCGAGTGGCTGAGCGTGATGTGCAGTGAATGTGAGTTACTTTTTTGCAATATTATTTAATAAATAGTTTAGCTAGCTAACTAGCATACATTGCAACCCAGTCTTCACCAACACGATTTTCCCCTTTTTTTCACACAGAACGATTTTAAAAGCAATGCATTTCTATTGGTAGTATGTGTTGTGTTTGCAACACGTCTTTTTGTCCGGTCGGGTCATGGAAGACCGGAAGCTGTGGGGTTCATAAAAACATCTTCTTACTCAATATCAAGCCACGATTATTGTTTTTATTTTTAAATCGTATAATGTCTGACTTTTTTTGTCGTCTGTGAGGAAAATAAAGGGGGCTCAGAGCCTCAGGATACTGAAATCTGTATTTTTTGCAATCTTTTTTTCCTTCTAATTTGTTAATTTTTTCAAAATAACACACTGTTATTTACTCAACAATAACACACAATTATCCTTGTTTTTCTTTATTTGTTTGATTCCATAATCTCCGGCCTTTTTGGCGTCCGTCAGGAACTGAATTTCAAAATAAAAATAACCGGAAACAGACGTAGGCCTATATGGGACACTTTGAGCATCATTGCGATACACAGCCATTGAACTGATTACCCAAGAACCTCAGATATGGTTTAAGCTCGGTAATTGGATGTTTTAGCCGCAATGCACGTTGGGATATGGTGTTCATGCGATATGAAATCCGAAAAAACATTTCGGAGTTTAGGATGGCCGAAGACACTACACTACCCATAATCCCCAGCTATCGTTTGGGACTAAAGTGCCCATGATTAATCTTCAAGCTCTGGGATTGGATGTTGGAGTGGCAGTGTGCCAAGGTTACTCCGAGCGTCAAACAGCTCTTTGAAATCGAATGAAACCACGGCAGACTATCCAAAACCGGACTCGAACGCCCCCCCAGAACTACACATGCAGCCTATTGTCTTTCGCAACCAGTGTTGGGCAAGTTACTTCCAAAATGTAATATATTACATATTACTTATTACTCTCTTTTGAAAGTAATAAGTTACATTACAATATTACTGTCTCTGAAATGTAATGAGTTACATTACTTTTTAGTTACTTTTTAGTTACTTTCACCAAAATAACCGCAAAAGAATGGCTAAGTGTTTTAAATGCTAAAATGTAGTAGTAGTGCAGCTCATTATACATCCAATGAAGGGCAATGTGGTATAACATAACAACTGTAGGCCCTTAAGGCTACTAACAACTTGTATTACACGGCTTAGTTGAATACTCGATTCTGATTGTACATTCTTAACATGTGACACGTTGTTAATACAGTAGTACAGACCACTGTCAAGGACTATAATGAAGGTTGCTAAGGAGGATCAAGAAAGAGAAAGGAAAAGAGGTTAAAAGACGGAGCGCTGGACGTCAGATAAATCACCAGAAGAAGGCAGAGAGGAAGTAAACACTAACAGGACACGGAATAGGCTCTGTTGTTTAGTATATGGCCATGTACAGGCCCGGTTCCAGAACAAAATACAGGGGGCGCAGCAATAGTAGGTTTACATGAGCAATAGTGGCCGGCAACAGCAATGAAAAATAGCATTGATGGTCCCCAATGAACAGATTATGGCATTTGTTATGTTTTGAAACCAAGCAAGTGAGAACATTTGAAGAAAGTTAAAAGTGCAATCCTGAAATATTTCATATAGTCCAAAGTGTACTATGGCAAGGAAAAGCACAAAAGCTTCAAAACTGTACTGATACAACAAATGAGAACATATTGTAAATCAAGGCAAATATGATTTGAACCAGCTCACGGTTTGAAATGGCAAACATTGAAAAGCAAGTATTATTAAAACCATGTACTAAATCATCACTTTGGTCCCATCCTCTACTATGGGAAGAGAATATTTACTGCTTGAAAACTGTTATCACATCATCATGTGAGGTTGACTTTGTGACCTGGAGAACATTTCAGCTGCAACATTAGCTTGTTGATAAGCTTGGGATATGAGATCTTTTTGTAGCCATTCGTGGTGAAGGCATCTGTGCTATTGTATGCATTCTTTTTGACCCAACATTTCTACAGGCATGGCAGAATATGGCACTATTTTCACACGAATATTCCATTGTCTATTTTTATATCACGAGCTGCAAAATGACCGCCTAACCCCACTGTACAGGCGGGTACTTGTTTAGATATACCTGGGCAGGCACTGTTTTGCCGTGGTATCCTGGCACCTGCGGGCCGCAGAGGGGCGGCGTAGTTTCGGGCGACGAAGACTGCTGCTCCGGGGGCGAGGGCGGCGAGGGCGGCGAGGGCGGCGAGGGCGGCGAGGGCGGCGAGGGCGGCGAGGGCGGCGAGAGCGGCGAGGGCGGCGAGGGCGGCGAGGGCGGCGAGGGCGGCGAGTCAGGCGGGAGTAAGCTAGTGTCCACAACGGAGGGTAATGTGATGTCCCCATCCGACCTGTTGCTATTGTCTGCAGTAGATGCAGTGTTGCTGGCGTTTAGTGATGGTTGCTTTAACCATTTTCGTATAAATGATTATCCACAGATGTGTGTGTGTCACTGCTGTGGAAGAACTTTTGAAATGATGCACGCGCAGCGGAGCAGGTCACGCGCACCTGACACAATTTGTTGTATTTTTCGCTCCGTTCTCTTTTTTGAATAGAGGAGGGTGCATAACATTCAACTGCCCCGAAGATCCCGACGCGAAGCTTGAAGGGTAAACACAGGTTTACTAATCTACCCGGAAAATGTCTGGTGTCGGAATGTCTCGCTATGTTAGTACATTCTTAAAAAACAAAACACCATTTAATTTCGGGTTAAAATGTGTTGTAACTGCATTACTGAGCATTGTAACGGGTAATATATTACCCACATTTCATTAGTAATGCGTTACATTACTTCGTTACAGCAAAAAGTAATATATTACTGTAACTCCGTTACTTTTGTAACGCGTTACACCCAACACTGTTCGCAACATGTTCTATGGCATGGTCTCTACTGGGAATTGTAGTTTTAAAAGACGTTTTCGTTTTTCCCAAAATTAGAAGTTGACAGTATTAAACTGTGTACATCCCTGGAGGTTTAGGCGATAGGAAACAAATTTCTGTGTACACATTTAAAACATATCATTAATTAATGGGTGAAAATCGCTTGTGTCCATAATGCGCAGCATTAATATATACACACATGACAGCTCATTGTTACTTTGTATCTACCACAACTGTTTAAATGGGTAAACGTTTTTCGGGCTGCTAAGTTGGGATCGCGGAGAAATGCTTTCCGCAGACCAATGCTCACAGCGATATAAACCTTTTTCTTACTCAATATCAAGCCACACTTATTGTTTTTACTTCGGCTGTGAGTTTTGTGTGTGCTCAGGATGAGTTTCGCTTGTTCTAGCTGTATCGCTGACACGGAAGCCTGTCAGCGAGCAGCAGCTGCGAGCAGTAACGAGCCTCAACGTCGCGACCAATCAGAGCTCAGGGGGGGGGGG
>CALSBZ010035657.1:0-10601 GCA_943591055.1 Gobionotothen gibberifrons
CCACATGCTGGATATCTTCCCCAGCCTCAAGGAAATACAATAAAATAGATGGATTCATAATTTAAAACATTCATAAAAATGTATAAATTAATAATATTGTGTGCAAACATTTCAAATTGAAATATAAAATAAAAAATAAGTTTACAATTGAAATGATTTTTCACAAAAACCTTTCTAAATTATAGTAAATTATTAACAAAGGTTTCGTCAATATACGTTTTTCTGCCTAAAATAGTTAAAATTGAACGTAAACTATATCAAACACCACATCCATGACAATTAACCCACTTTGGCCCGCTATTTAAATTGACTTTGGTTGAAGTTAACAATATTGATATTATATAGATACATATATAGCATATAATTGATGCAGTCTTTCTGAACACTTTTAAAATACTGCAAATGAAGAATATTTGTAATGTTCTGCACAGATAGTGCCTTAACTTGAATTTGAAAACACGTGGCAACTTTATTAATACAGCAGTTGAAAAGATTTGTGGAAAGAAAAAGTTATTCATGGGCTTCAATGGCTCTCTAGATAAAGGGTGTTTTATGGTTGCTTGTTATTCTCAGATAGTGGTTTGTTTAAATAACTAGTGACATTTTAATAAATATTGCAAAAAAGGGCTCCAAAAAAGGCATATATAATCTGGCCGGCTTAGCCAGTCAGTATTTCTTCAAGCACCACAAGATTCATAGTTTATAAAGTACAATTGATTGTGTTATTTCTCCAAACACATACAGTACAAATACCTGTTATGAAGCCTTACAATGGTGCAGGACTTTACATTGGGTTATACTTAAAGACAGGACTATTCAGTTAAGAGAAGAGCAAAAAGGAAAGACAATTGTTATAATGAGTGATGTAACATTAATGACAGACATAATATGAGGTTGGCACTCAGACTCTAGAGGGGTCATGTTGTGATCATGGTGCATCACCCTTACAGCATCAGGACAATATCATATGGAGTCAGACACTGGAAGTGTGCTGGAGGCGTTGACTGGGACTGATGGGAGGATGAGGCTGATGAGAATGAAGAATCTGTGAGGTACAAACTAGCGGCAGAGGAATAATTATATATTAAAAGACAGCAGCTTCATAAGAGGCCAACCAGAGTGACAGAGTGTGTCAGTGTGCTGAAGGATAGACCAGCTATCCAGGCCAGACTCTAAAGACTTTACTACACTTCCGCTTGGTTGCCAGGCCCGGAAGCACTTTTTCCCATTGACTTACATGGGGAAAGAATGGTCTCTAAATCGTTGGATAATTTTTTTTAAACTAAATAAACTGCCCAGTATGAACACTTGTATAGCCCTTATTAAAAACATAAAGTTGTAAAAATGTGCTAATAACGTTATTCTGAGAGTTATTTCCCTCTGCATTATGAACGTGCATCTAACCCACAGGACCGCGCCCCCAGGCTCGTTCATGTTACGTGTTCAGCCTTTACCCATGGATGCACAATAACAACGGACCCACATCGTCTAACCCCACGGAGCTGTAATAATGGATATATTGCACATGTTTGCTGTAACTCATCACTTGTAAAATATTATACTACATAGGCTGTATGATTAAATCTTGTACCGTAAATGTTGTATTAAATAAAGTTAATATTACCGACGTTAAATTAACGTCCCTGTAGCTTCTTATTGCACTAAGAAGCTTATTGCACTGTATGTATATATATATATATATATGTATATAAGTGCAATAATTATTTCATGCTAAATGAAGCTCTGTTGCTTGGATATCACTAGATCCTGTTACAGCGTAATATAAGTACATAACGATTGATGTGTACATTAGCATAATTACTAGCTAGCTGTAACGTGTACGCAAATTGACGTGCTTGATGTGAACGAGCCTTTTGGTTAAAGTTGCGCATGCTCTATGAGCGCACATACGGGTACTTCTCAGGCATGCCGGGTAATCTGTGACGTTTCACTCTCTCAAAAGTTGCCCCATTTTATCATCATGCGCTAATGAGCAACTCTCATAGGAATGAATGAGGCCCCGCCTCCCACGCTGTATCCAGTTCTTATTATACATCCATGCCACGGGACCCCAAAAGGCTCGTTCACATCAAGCACGTCAATTTGCGTACACGTAACAGCACCGCGCGCCCATGGTAATGGGTTGTTATTATGATGGATTTGATATTAACTCTGAAGCAACAGAGAGATGTTTTCTAATAGTCAGGGTTTCCAATGTTCTGAATGTACTTGAAAGTATTGTGTTTTACTTAAAAACAAAGTGTTATAGTTTACAGAAGGTCTACCTACCTATAGGCTACCTGAATCTCTGAAATGTACTATATTCCTAAATATGCTATTGCTACACTTTATGGCAAAAATTGCACTTTTCTGTTGGTCTTGGTTAAGTACCACCTTGAAAAAAAATAAACAATGTTTTGTTGCTTAAGCTTATGTATTCAGTCATTATTCAATGGTATACTAAAATTCATGTGAAAAAAATTGCTTCTCACTGTTCTCAGGTCAAATATTTATATGCGATAAAAAATGCGATTAATTTCGATTAATTAATTACAAAGCCTCTAATTAATTAGATTACTTTTTTTAATCGAGTCCCGGCCCTAATATATATATATATATATATTTGTTATATATATTTGTTATATATATATATATATATATATATATATACACAGTGCAATAAGCTTCTTAGTGCAATAAGAAGCTACAGGGACGTTACTCTAACGTCGGTAATATTAACTTTATTTAATACAACATGTACGGTACAAGATTTAATCATACAGCCCATGTAGTATAATATTTTACAAATGATGAATTACAGCAAACATGTGCCATATATCCATTATTACAGCTCAGTGGGATGGCAGTAAGACGATATGGTCCGATGTTATTGTGCATCCATGGGTAAAGATAAACGCATGTAGTGCTGAACACGTAACATGAACGTGCCTGGGGGCGCGGTCCCGTGGGTTATATGCACGTTCATAATGCAGAGGGAAATAACTCTCAGAATAACGTTATTAGCACATTTCTACAACTTGAGGAACGAATGTTTTTAATAAGGGCTATACAAGTGTTCATACTGGGTAGTTTATTTAGTTTAAAAAAATGTATCCAACGATTTACAGACCACTCTTTCCCCATGTAAGTCAATGGGAAAAAGTGTTTCCGGGCCCAGCAACCTAATGGAAGTGTAGTACCGCCGTTTGGCCAGCACGAATATTCTACACAGAGTCCGGCGCACTTCCTGGGGGCTTGATCAGACCATGGTTGCAGTCAAATAGTTTGAAAATCAGCTCCTAAGTTCTAACCCTATCGTCTATTCCTTGACCTCTGAGGGATAGTGCATAGGAGAATTCAAAAGGATTTAGGAGAAGAGACTGCAGTACTTTAGAGAATCCGACTGCACTTTCACTATCCGATGTGTTTATGATGCGCCAGCGGACGTCCTTTTGTGCGTCTGCTGCTGTGGGGAAACCATGGAAACCACAGTTTTCTATACAGCGGACTACAACATGGATGTTTAATAAGAACGAGGGACTATTGTAAACTCATCTAGAGACTCTGCACCGTGCTCTGATGCTGTTGCTTTATGCTTTATGAACGTGGACAACAGAGAAACATATTCTTCATGACCAAAGTTGGAATTGAAATAAAAAAGGAAAGTGAAACTTATGCTCGTCACCATAGGCGGCGCGTGAGGCTCAGGTTTGGGAAGGCTAAATAACTTTTTTTACCTGACGCTGCCCGCCTCTGGCGTGAAAGCACCGCGTACTGACCAAACAGAGCTCAGTGTGCGGAGTTTAAATCTATCAAGTCATATTACAGGATAAAGGAAATACAGTTTAAACTGCCGTATGCAGAGAAGACACCGACGTGTCACACTTATCATTCACATCATCAATCAGATCATCGATCATATAATATCATAATATATCCAGCCTGATCTCACCAGAATGCGTACAAATGACACGACTTTGCAAAGTCGTGCAATAGATACGCAGAAGTCCGTTTTTGCGTGCATATGATACTCCCACGTTACGTTTGTTATGAACGTATCTTAAATGCGTTTATTTTCTACATATCTTTGCCATTTATTTAACCCTAACCCTAACCATAACCCAATAAGCTGCTGTGTCATCATATTTCCTTATCTGAGTCAGCTTCTTGAGCCGTATCTGGCCGTGTAACACTCACATTGTCACATACTGTATGCAGAAGTATTATTTTAAGCAACACATTAGGTTGACGAAACACTCAACTCAAATGTAATTAAAGTCAGATCCACTCGTGTCTTAGATGGGGCAGTATCATAAAACTGTTGTATGCTTTCAAACACTCTGTAGTTTATGTGGTGTAGCAAATATGCTAAAAACAAAGCTCAATCTGCTAATAGCTACCAAGCCAAGCCACAATACAACAAGGGTAATGATACAAAGTGTTATAACTGTGGTTGTTCTCCTTCACATGCAAAGACTGAGTGTCCAGCCAAGGATGTAAAATGCCATGCATGTGGGAAAATGGGACATTATATGCGTGTGTGTAAAGCAGCTAAAAATGTGCATGAGATAAATGAAGAAGAGGAAAGCTTGTTCTTAGGCAGCATTGAGGCCGACAATGATCCGTGGATGGCAGATATTGACATTAACAACAAAAGCGTGCAGTTCAAAATTGACACTGGGGCGGATGTTACAGTCATTCCTCACTCCGTGTTTAGGGAGGTCTATAAGCACAAAGCTCCACCAGCTCTTCAAAAGCCAAGGAAGCCACTTTGGGGTCCAGGGAAAAATCCTTTAGACGTAGTGGGCTTTGCTAGTATGCTGCTGAAGAAAGGCGAGAGAGAACTTATGGAGGATGTGTATGTCATTCGACGCTTGCAAACAGCATTGCTCGGGAGGCCTGCCAGTGTAGCGCTGAAGCTAGTGGCACGACTAGACAACGTCACTATGGACACGATAAAGACTAATTACCCAACAATATGCAGCGGTCTTGGAGAGGTGCGACAGCCATATGCCATTAAGCTGAAACCAGGGGCCCAACCGTTTTCTCTGAAGACGCCTAGAAGGATTCCACTACCACTAATGGACAAAGTCAAAGAGGAACTGTCCCGCATGGAAGACCTGGGGGTGATCAGCAGAGTTGAGGAGCCTACAGATTGGTGCGCTGGCATGGTGGTGGCGCCTAAAAAGACAGGGGCTGTTCGCATATGTGTGGATCTAACTAAACTGAACGAGTCTGTGTGTCGAGAAAAGTACATTCTACCTTCAGTGGAAGAAACACTGGGAAAGCTGGCTGGAGCCAAAATATTCAGCAAGTTAGATGCAAACATGGGGTTTTGGCAAATACCTTTAACAAAAGGCTCAGCCAAGTACACAACGTTCATCACACCCTTTGGCCGATACCACTTCAATCGGCTACCTTTCGGCATAGCCTCAGCCCCTGAGCATTTCCAAAACAGGATGACAACTGAGGTAACTGAGGGACTAGAGGGGGTCGTCTGTCACATGGACGATGTACTGGTGTGGGGCCAAACACAGGAGGAGCACGACGCTCGTCTGTATGCTGTGCTGGAGAAGATCCAAAAGGCAGGAATCACCTTGAATGTGGAAAAGTGCGACATATCCAAACAGGAGGTGACATACCTGGGCCATGTGATCACTGCTAGCGGCATTAGACCTGACCCGAGCAAGACAGAGGCCGTAAGGAAAATGGAAGAGCCGAAAAATGTGAGCGAGCTGAGGAGCTTTCTAGGCATGGTCAACCAGCTGGGGAAGTTCATACCTCAGCTAGCAGAGCGAGACAAGCCACTTCGAGACCTGCTCTCCAAAAAGAACTGCTGGCTGTGGGGCATCGATCAGGCCAGAGCCTTCCAAGATCTGAAAGACTCTCTGATATCTCCACCAGTGCTAGCGATGTATGACACACAAACAGAGAAACCAAGGTCTCAGCAGATGCATCATCATACGGCTTGGGGAGTGTGCTTCTGCAGAAATGGGAAGAGGATTGGAGACCGGTAGCCTATATGTCACGTTCTCTCACTCAGACGGAGCAGAGATACGCACAGGTAGAAAAGGAAGCTTTAGGCTTAACCTGGGCTTGTGAAAGGTTTCGCAATTTTCTCATCGGTAGACACTTCGAGCAGGAAACAGATCATAAACCTCTACTGAGTCTCCTGGGGTCTCAGGCATTGGATGCGCTTCCCCCACGGATTCAACGCTTCCGGATGCGCCTGATGCGTTATTCCTACTCAATCACACATGTGCCAGGGAAAAGCCTGTGGACGGCCGATACACTGTCACGCGCACCTGTGAAAAGAGACTCCACACCAGATGAAAAAGAGTTCCTTGAGAGCACGAATATCTATGTGGACATGATTATCGATAGTTTGCCAGCAAGCACAGCTTACCTGGAAGAGCTAAAAGAGCAGTTGGCAAAGGACAGTGTGTGCGGAAGGGTGATGCAGCTGTGTGAAGAGAAATGGCCAGCACACAGCAACAGCGAACCAGCCATAAAGCTATACTGGGCGGAACAAGCGTTCATAACGGTAAAGGACGGACTACTGTTGAAGGGGGACAGACTCGTTATCCCCGCAACAATGAGAAATGATGTGCTCGCCAGACTACATGAAGGTCACCAAGGAGTGGTGAAGTGTAGGGAGCGTGCCCGACAGTCTGTATGGTGGCCAGGGCTAAGTCAGCAGCTGAATGAGTTGGTTCTCAACTGCCGGACATGCAGCAAGGAGAGACAGAACCCCAAAGAGCCGCTGATGCCAACACAATACCCAGGCCGACCATGGCAGAAACTGGGTGCCGACTTGTTTATGCTGGGAAGCAAGTCATACCTGCTGGTAGTGGATTATGCATCAAGGTATGTGGAAATGGCTTTGCTAACACCCACAAAATCAACAGATGTAATCCACCATCTCAAATCCATCTTTGCACGACATGGTATCCCCGAGACGCTGGTCACAGACAACGGGCCGCAGTTCTCGGGAAGGGCATTTGAAGAGTTTGCAGAGTCGTATGGATTTAAACACGTCACCAGCAGCCCGAAATATCCACAGAGCAACGGTGAGGCAGAACGGGCTGTAAAGACTGTGAAGAGTCTTCTTAAGAAAGCGGCAGACCCATATCTGGCTCTGCTGGCTTACAGAGCCACCCCACTACAAAACGGGTATAGCCCTGCGCAACTTCTCATGGGGAGGAGGCTTCGCACGACGGTGCCAACATTACCAGCGTTGCTGGATCCTGCTCTTCCCGACAGCGAGGCTGTGGTTCTGCGAGAAAGAGAGAGGAGAATAAAGGATGCACAGCGGTACAACCTGCGTCATCGAGTGAGAAGTCTCGAGAAGCTTGCACCGGGAAAAGAGGTTTGGGTCACGGATCAGAAGGCGAGTGGAACGGTTATTGGCAGTCACAACACGCCACGCTCCTACATTCTTGAGGGACCTCATGGGACAGTCCGGCGTAATCGCCATCATCTCATCCCCATGTACTCCTCGTCAGAGCAGAGCGGCAGGGATGCAGCTGAGCAGCATTCAGGAGGTGTTCCAGAGCAGCATGTTGCAGAACCTCCGGAGCCCGGTACTCAAGATTTGCCACCTACCCCGAGAACCAGGTCTGGGAGAGCCGTGGTGAGACCGGCTAGGTTGGACTTGTAAACAAACCAGAAGCCTAAGAGATATTATAGAGTTTTCTAAGAGAGTAAAAAAAACTGGTTATTATTAATGTTGTGCATTAATCTTGTGTAATACACAAAACATCATAGGGTTACATTTAGTTCAGGAAGGTTTGGAGTTAACTGTTATTTTATATCTGGTTCAGATAGGAACAGACCTTCCACCCTACAGAGGCAGAATAATCCTCTAAGGTCTGTGGAGTCAATGGCAGTCTACCCATTGATTCATAAAAAGGGAGATGTGGTGTTATTGCTGTGTCCGTGTTAGCCAATAGTAGTGAAGCCTTACGGGCACGGTTCAGTGACGTCATAGAGAGACGACATGTTATGGTAACGGGGCATGTGAGCTAGTTGTGTTCGAGCATGTGAGCTACCAATAAAGAGACACGTAATTGTGACAGTTGAACTCACGTGTATTATTGAATAACACGACAGTTTATTTATTTTTTAACCAGTTGTTCTGTATTCTCCTTGCAGGTGCAACTATGTGGCTTGTATCCTGGGTTATATGTTTAAGTCATGGATGGTTAAAGTTCATATTTGTCTAATATTAATTTACTTTTCATTAATGAAGTATGACGCTGCGCTGTCAGTACACTTGTCCCTGTTTGTGATTGGTCAAATGTAGCTAACCCCGCCCCTTTCACGTGAATGCGCTCTCAGCTGGAGAGAGAAACCCTGGCTTGATTTACCGAGTTGATAACCAGCCACAGGTGGCTGCATAAAAGGGCTAATGTAAAAGACACAAATATTATACATTATATTTTTATTTTACCAGGATGCAGTGACAAAAAGATTTGGGAAGGCTTAGCCTTCCCTAGCCTACAGTACCCGCCGCCCCTGCTCGTCACCCTCTCCCTCCGGTCCACATTAATACAAATGATCCCAATACGTATGATTGTATGAAAAGATCTTAAAATAAATACAAATGTATGTATTATAAACGTTAATCCTTAACATCTATCACTGTGTATATCACCATTCAAACATCTTTTAAAAGTTGAACAAAACCCATACTGATGAACGTTAAAAACAAAGCACTTTGGCAACTTACCACATACGTTTTAAAAAGCTTAATAAGCACCGTAACTTTCATGATATAATTTCTCCGTCATAATCGTTTGTTTCCGTGAACGGCCGACTGTTGTGTGACGGCAAATGCTGCGGCTGCAAGGCATTGTGGGGCAGCATTTTCTCCTCTCCTTTCGGTTAGGGAGGTCCAGTGGTTCCTAAGCTAAAGGAGGTTATAAAGGAAGTTTGAAACCTCCTTTCCTATCATGTAGACAAATTCGAACGGCACTTATCATGGCTGCTACTGAGGTACTTCTGGGCCATTTCACTCCGTTAGGAAGATTCCTAAGCTAAATTTGCATCAGACTGGCAAGGGCTGTTCCATGCTCTGCTCAACCTCCCGCCTTCCCAATGGACTCAGTATCGCCCCCTGCTGCCGTGGAGCATGTGCCCATGGCGGAATATTACTGCCAAAAGTCACGTGAGTGAGTCACGTGACTTTTGGCAGTAATATTCCGCCGCGAGAAGAAAACGTTTTGTGCTTGTAAAAAAAAGTGTTGTTGTTTAGTTTGTTTGTGGAGTTATGGCAGGAAATTAGCTTCATAAGCACCTGCGCCCCTCCCTACAGCACGTGCGCAGAGCGCCGTCGTAGGGCCTCATATCGCGCTGGTCCAGCCTACTGCATTGCATTGCAAATATTGGCTTACATTTGTTTGGTCTTTTGTTTCCCCATTACTGGAGTCCTTTTTTGTCTGCACGAGTCCCCCAGACTGAAAGACACGAAAGCGACTACACTGAGATTGAGAACAACATAGGCCTACTACTCATTTTTGAACCAACATGTCTGAATCCTTGTCCAAGAACTGCACCTAAACTTCAGTGTTTATTTCACAATGAATAGAGCCTGAATCCTTTTGTATTTTTGCAACAGATTGTAAAACATTATACATGCCAACGTAGTGGTTACGGAAATGAGCATGCACAGTATACGTTTTTTATTGACATTGTTTTGAGACACGATTTACATTTATTTGTCAGTGTTGCCCGTAGGTTGCATCTCATTTTGTCATGCATTGTCATTTGCAAGTGCTTATCTTTTCAAGCGCTGATTGTAAAAACAAGAATAAAGACAATTTAGCCTAATTCGATTCTCGCAATCGCAAAACTGATAAGCCTTAGTAATCTAATGATACATCCTACTGAGAAACTTCACTTATATTTCAATGCTTATGGTTTAGAAAGTGAAAATAGACACAACCCTCAGTGGAAAAAGCCAAAGGTCGCTCTGCCTGCCAGGAGAGTAGCCCACTGAAAGATATCTTATCTCTTGTAAATAAAGCTTTTAGTGCCTACAGCCAAGGCTATATGATTGGGATAGGTACTTGGTGTTAGTATTACCGAATGTATCGGAAGGCAGCACATTATGTAACCTCTATAAAATATCAACGTATTGACACAAGGCTGGGTCATAGTGAAACTTGGAATGTTACAAACAAGACGCTGCATGCAGATGAAAATTGGTTCGCTGCCAACAAACAGGCTTTGAGAAACGAGCTGATTAAAACTGAGCTTTTTAAATGTGTTCATGGGCTGCAAACCCACCGTTTAGAGCTACAGTGATGTGGAGGGTAAAAGTATTAAGCAGACCTCCTGGTTTCAGACCAGAGGATTCTACCTTCACCAAACGCAGAGCTCTGTGATTCTGGACAAACTGAGGCAGAATCTAGATGCCTGTAACGACGAGGCAGAGACACTGACTGTGAAAAAGCAAACTGATGACTTGATTTATAATATCATATAGGTTAGGATGGGATCTTTTTGTTTACAGATATCCAGGTTCAAGTCAGAGGGTATCACAGATTGTAAATCCCCCTGACTGGTTTACATTAACACAATGGATTTAAGTAGGCTTA
>CALSBZ010035662.1:0-10000 GCA_943591055.1 Gobionotothen gibberifrons
CCGTACCGCTTCCCCCCTGCGTCGCTCATTTCCATTAAGTGTGTGTGTACAGGATGTTTAAGAGTGTGTGTGAAAGTGTGCATTCTTTGAGTCTTCAGTACACGCGGTCCAAAGGCGCGTCTGCCAAGTGAAAGTCAGCGGCCAACCACTGCAGAGTAAAGCTTTCAATGTGAAGAAACCCACTTTGATTTAGCTAATGTACATACAGAAGAAGAACCTGGCCTCCGGGATTTCACAGATCGTCCCGGTGTGTGTCTGAAGTTGACAAAAGTTGTGGTGTTCAAAGACAGGAAATGGCAATCGACCTGTTGGAGAAAATCTGCACCATCTGAAATCATGAAAAAAAACGTTCTTCTTGAAATTCCCTCGGTGTACCGTCTTTTGTTTGATGTGTTCACAAGAGAGCAAGTGTGTGTGTAAGACATTGAAAAAGAGAGTGTGTGGTTGAGTTATTATTCGGATAATGAGTCCATCTGGGACAATATGAGACGGTTCACTTCCCCTGTGGTTGTCTCCAGCATTCAGGGAGAGGACATGTTTCCAGAGGATGTGTAGCCCTCGTTAGCATGTCGGCTAACGGATGCAGCCGCCACACAGAGCTCCCGATCAAGAGCACCGAAAAGTGTGTCTCTTCAGGAGTTTCTTCTTTATCTACGAGGCCGTCCAGTTTTTTTTTGTCTTCTGGTTAGCGGCGCGCTCAGAACATTCAGAGGGTTTTATTGTCAGCGTGAGCGGTGATGAAAACAGGAAGTGACAAATCCTGCTTGTCTGTGAAAGGCTTATGGTTCCAAATAATCGCCTTTGTGTTTACTGAGGAGCTCAAATCAGGTCATATTACCCCGTTATTTTATTAAGTACACATGGAAATGTTTCTGGTGGATTCTGTCAATCGCATTGATGAAGTTTTACCCAACTGTGATTGTCAAATTCTTGAGGGACGTTCTGTAAATCCATCACTTCTTTCCTTTGAATTGCTTGATTGAGAATCAAAAGACTCAGCTTGACACACAATGACTGATAACAGTCAAAACCAAATGTCATTTTAAATTATGTGTGAAAGAATTGTAAAAGCTAACGGTGGATTATAAGAGTGAAATCTTACATTTCGACTTCTCTTGTATTTTTTTTCATAATTGGAGACCTGGCCTTGAGTACATGTTTCAAACCAAGACCACAGGTAAAAAACCTATTTATTATTCATCCTTTCGAAAATCGTCTAGTCTGGACTGTTTTGTCAATGCATTCCTGGGCCTCATCCAATTTAAATTATACATACATCCCTCCACTCATTCGTTGACCCTCTCCCCCACTGGTAAGCCTCAGCCCCCTTGTTCGTTCTCCCTTTTGGATATAGCCCTATGTGACTGTTTTATTTAAATTGTATTTTTACTATTGTACACAAATAAACTGTTCTATTTTTGATAATTGAACCACGTCTCTTGTTCCATGAGTAACCAAACCTGTGTGTCCTAGTGACTTAAAACTTGTCACATTTCCCTGGGTGAAATTCCCGGGGTGGCGTTGTCGGACTTAGTGGTTTAACCAAACTACTGTTAAATTAATACATTTATTCTGCGGCCACTGCTACAAACTAAAAGGTTAATATTATTATGGTTATACATGCTAGCCTGAAGTAAGAATAAATCAATGTTTTATTACAATCATGAAAAGACCATAAGTTAAAAAGATCAATAAATTCATAAAGATTATCTGAAACCAAATCATTGTTAAAAGAACCGATCTCCTTCAAAACTCATTTAAAAATCCCAAAAAAAGTTTCTTATGTTTTCCATTTTTTAAATATGTATTGTTTAATTTGAGATGTAAGTTGTGTTAATGTATTACCATCATACTGTACCTTGCGGAAATGCATTATTCTGGTATTTCCTTATTCAAATTAAATTCAACATTACCCTACCATGTGATTTGACCGTTTCCATGTGTTTTACATGTTCACGCACAGCCTCGTTGTTTCCTGCCATGTGACATTCTTCTCAAACCTGGCTAACACCTCTAAAGAGTTAGTTCAATGTTTTCAAAACAGTGTTTTATTTCCCCCTAAAATAAAGCACTGAAAAGCCTTCATTGGACTCCTTTGTTTATTTCACTATTGTACTGTCTATCTCCTGACAGTATGGGTGGAATCAAGATGGACGGAAACAACTCCTAGTTTTGATGATTTAATCAAAATCCAAATATGTTGTTAACCTTAGAAGAAAAAGGACAACAACAATACAACAATTAGGATCACACATATCCCATACACATTAAATCACATTGAATATAATAATCACACTTAGTAGTGGCCTCTCCTGATTCCTCAATCTCAATGACGTTCATTTATGTATCCCCTCTATTTATACCACATCAATAAACCCTGTGAACCTCCACCCAGATTTAAAGTCACACTCACATAAACTGAAGCCCATTCATTGAACCCTCATACACCCAGCACAAAGCATGAGTTTACAGCACAACTATAGCCGCGTTCACACCGGAGTACTTTTCCCACAATAGTTCATCAGAACTACGATATATTTGCGTTCACACCAAAAAGCCCCAGGAACTAAATGAGTTAATGAGAACCTTTTTACCCCCTTTTCAGTCCCTGCTAGAGAGCAGGGACTTTTGTGGGAGAAAAAGGTTCCTATGTCTGATTGGCTGGGCGGATTGCAAACCACGCCCCGTAAAACTCCCAAAATGTTTTGTGAAGCCGCCATTTTATTATCCTTGCATTAGCATTATTAGCATCAGCATTAGCCCAGCGCACAAACGCAGTGAGACTAACTTATGGCAACACAAAAGAAAACATGGGAGCGGTGGAGATGAGGAGGTGTCGGCGTTCTGGCCGTTTACTCGGAAGGCTTCAGTAGAAGCTGCTGGGAGTCCCAGCAGCTTCTACTGAAGCCAGTCCCCAACTCCGGGGACTTCCGGCCGGGGACTTCGGGTGGCACTATACGCCGTGAAGTTGTTTGCGGCCTGCCAATAAACCCAAAGCAGAAGAAGAAGAAGTGACGTCAGTGGCTTCATTTGCCTAACCCTCCCCCAGGAACTTATTCCGGTGTGAACGCGATCTGTACTTAGTTCTCATGAACCTTTGGGGGGGAAGTACTGTGCCTTATGTAACACTCGTGCTTCTATGGGCTAGCGCTCCAACACATGAGAGGCCAGCTAACCAATCAGAGCAGACTTGGCTCTGGTCTCAGACAGAGGGTGAGAATGAGCACAATATGTCCTTTTTTGTAAACGGATTCCTGTAAAGTTAGGCCAAGTGGAAGATGTTAAATGCTGCCCTCTATATCTTGTATAGCATACAATCAGGAATTATTCATTTCCCCTTCAAACTAAGAAATCTAATATGGAGGTTATCGAGGAATCAGACAGCTGCAGTATTACTCTCTTATTCTTCTTCTTTGGATTCTTCAGAGCTCCATGTTGCGCGCTGCTGTGAGGTGCATCACAACATTGCTGGGATAAACCTTAAAGTATGGATCTCTCCCATGGCTGATGTGCTTTTATCCCAGCTGGGTTTAGAGCTTGCTTCCTTATGGGAGAATCAGACACGTTAATCGATAGGCTCTCTCCCGCGCCGACTCCTCCTGTCTCTCTAACCTCAAAAACAAGCAAACTAAAGAGCAGCCTGCCCTCTCCGACATGGAGATAGGAGCCAATACAAGTCGCCTGCAAGAATTCAAAGCCCTTTGAAATTGTCTTTGAAGCACCTTGGTGAATATGTCATGTTGCGACAGTCTGTTCTCCACCTTTGTCTTTCCTCTAGTCACGGCACCATGTCTTCCTCCTTTCTACTCATCCACGTATTTCCTCTCCTGAGCCAAAAAAACATTTCGGGCTCGCTGGGCAAGCCCTGCAGGAGAGAAGAAAAGCCGGTAAGAGTGTGCAAGGTCTGAGATAAGTGGTATTAACTTGTGGAATGAGACAGAAAGACACCAACACATGCACGCCTGCCTGTAAGCACACAGCTGTATTCAGAGCTGCCGCACACAGGGACACTTCCCTCGTCATTAATCACGTTGACAGGCCTTTTTTGTCACTCAGCGGTGGTGTTCTGGCTGTCATTACTCTGCAACTGTTTCTGATTGCACACATATACTACACACCACAGTTGGGTGTAGATGTGGGACCATAAAGGAGATGTGGTTGGCCTTCCTTGAACCCACAAAGAGGTTTCCTTCTTGATCCATGAATGCTTAACTGGCTGATAACTCCCGGGAGAAAAAAGAAAATCGGAGGTTTTGAGATTTGAGTGTTTTGATAAAAGGTCAAGTGAGGGTCGTTGAGGAGAAAGCCGTGTGACTGTTAGCAAAGAATTTACTTAACACATATATATTCGTCCTCACAGAGATTGGAAAGGTGTGCAGAGGAAAGATGCTATACACCTCCACACAAATTAGGAGCATGAGATCTTCATGCAACTCCTTTTGTCACACTTTGAATCAAATGTCTCACAAAGGTTCTGAGAATTCACCATGAACTACACTTAGTACCTCCATCATTATGTTTTCCGCTTGGTTTGTTGGTCTGTTTCTTTGTCTGTCAGCAGGATTACGGAAAACATACTGGGTACATTTTAATTAAACTCCGTAGGTTGCATGGGCCAAGGAGGAACATTTAGAATTTGAAGGAGATCGGAATCACAGGGGCTAAATGAACTGTGTCACACTTGTGTTAACATAGAGTGGTGCAGTGGGGACGCAACTTTGAAGGTCGAACTGAAAATTTGCATCGCAAGCGCTCCCATGACAACAAGCAATGCGATTCTCCATTGGCGAACTTCTGTTAATTTCAGGCGTGTCGAAACCAAGTTTAAAAAAACGTTAACGTCGAGGCATAGTGTGACGGGGCTCTATTTGTCCGTTCACAAACACTGGCCTAGTCGGTTGGGTTACGCTCCAAAACTTTATTTACAGCAGCAACAACAACAAAATAGCGAACCAGCACAACTTAAACAACAAAACAAAAGTCCAAAACAGGCCGTCCATCACTCCCGGAGAGTAGACGTGTTCAGCTGTTGCCTTCTCTGCAACGATCTCTCCCACACGTCCCAGCTGTTGCCTTCTCTGCAACATTCCCCGAGTCCCCCTTCCAGGGTCAACCCCGTCCCTTATTAACCCATAGCCCCTCCCACCAGGCTTACCGTCAACAGGTGACAACAATTCAACTCCAAACCACATTTCAACATAAAAATCCGACCCAAACATAAACAGGTTAACCACCTCTTAACACAATCATTTAACAAATTAACAAACGCACAATAAATAATAAATTGCATGGTTCATTTGACGGAAGAGGGTTAGCAAGCGCTCCCATGACAACAAGCAATGGGATTCTCCATTCAAATCAAATCAAATCAAATCAAGTTTTATTTATATAGCACATTTATAAGCGATTTTTGGTCGAGCCAAAGTGCTGTACATAATAAAAATAGCCTACAGTAGAGACACTTTACAGCAAATACAACAGCACAGATTATTCAGAGTATCAATATGAGAAAAACTACACCCTCTGTCCTTAGACCCTCTGTCCTTAGACCAGTGGTTCTCAAACTTTTTCTGTCATTCCCCACTTTGAACAGGTGGGCCTTTTCAAGCCCCACCTGTTCCTCATCGCTCCAATAAAATGGTAGGCCAAGCTTAAAATTGTCAAATGTATCGTTCTATAACAGGGGTCTCCAACCTTTTTTAGGATGAGAGCTACTTTCAAAAAATAAAACAAGTCGTGAGCTACTTTTACTCCTCTTTTTTGTTTTTTTGCAGTGTATATATTTAGCACATTTTAACATTATTATATGCTGAGCTTTAACCTTTGTGTGCTGTTTGAGTCTGTGGGACCCGTTTGCAGTGTTTACTAAAATAAAATGTATGCAATTTAATTATTTTAACCTGCTTTATTTGGTGGTGGACGTCACATCCTCTAGGGGGGTCCGGGGGCATGCACCCCCAGAAAGATTTTTTTTTAAATGTTGAAGTTAAATGCATCAATCTGGTGCACTTTGAGCTAGGGCTGCTCAATTAATCTTATTTTAATCGCAATTACGATTTTGGCTTGCAACGATTATGAAAACAACATAATCTAAATAAAACGATTTCTTTCTTTTTTTTAAATAGGTTTTTCAGTTGAATTATACTTAAAGTTCAGGGTAATTAACTGTTAAAAACATACTTTTCAAATTATTTTCTTCAATAAATTGATGTTTTCAAAGTAAATGGTTAATCGTTTTTAACAATCGTGATATCAATTATTGACCCAAATAATCGAGATTATGATTTTTGCCATAATCGAGCAGCCCTACTTTGAGCACAACATGAATGTATGGAAACAGCTCTCAACACTCAGATGAAAGGGAGCTGTATACTTTTCAATAATCCAAACATCTTCAGAATATGATCACAACCATAAACAAATCATTTAAACTTGTTTATTCTTAATTTATGTTAGTTAGCATTCTTTCTTTTTCGTTATGCATATTTTACTAATCCCTCCCCTTTTAAACTTTTTACTGTCCTATAGTACACATTGGAATGATTTCTTACTTTATTTTTTACAACTTTATTAAATAGATACAGTAAAGGTGTGCTCTCTCTCTTGCTCTCTCGCTCTCTCTCTCTCTCGCTCCACATTGCTTTTCTTCCCGACTGCAACGCTGTTGTGTGTGTCTGTGAGAGCGTTTCACACAAAATGAGAGATTTTTACCAGTGGCGAGCCTGTCTCTGAGGGCCTAAGATATTCTACAAAATAATATTTAAAAACATTAAAACAAATTATATTTTTCTTTATATATTTAAAAAAGATATGTTTTCAGTAATATTTGTCATTAGTTTTACCAAAAATAACTTGATAACATTTTGATTTGATTGATTAGAAATAAATCCTTTGAATCTGCCTATTCAGTTTCTGTTAGAATGTGAAGGGTTAAATGAAAGAAGCTTGTCTCTGTGAGGTGAAGACAGGAGCTGTTGGACGTCCAGCTATGAATTCACAGAGGGCCCGCTATAGTACCTGAACGAGAGAGTAATGTCAAATGACAGTGCAATTGACCAATCATATCTTCCCTCTAAATGGGTGGGCTTTATTATCGCGGACTTTATGACAAGTTCCACCCGCTGTGAAACGTTTCTTGTTTCCATAGAAACAACAACTGTCAACAGCGTAAACTCGCCTTCAAAATAAAAGCATGCCAAATTACACTTAAGACATACAACTGCAACGAAAGTAACAAACACAATGCAATATCCTTTTCAATTTCTATTTCGCGACCCACCTATCACATCTCTGCGCCCCACCAGTGGGGCGCGCCCCACACTTTGAGAAACGCTGCCTTAGACCCTCTGTCCTTAGACCCTCACATCGTACAAGGAAAAACTTCCGCGCAAAACCCACAGTTTTAAAGGGGATAAAAAATGGGAGAAACCTCAGGGAGAGCAACAGAGGAGGGATCCCTCTCCCAGGACAGACAGACGAGATAATACATTTTACAGCATATAGACCGAATGTTAGGAAATGCGTGTGTCTGTAATAAGAAGATGAATCCACGAGGATGTCAGCCACAATCCTGTGGAAGCCATCAGGGAAGCAGCACGACATGACCCAGGCAGGACCGCAGCGATAGGTTCAGCCACAACCCGATTGGCGAACTTCTGTTAATTTCAGGCGTGTCGAAACCAAGTTTAAAAAAACGATATCGTCGAGGCTTAGGAACCGGAAGTTGTAAAAGGCTAAGTCATTTCCAGGTTTTAGGACTCGTTCCTGCACCACTCTATTGCACAATATGGCATTCGTTGAGTTGATGCAAATCAGAAAATATTCTCCCGACTGAGAACATTCTCATCAACACTTTTCTTTCCACAGTTATGCTGCAGCTGTTCATTCACTTAGTCAAAAGATTGTATGTAGTGGTACTCCCTAAAGATCTTATGATGGTTAACTGCAATACAATGAGGTATCCCCTTTTTGTCACATTGAATAACAAACTGATCCGTGTTTCATAATGATATCCTGAATACAGCAGTCTCCAATATAATAACAATAACAGTATTAAGCACACGTTGATGTGTCTAGACTCATTATCATTTGAGACAGTCTCACCAAAACAATTGGGGGCAAGCTGTGGATAATGACCATGTAACACGGCCATTACCTATGAGTTGGCATTATCGTGGTTATGCATAAGTTGACCTTTGAAGTGTTAGACAATATGCAATTTGTAGAGTCTCACCCAATACGCACAACTATCTTCCAAAGCCACACACACTTTGATGAGTGATTGTCGATGCAGCCACATGCTCTGTATCAGGGGTTGTTGTTGCTTTGTCTGTGAAAGCTTGATGAAAGTAAAGCCTATTTTAACAAGACAATTCTCCATGCGTTTAGTTTGAATAAAGTACGCCTGCTGGCTGGCACATAGAGTTATAGTTGAAATTACTGCAACCCTGGAGCCCAGCAGAAAGAAGATATACATTTATCTTAAGCAGCGACAAACAGCATGAAGAAAACTGTCATTATGGGACTTTGGTAGAATACATTTTCTAAAATAAATGGTATAATAACAGATACTATTTATTATCCCATCACATCATTAAGGCAAGGCAATCTTATTTATATAGCACTTTTCAGCACGTGGCGATTCAAAGTGCTTTACAGATTAAAAGCAAACGACATTTAAGAGCAAATACAGCATAAATACATTATTGAAAAGGCATTTAAAAACAGGCATAATAAGCAAAGGTAATGAAATAAATAAGAAAATAAATAAATAAACAAAGCAGGTACAGAATACATGACTAAAAAGGCATACAGATGAAGCACTTAATTTCGGACTCCAGCTTACCTGTTCCTGCTTACGACCTGCCTACGCCCAGTTTCGAGGAAGGTCAAGCCCTCCCACTATTTTCCAAGAGGGCGTTGCCAGATTTTCAATTTCAGGTTTTCAATGATCCATTGCAGCTGGCTTCATTATAATTACATTTATTTATAACGGGGGCGGTCTCAAGTCAAGCTGGAGGCTTTCCCTTGAGCGAGGGCAGACCACTTACCAATCACTGCCCTCGCGTTTCAAACTGTCCGAAATTAAGTGCTTCATCTGTACTGTAGTGTGAGTATGGGCAGCTCAATTAAAAGCAGGTGCGTTTTTAGTCGGGATTTAAAAATAGGAAGTGTTTCGGCGGACGTGCAGGATTTGGGCAGTTTGTTCCAAATTGTTGGGCCATAATAACTAAAAGCTGCTTTTCCATGTGTAGTGGTTATTCTCGGAACAGAGAGCAGACCCGACCCAGAAGACCTGAGACTCCTGGATGCTTCATAGTGATGGAGTTAAGTTAAACCAATCCGACCACTCACAGCACTGCTCACTTGCATTGATAAAAGTGAATTTCAAAACAAGACTTACTGAGATGTTCTAGAGGCAATTTTATTCTGGATGGAGCTTTTTGGGGGAAAACATTATTAATTCATCAACAGAGCAGCCTTGTGCAGCATCTCCAGCCACACCGGGTCTTGTCAGGTATACGCTCAGTTAGCAGAGGTTAAAAGCAGACACGGCCTTACACATATCTCTCAGTTTGGAGATTTAACAAATACTTGTACTGAATTTAAAGAGGACATATGCTAATTTCCAGGTTCATATTAGTATTTTGAGCCTCTACTGTTTCTTGTCTCCATGTTTTAATGTTCAAAAAGCTCTTTATTTTTCTCATACTGCCTGCAGCACCTCTTTTCACCCTCTGTCTGAAACCAGAGCCCAGTCTGCTCTGATTGGTTAGCTGGCTGGCTCTGTTGTGATTGGTCAACCGCTTAGAGATGTCCCACCCCTTAGCCAATATTACAATGTGTTGGAGCTCTAGCTAATAGAAGAAGCGCTAGTGTTACAGAGTGATGTCACTGTGGGGGAAACTTCTGAAGCAATGGAGGAGTCAGGACTCAAAGAGACACGTGGAGAGCTGGAGCTTTGATGGCAAACACTGATGGTTTATTTGGAGTTACGGCA
>CALSBZ010035685.1:0-10946 GCA_943591055.1 Gobionotothen gibberifrons
GCCACAGTCTTCTGAAAGAGACCAGACACATTGTTCATTACGCAGCAGGAGAAAAGCGGACGTTTGTCTGGGTGTGTCTGACAGCAGGGGAGGGAGTGTTCACCTGGATGCTTTGCTTCTGGTTTGATGCAGATTGAAGCCAAGCTGAAGAGGGAGAAGATGAAGAAGGCGAAGACGATGAAGGTCAGCTCAAAACCGTCGAACGGCAGTGCCATCTACACAACTAGCAAACACAAAGCACGTCATTACATTTCATCTTCTTATTACAGACACATGCATTTCCTAACACTCGGTCTATATGCTGTAATATGTATTATCTCTTCGATTTACACACGGCATCTATTGCACGTCTGTCCGTCCTGGGAGAGGGATCCCTCCTCTGTTGCTCTCCCTGAGGTTTCTCCCATGTTCCCCTTTAAAACTGTGGGTTTTTCTCTGGAAGTGTTTCCTTGTACGATGTGAGGGTCTAAGGACAGAGGGTGTAGTTTTTCTCATACTGATATTCTGAACAATCTGTGCTGTTGTATTTGCTGTAAAGTGTTTCTACTGTAGGCTATTTTTATTATACGTACAGCACTTTGGCTCGACTAAAAAATCGTTTATAAATGTGCTATATAAATAAAACTTGATTTGATGTAGCATCTCCACACTACGAGGCCTGACACAGAAACTAACAAATCATATTCTGTGATCCTATTATGTTGACTTTTGTTTATGCAAAAATAGTCTAAAAGAGATAAAGGAGGGATACTTCTTAATCTTTTTAGCAGTTTACATAGTGGCATACATCCCTTTACATTCGGTCATGAATCAACCCATGGACAGATCTATTTTAATAGGTTTCTATTGGTTTAACTGTCCTTCAGAAATTAAACAGTTGTCTTGCTCATTCCATATTACAAACATGTGCATGTGAAGTTTCTCCAATATGCATTAATTAAAAGTCTTACATATAATCCAGGCATGATATGTTTGCATTTAGCAACATTTAGGATAAAGTTACTTAAATATGTATAACGTAATGTAAACATTGCTCAATGAATGATCTAGGGCTCGGAGATGATTCAATATGATCATTTATTGTCTTCCAATGAAATCGTACAGCAAGATATCTTGATAAACAATTACATTTACTTGATTAAACTAATAATAGGCAAAAACGGATGTGAAATCGAATTAAAATATGCAGTTTTGTTTATACATCACAATTTACTTTATCACTCGGGTTCATGTGGTTAACAAACTGGAATCTAACTTCAACCTGTAGTTGTTTTGTTTCCAAATATTATACTATATATAACGTGAATGATGGTTTTGTCTTTGCACGTGCAACCAAGAATGTGCTGCTGGGAATGTGTTACTTAACTACTTTCTCCACTTAACAAATCTGAGAGGTGAGCAACGCACAGAAAGATTGCTACTGGCTCAAACACATGTAGGAAAATTAGGACTTTACTTGTATGGAACTCTTATTAAACTACAGCTTATTCTGTCAACAAACTAAACGAAAAATAACTCTAATTAATTAATTTGTCTGCACATATGCCTATGTTTTGCATTGCATACATACAAATAAGTATTTCCATAGCATTCCTGTTTACACACAACTTGAGGTGCAATAGCATGTAGCTTCCACCAGAGGGCATCACATCCTTGCTTTTTGTTAGTCATTTGTTTTTTTATAATGAATCATGCTTCCCAGTCTACATATCGTGCTGGGTTGTATCAGTTTACCGTATTTGAACTCATAATTAGTCTCTGTTTACATTAAGGATAATTACTTCAGCTCTTGATAACACTTTGTGGCTTATTTGATTACAGAATCTTCTTCTCATTCAGCCTGAAACCTTGGAACAATCTTCTTCACTTAGCAGTATCAGATACTGTGTTTAAGAATCACAACCCTAAGAGATGCACTACAGTATCATCGTGTGAGTGACCGGTTGGAGGCATACATAAAACATTTGGGGTTGAAATCAAAGAAAAAAGTTGAGTGACAGAAGTTTGTTGAAATGTTCAGGTTAAGTTTACTTCACACATTTCTTTAAAATGTATTTTGGGATCACCTCTATTTTTTTAACCTGACCATATTGAACTACCTGAGCCGGTATCATTAACGTCACACCATGCCGTTATATCATCACTGCCAGGCTGAATGATTAATATTGGCCTGTGGTTCACACATTTCTCTTGCTACTGTACATCTGCTCATGCTGCGTAAGCTCCACCGATTGATCCTTGATGTCTGAAATCCACCTAATCCCTTCCAGCACACGTTTTTTGTCTGAACTAGATTAAACAAGAAAAAGAGGGTTTAGAGAATTACCTGTAGCAAAAATCTCAGCAGGCATTTCCAGATCTGAACTTCAAAATAAAATCCCTTCTTTGTGTTCTCACATCACCGCGATTTCAAAGAGCAAGGAAAGCAGCCGTGACGACCGTCATTGAACAGTTTTCAGACACAGGCGTTTGTTTATTTTACTTTTTTACTGTGTAACATCTAGGCCACTCCTTTCTTTGTGCCTCATCCTGGAAACAAGTCATACTGGATCCTGTAACAAGGTCCACAGATATACACACACACACACACACACTTACACGTACACACATTCACTGGTTACCATTTAGACTTTGTTCTGAGAACTGATAACACTCACTCACTCACTCCCTCTCACACATTGCTTCGACTGATATGTCCTCATAAAACACTCGACAAGTAAAAAGAGACCTCTGCTGCCCTCTGAAGTTTTTCATTCTCAGTCTTGAAACTCGAATCAGACGATCTGCTCCTCACTCTGTGCTCGTACAGTCATCTCTAAAGGAGAAAATAATAAAAGGAGTCACTCAAAGAATATAAATCTTTGATTAAATCATTATATAATGTATTCATAAAATATGTAAATATAGCATAAACAATTATTAATGTTGTGTGTGAATATCTCCAGTAAAAGCTGGGTGTACATTTGAGTTAAGATCATTTTAAAGATGTTTTAATACATTACATTCATTGTTTTTTCCAATTCAAAGGAATTGGAAATCAAGCTCACTGATGTTAGGAAAAGAGAGAAACAAACAGTTATATGAGAAGGAAAGAAATTAGACTTTAACAGAGACCTTTGGATATAATTAAGGATGGGAACTTATAAAGCACTGAATGGTTTAGGCCCAAAATACATTTCTGATCTCCTGCTAAATTATGAACCTTCCAGATCTCTCAGGTCTTCAGGGACTGGGCAGCTTTCTGTCCCCAGAGTCAGAACTAAACACGGAGAAGCAGCGTTCAGTTATTGTGCTTCAAATATCTGGAACAAACTCCCAGAAACCTGCAGGTCCACTGCAACTCTGACTACTTTTAAATCCAGGCTGAAGACTTTTCTTTTTGCCGCTGCTTTTAATTGATATATTCATATCTTAAACTGCACTGTAACTTTTATTATCTTTGCTTTTTAATGCCGTTTTCTTAATGTCTTTCATTTTTGCAAAGCACTTTGAATTGCCATGTGTTGCGAAGTCCCCTCGTAGGTGGTTAAAGTCCCCTACAGTACGTGTGGCATTTTGATTTCAAGACCCTGGTTCGCGGGAAGACACCAAAAAAGTCCTACAAAAAGATAAGTTAAACTTAACTAATGTGCATTTAAAGAAAAGAGGAATAGTTTTGGCGAAAACTAAAACGGTACCATGGGGTACAGGAATCCGTTTTGGTTTCAAGACTCTGGTTCACGGAGGATACCAAAAAAGTCCTAGAAAGACAAGGTAAACTTAACTATGTGCATTTAAAAATAAAAAATAGTTTTTTATAGTTTCGGAGAAAACTAAAAGGAACCATGGGGTCAGATTATAATTGTCCAAAGGGGGGTTTGTTTAGCATGAAACACGATAGTTACGGCTGTAACTACGGTTCTATGAGTCCCGGATGACCGCCAGAGGCGGTGCTTTAAGCACTGGATATGTCCATCGCGCGCATGCGCAGCTCGAGTACCAATACCAACAGAGTCACCTGTGACCCACGTGACACCGGCTATATCAGCCGGTGTCGTCAGAGGATCTGTTCCCAGAATCTTCTCGCGAGCACACAAGAATTCTGAGTGACAGGATACTCTGGCGGTCATCCGGGACTCATAGAACCGTAGTTACAGCCGTAACTATCGTTCTATTTCGTCCCTACTGACCGCCAGAGGCGGTGCTTTAAGCACTGGATGACCTATACCAACCATGTCATGAAGAATCCAAGCACTTACTCCCTTGGCCGGAAGCAGCGGAGCTTGGCAGCAGGACCACACCCAGAGGGTGAGGAGTGGCGACATTGACCCGGTAAAACCTGGAGAATGTTGCGGAAGACGCCCATGCAGCCGCAGCGCAGATGGTCTCCAGGGGCGCCCCTCTTGGGGCAGCCCACGATGTTGAGATGCTTCTTGTAGAGTGGCATCTGACCCCTGAGGCGGGGGGCGGCCACTGGCCCCGTAGGCGTGTGTGATGGTATCAACCACCCAGTGGGATAGCCGCTGTTTCGAGAGAGCACGACCCTTCCTAGTGCCGCCACGGCGAACGAAGAGCTGCTCTGACTGCCGTATGCAGGCCGTGGCATCAATATACGCCCTCAGGGCGTGCACAGGGCACAGCAATTCAGGCTTGCCGTTCTCCTGTGGAATGTTAAAGCGTGCCAGCTGGGTCGGCCGATTGGAGCGGGCGAGTGGAAGCACCTTGGGCAGGGACGCCACATTCGGCCAGAGGGCAACACCCGAGCCATCGGAGTTCCACCTCAGGCATGTACTGCTCAGAGGGCATGAAGCTCTCTGACTCACTTCCCTGAGGTTTATGGCAAGCAGAAATGCTGTTTTCGGGGACAGCCGCTTAAGCCCGACCTGGGCCCGGGGCTCGAGATGATAGGGCGTCCAGCACTAAGGGCAGGTCCCAAGCCGGAGCCCTCAGGGTGCTAGGGGGACGCTGCCGTAAAGTCCCTCTCGTAAAGAGGGACACCGACCTGTGTCGCCCCGCCGTGGCGCCGTCGACCCGAACATGCCGGGCAGAAATAGCAGCCACATAATTCAGAGTGGAGTGAGAACGTCCACTATCTAGAAGGGACTGTTGTCTAAGCAACAACGTACATGCTGTCCCCAAGGGACACGCACATTCTGAGTGCAAGCTGCACAGCCCGAAGCTCTAGCATGTTGACCTGGTGCGCACCCTCCTGGGCAGACCGCTGACCCTGAACGGTCCTGCCCTGCCGCACTGCACCCAGCCTTGAGAGACATGCACCTATGGTGATGGTCTCCTGGCGGGGTGGGATGGCGCCCATGGGCGCGCCCATCGGGAGATAGGCCCTGCCCCTCCGGCGTGACAGAGAGTGGAGGCAATGCTGCGACACCCTGACTTCCCTGTGCCTGTGCCACTTGGCGTCCAGTGAAACCTGTTCAGCCACATCTGCATGGGGCGCAACGACAGCGGGCCTAAGGGCCCAGCGGCCGAGGCAGCCGCCAGTCTGCCCGAGGGCCGGAGGGACTGGATATAAGGCCCCATCTTGCCCGGCCCACGTGGAAGTAGGCATCCCTCAAGTCCACGGTCGAGAGCCACTCCACCTGTGCATGTGCAGTGGTCAGCGTATAGAATGGCAGCACCTTCGGGAATCTGTTGATTCCTCTGAGGTCCCAGATCGGGCGAAATCTGCCGACTTTCTTGCTCACGAGAAAGTACGCCGAGTAGAATCCCCTGGGCTAAGCAGAGGGTCTTACTGGCTCGATTGCGTCCTTGGACCGAAGGACGGACGACTCCTGGGCCAGAGCTAGGGCCCCTGCCGGATTGCTGACCCCTTGGGCCGGTAAGGCTCTGGGGCACCAGGCCGCCTGGAAGGCGGGCGACCCGGGGCACGAAAGTCATTGGGAGGCGGTTGAGTGGGCCGCTACGACCTCTGCAGGCCACCCCTGTAATCCGGCGGCTGAGTGCGGCTGCTAGCACGGCCCCTGGGCCTGCTGGGAGTGGGCACAGGTCTGAGAAGACCCGAGAGCTGCTGCCTGGTCTGCCTAGCTTGGGCAGCACATTCCAGTGCCTCCAGGGCAGCTGACCCCAACAGCTCCCCTGGCTCGACTGGTACACTACGGAGGACTTTCCTACATGCCTCCATCAGTGGTGACTGGGCCAGCCAGACCTGCCGACGAGTCTGTACCAGAAAGGACATAACTCGTTCCAATTCCCTAGCCATTAGGGCAGAGGCCTGCAGTAATGCATCGCTGATGCCCAGCAAAGAAGGCTCGCCGGAGCCTGCTGCAGAGAGGCAGGCGGCACACTAGCAGCCCCCACCGGGCCCAGGCTGAAGGGCCAAGAGGCGACTTCATCATGCCCCTATCGGCAGCTAGCTGATCCGCTTTAGAGGACAGCCTGTTCCTCGTCCTTCTATTGGGGGGGAGCACCCATAGCCATCGCTCCCTCAAGTCGCCGGGAGCGGCCGAGTTGATCAGGGGGAGGATGTGACAAGGAGAGGTGTCTGTTGGCTGCTGCCAGACGTTCCACCTCAGTGCTCCTAGCCACTCTGAGCGCCCGAGGCATGCAGCTACAGCTCATGCAGGCGTTTATCGTGAGAACCTCCCTCAGATGTTCGAATTTCGTCCCCACTGACCGCCAGAGGCGGCCGAGGCAAGAGGGGCAGCGGTCGTGGCCGTCCTCGGGCTCGAGAGAAGCCATACAGGCGCTACCTGAATGAGCCCTTCTGTAGGTAGCCAGATGCAGCGTAGCCGGGAGCAGTTGCGGGAACACAGCCTTCATCAGCTACCCGCTTAATGGAAAGAGTAGAGCGTTGCTGCTACTCGCCGAACAGAAAGAGGGATGTAATTACACCCACGTTACCGGCAGAGGGAGCGGGAGCGAGAGCACTGCCTTCACCTGGCTGGATTAATAAACAAGGCAGTTCGGCGCCTACCAGGAGCGGGGGCGAGAACACTGCCTTCACTGGTTGTGTTAGAGACAAATGCCAGATGCAGCGTAACCGGGAGCGGGTGCGGGAACACAGCCTTCACCAGCTACCTGCTCAACGAAAAAAACAAGGCAGTTTAGCGTATACCAGGAGCGGGGGCGTAGAACACTGCCTTCACTGGTTAACCTAAAACGAATGCCAGATGCAGAGTAACCGGGAGCGGGTGCGGAACACAGCCTTCACCAGCTACCTGCTTAATCGAGACGAGCAGCGCGAAGCTGCTACTCGCCGAACAGAGAAAGGGATGTAGCTACATCCGCATTACCGATAAAATAAGGAGCTTAACGGTACACGCAAGACGTTAGCCGAGCGAAGCGAGATCAAGTCAAGTAACATACATGTTTAAGACCAGATGACTAGCTTCTAAAGAAGAGAACGGCACAGAGCCGTAGTTACCGCAGTAACCGTGGCCGGTGCTCACACGGCATATAACCGTAGTTACAGTCGTAACTCTGGCCAGTACTTACGCGGCTTGAAACCGTAGTTACAGTAGTAACTATGGCCAGAACTTACATGGCTTAGAACTGTAGTTGCGGTAGTAGCTATGGCCAGTACCTACGCAGCATAGAGCCGTAGTTACGGTATTGGCTATGGCCAGTACATACACGGCTTGGAACCGTAGTTACAGTAGTAACTATGGCCAGTACTTACGGCTTGGAACCGTAGTTACAGTAGCTGTAGTTGTAGTTACAGTAGTAACTACGTAGTTAGGGTCTTGACTATGGCGGCTTGGAACCGTAGTTACAGTAGTGGCTCTGGCCAGTACTTACACGGCTTGAAACCGTAGTTACAGTAGTAACTATGTTTAGTACTTACGGCTTAAAACCGTAGTTACAGTAGTAACTGTGACCCAATATGGGGAGGATGAAATCCTCTTTAATGGCCGCACATGCAGAGCACACAGAGAAGATTGTTCTCTGCACATCGTCCTCCTAGAGCTAGAAGTCTAGTACTAGGAGCGGTAAATATAACGATATAGCGCTACTGCAACCATACCATGCGTTTACCGGGAGCGGGAGCGAGAGCGCTGCCCTCACCGGCTGAGTTAAATAATTAAGCTCAACAGTACATGCAAGGTGTTAGCCGAGCGGCTGCTGCTAACAATCAAGCAACCAGGTCAGAACACAATGTTAAGACCAGATAATTAGCTTCTGAGAGAGAGCAGTAATACGGCGAAATAGCGCTACTGCAGTCGAACCCTCTACTGGGAGCGGGAGCGAGAGCGCTGCCCTCACCGGCTGGGTTAAATAATTAAGCTTAACAGTCTATGCAAGGTGTTAGCCAAGCGGCTGCTGCTGACAATCAAGCGACCGAGTCAGAACGCAATGTTAAGACACGAATAATTAGCTTCTATGGAATATAAAGTACTTACCCTAGTACTTACCTCTCTGCATCTAAACGGGAAAATGTTAATATGACGCGCTGTCTAATGATAGCTCGGGCACAACGCCACAGCTTTCAAAAAGAGCATAAGGGCAACTTTATGGGAGAGGAAGCGGGAACACTGTCGTCACCAGAAAGTCTAGCCTACAGAAATAACTGCTTAACAAAAAAAACAAGGCAGCTTAGCGTATACCAGGAGCGGGGGCGTAGAACACTGCCTTCACTGGTTAACCTAAAACGAATGCCAGATGCAGAGTAACCGGGAGCGGGTGCGGGAACACAGCCTTCACCAGCTACCTGCTCAACGAAAAAAACAAGGCAGCTTAGCGTATACCAGGAGCGGGGGCGAGAACACTGCCTTCACTGGTCAACCCTTATCCCGGCGTCAGCCGAGCGGCTGTAGCCGCTCTGCTAACTAGCCAAACAAGAACACAGCTCGATGCTAATGACGTTTGGCACAACGCCGCGGTCAGAACAAATACGAAAGCAAACAGACAGTAATCAGGACAGCTAGGCTGGGAGAGGGAGCGGAAACGCTGCCGTCACCAGCCACGCCGACACCAACCTGTCCGAACGGAGTCTCTGCGCAGCCAGCCACAGCTCCTGGGGGACGGGTAGCCCGCGGCCCCGACTGGACGAGTCACGAAGCTGCACGCAGCCCGCTGTTTGCAGAGAATCCCTAACGAATGTTCCAACCGAACGAACGCTGTAGGCTACGAAACGTAGCCACGGTACCCTCGCGCAGCGAGAAGATGAAAGGAACAGATCCTCTGACGACACCGGCTGATATAGCCGGTGTCACGTGGGTCACAGGTGACTCTGTTGGTATTGGTACTCGAGCTGCGCATGCGCGCGATGGACATATCCAGTGCTTAAAGCACCGCCTCTGGCGGTCAGTAGGGACGAAATAGAACTTGAAATAACTAAAGGACAAGTTAAACTAGAAAGAAAGGGAGGTGATAGAAAACTATTTCTGCTAAAAAGATATCAATGATTGAGAGTCAGAGCTAAACATTTCAGATGTGTGTATCTCACACTGCACTGAAACTTTAATTCATGTACCTTTGCTTTTGAATGAGTGTTTTTAGATATCATTTTATAATATGTTTCTTAATGCTATTAATGTCTTTCACTTTTGTAAAGCACTTTGAATTGCCTTGTGTTGAAATGTGATATATAAATCAGGGAAAGTTGAAAGAGCACTCTTCATGTCGACATTTAAAACCAATTAAAGATTTTGGTTGATTAAAAAAGCCACTTGTTAAGATGAATTTCAAATTAACTTCACAATATTTATCACGCTGTAGTTTGCTTTGCTGTTACTTAATTATTGGACGTGGTAAGATTTGTTTATTGCATTGTAACTATGTATAATGTGTGTGTTTATTGTATTAGGTCTGTACAGTATATTCAATGCACACATTCTTTAGTTGAATTGGTATAAGTTATACTTCACTATACTTAACATTTATATTAATAGACATAACAACTACAGTCTCAAAATGATCATGCATTTGAGTCCTCACCTCTTGACAGTTTTTACAAAAACAATATAACCCTTATGAAGTAAGCTATTTTACCAGAATTGTTGTATTAGACAAAATGAGATTTGAGCCCTAATGAATTGATTGTGTTTCTCTATTTCTCCCACACCATTAGAAACTTGCATGACAGTGCGAGTAATCTTTAAAATTCATCAATATTTGAAATGCAAAGTGTTCTAAAAGTAAAAAAATGTCCTGCAACAAGTAAATAAAAGTGTCTACAAAGTGACTAAATGGTTGTGTGTTTGCAGTCGTACCGTTGGAGTGCACACGTTTCTCAGTGAGAATCCCAGTGAGCGTGAAGAGGGCGAACACCAGGAGAGAGAACCCGATCGTCAGCACCTCCAGCTCAGTGAACGGAGAGGCCATCTACACCACCTGCAGCTGGGAACGCTCCATCTGTGAGTTCAGCACCCGCCACTGCACACTGAATCAAAAAAGATTATTGAACATTTACCCAGAGTGTGTTACTGGATGCTGGCCATCACACTGCAGCTTCCTGACACACACACACACACACACACACACACACACACACACACACACTAACCCTCTCTCTCTCTCTCTTTGCCAAACACTTGGTTGAGCTGTGAAAAACGGACTAACACATCCCTTCTCATGTTCAAGTGAGATCATATGTCCCTTATTATTAATGATGTGTGTGTGTGTGTGTGTGTGTGTGTGTGTGTGTGTGTGTACACAAAATGTACTAATGTATTGATTTTAAGTGATTGCTTTCAGGTGGAGATTTTTTTGTTGAGGTGGAAAGTGGGTGATCTTCTATATGCCCACATTATTTTTCTGAAACGTCTTCTTCTTTTCTGGTTTTCTAGCTTTCCTGTTTCAACGGCACAGATCTTTGTCTTTCTGAAACCCTCTACTATCTTCTAAACAACCGCACCTTCCCTAAACGCACGTTGAGAAGAAATGCAGGCCACAATTGTTGTTTTGTCTTCTGTAGCACTCAGTTGTTTTTTAAAACAAGAGACCACAAAACTTCCCCATTTCTGTGTGTGTGTGTGTGTGTGTGTGTGTGTGTGTGTGTGTGTGTGTGT
>CALSBZ010035708.1:0-11301 GCA_943591055.1 Gobionotothen gibberifrons
TCACAGCTCTGCATGCATCCCCTTGATATTATTTGATTAACTGCTTTCATCGTGTCGCGATGTTTACAGTGAGAACAGCTGTGAGGTTCGTGCAGAAAGCAGAGCAGTGTGTAAAATATATATCACTCAGTGTAACAGCCCTACTCTCTTTATTTGCTGTAGTTTTTAGTAGATATCTACAAGCAAAGAGTCGATATTTTTCTAAAACCATTTAGTGCTTCACATAATAAAATACATAACGGCTGTAGCCTGATTATGCTTTAGGAGCTGTAGGTGTCATCAAGCATTTCGCTTCCGCAGCCCGTGGAGAGAAACTGCGGCGACTCGCCTCGCCTCGCTCTCAAGGCTGCGGGCGTCTTTGTCCCGCGAGATTTCAACGTCTCATGTAGGCGAGCCTCCAGAGCAAGTCGGACAAAATGACTAACCATCATGCAACGCACTAGCAAGACGTTGATCGCAACTGCGCAGGTCTCGCTTGTCTCAAACAAGCCTAATGAGTCAGCATGAGTCAGCAGAGTCAGCAGTTGTTGACTTCGTCTGGTCCCTCCCCTCTCCTTACAGTGTGTGTGAGTGAGAGTGTTAAGAAGAACCAATGTTTCACTTCAAACAACTCCAAAATGTTGTGGCAATTTACAGGTATAGTTGATCAATTATTATTTTGTTGTACAACAATCAATAACTAAGAAAACATTACCTCTGCCCTCAAGTATAGACCTTTTACAGAAAGCTATCAAACACATTAACTCTCTGACAGAACGCACATACAGTGGGGCAAAAAAGTATTTAGTCAGCCACCAATTGTGCAAGTTCTCCCACTTAAAAAGATGAGAGAGGCCTGTAATTTTCATCCTAGGTACACTTCAACTATGAGAGACAGAATGGGGGGAAAGAATCCAGGACATCACATTGTAGGATTTTTAATGAATTAATTGGTAAATTCCTCGGTAACATTTTGGTCACCTACAAACAAACAAGATTTCTGGCTCTCACAGACCTGTAACTTATTCTTTAAGAGCCTCCTCTGTCCTCCACTCTTTAACTGTATTAATGGCACCTGTTTGAACTCGTTATCAGTATAAAAGACACCTGTCCACAACCTCAAACAGTCACACTCCAAACTCCAAACTATGGCCAAGACATAAGAGCTGTCAAAGGACACCAGAAACAAAATGTTAGACCTGCACCAGGCTGGGAAGACTGAATCTGCAATAGGTAAGCAGCTTGGTGTGAAGAAATCAACTGTGGGAGCAATTATTAGAAAATGTAAGACATACAAGACCACTGATAATCTCCCTCGATCTGGGGCTCCACGCAAGATCTCACCCCGTGGGGTCAAAATGATCACAAGAACGGTGAGCAAAAATCCCAGAACCACACGGGGGGACCTAGTCAATGACCTGCAGAGAGCTGGGACCAAAGTAACAAAGGCTACCATCAGTAACACACTACGCCGCCAGGGACTCAAATCCTGCAGTGCCAGACGTGTCCCCCTGCTTAAGCCAGTACATGTCCAGGTCCGTCTGAAGTTTGCTAGAGAGCATTTAGATGATCCAGAAGAGGATTGGGAGAATGTCATATGGTCAGATGAAACCAAAATAGAGCTTTTTGGTAAAAACTCAACTAGATGTGTTTGGAGGAGAAAGAATACCATACCTACTGTGAAACATGGGGGTGGAAACATCATGCTTTGGGGCTGTTTTTCTGCAAAGGGACCAGGACGACTGATCTGTGTAAAGGAAAGAATGAATGGGGCCATGTATCGTGAGATTTTGAGTGACAACCCCCTTCCATCAGCAAGGGCATTGAAGATGAAACGTGGCTGGGTCTTTCAGCATGACAATGATCCCAAACGCACCGCCCGGGCAACGAAGGAGTGGCTTCGTAAGAAGCATTTCAAGGTCCTGGAGTGGCCTAGCCAGTCTCCAGGGGCCGTATTCACAAAGGATCTTAAGGCTAAAAGTAGCTCCTAACTGGCGAATTTAGGAGAAACTCCTAAACATAATGGGCGTGTCAGTCTTAAATGTAGGACTCCTAATTTTTTTCACTAAGAGCAATTCACAAAGTATTTTAGGCTTAAAAGTAGCACCTAAGTTTAGGAGAGCTTAAAAGTCCTCGAGAGGACTCCTAACTCAGTAAGACCTATTCACAAAAACTCAGAAGAGGAAGAGCTGTGTGATGTGATGCTGCAGCTGGACTTTCATCTTGATTTCTCCTGTGGGGAAGATATAAATATAATTTGTAACACATTTTTGGGAAGCGGGTTGAACAGTTGCACATTGTAATTCTTCTGTAAATATTAAACAGAAAGGTTTTTCATGTACAGTAGCCTATTGCAATTATTGCATGCATACCCCTCAATCTCCTTTTTCATTCACAACGTTTCATATCACTGTAGCCTTTGTTAATTGTAAATTTAAATCATGCAAATGCATTTCCCAAATGAAGGCAAGCAATGTGCCAGCAGTAACAATTGGTCCTGTGACCAATTGGGCTTTCGCTTGCGTTTAACTTTGTCTTCACTTTCATTCATCATGATAGGGGGACTTGAACGGCGGTATGGGCTGTTATTGAAAGTGTTTCAGTGCTGGAAATATGCTCATTGGATAATAGTTTGCAGGGTGCTTTTAATTGCCTCCTTGATTTAATGCAATTTACGTATTTTTATTGTTTGCTCTCTCTCTTTAACGTGCATATACAACGTCATTATCGTGGTCTGCACAAACTTGTCATCATGCGTGTATTCTGCTAACTGCACTGTCCATAACTATTTGATAGGAATACATTTCTAGCCGACGCTATTTCCTTGTTTTTCGGTGATTTAGTGGGCTCGTTTGTGGGATGTTGCGGACGAGTTTCACCGAGACCGCCTGCTCTGAACAACCAATCACCGTACTGACCGCTTCGAAACTCATGCACGAGAATCAACGTCATCCATAGCAACGGCGCGTCACTCTTAGTTCACTCTTAGTGATTTATCCTTAGTATGAGTAGGTCTCAGCGGCTTTGTGAATAACTTTTAAGAAAAAACTCCTACGTAAAATGTTTTAGGTTGAAAACCTTTAAAAAAAATTTAAAAAAATTAATTACAGCATGTTTTGCTTCGCAATTTATTTAATATATTATAACCTAAATTAATCAGTAACCAAGTAATTTACTCAAACTCAATGTATTTAATAGTTAAATAAGTACTTTAATTGACCTGGTTCCCCACAACCACACATTTGCCTTGAAATGACCCGCTCTATCGAAATCAGTCGGAAGTCGCAACGGCTCATTTAAAAAATAAACGTGGATTTGCGTAAAAAATTGTTTTTCGGGGTTCGGGTGTTTTGTTTGATTTTAACTAAACAAAGTCTTGGATTTCAGAATATGAAACTTATATTTACAAAATCACACGATAAATACATGTTTGAAGCTTGTAAAGGGAAGATGACAGCTCTCCCTCGCGCTCTGCTCTCCCGCAGCGCCGCCCCCCCTCCCTCCGCTGACATTATGAATGTAGGCATATAGTAATCATAGATAACACGGCAGGGTCCGTTACAGTTTGTTTTCATCTGATTTCAAATAAACAAAGTATTGGCTTTCAGAATATTAAACTTGTTTCGGCAAATTCAGATGATAAATACAACTTTGAAGCTTGTAACGGCATAATTACAAGCGGAGAACGGAGTAACTTGACGTCACAGCAGGCATAAGAACAGCCGGTGTTTCTTGTGAGTGTTTTCCCCGGGAAACAAACACAATACACACAAACGCAAAAATACACAAACACACACACACACACACACACATACATACATACACACACTCGCGAGCTTCCCCCAGACCAGTAATCCAAAGCAGTAATGTCACTCTCCAAAGGTCTAAAGAGGAAAGTTGACAGTGAAAACAGGGCATTTAAAGAGGACTGGACAGCGAACTATGCGTTCATCCTACCTGGTTTCATCAATGCAAAGCCATTGTGTCTTATCTGCAATGAAGTTGTGGCTGCTTGCAAAGAAAACAATATTAAGCGGCACCATGAGACGAAGCATGACACCTTCAAAGTGGCCTTTCCACCCAAGACGCAAGATTGAAGCACTGACAGCGGGTTATGCGCACAGCAGCAAGGTGCGAGGCCTCACAGAGCAGTGCTCGCAAAGCACAACCGGCCATTCACTGACACAGAGGTTTTCAAGGAGGTGATGGTGACCGTTTTGGAGGAACTGGCCACCGACAAGTCCATGGTGTCATTGCGTCAGTGAAACAGGTGTCCCTCTCTGCGAGGTCCGCTATACGCCGCATAGAAGCACTGTCGGACGCTGTGCAGCGGGTAATTATCAAGGGTCTCAGTCAAGCCAATTACTTTTCCTTAGCCATTGACGAGAGCACTGACAGTACAGATGTAGCCCAGTTGTGCGTCTATGTTAGATATTTTGATGGATGCCTGTGTCATTCACTCTCAACATGGATAAAGTACAATAAGCATTCTTCAGGTGTAGGTAGATTCTCTATTCGGACATTATAGCCTATGTGTGCGACTGTCGGTCCGATGTTGTAAAAAAAAAAAAAAAAAAAAATTATTTTATTTTTTATTCTTAAAATTATGGGCCAAATATTATTGCTGGTGGGCCAACAATGGCCCGCGGGCCGCCTGTTGCCGACCCATGGTGTAAAGCATCAGGTCTCACTTGCATCAGGTATATCATTTTTTTTATGTATAGCTCATTTCTGCAACCTATCAACCATGTTTGGCTCATATAATGAATGTTGTCTTTGCCCTTGGTCTAGGCTACTCTGTGATGCAGGCTTTTGAGCCCACAGTTATTATGGAGCATGAGGCCGTCATAGGTGGATTCAAATGCCTTTACTGGCTAGTAAAGAACGAGATGGCTCACCACACCAACTACCCTAAGCTTTTGGGTTGTGATTACTTTGAAAAGCTGAAGGTAAACCTAGTACAAATTGATGCTTGTGAAACTAAGAACTTTAACCAACTAAATGTTAAATGATCTTTTTTTCTCAGGTGGATCAAAGAAACAATTACCAGTCACACAGAATAGTGGATGAAATGCTGGAGATCCTTGCACAGATAGTAGAGTTGCCTATTTTGCAAGAGATAAGGTCATCTCAAGCAATCAGCCTAGAGGTTGATGAAACAACAGATGTATCTGTAAGCCGCCAGCTGGATTTACATGTTAGGTGGGGTATTTTTTAAAGGAATGATGTGCATTTAAATAAAGGTGTAGGCCTAGTTAAACTTAATAATATGTGTGAAAACCTATTCATTTTATTTTAGACACCTGGATAAAGAGGGTTGTGTTTTCAACCACTTCCTTGACCTGGTAACTCTGGAAGATGGGAAAGCTGACAGCGTGGTTGCTGCAATCAAGAGTGTACTACAGAAGAAGGAGCTCCCGGTAGACAGGCTCTATGGACTCGGTGCAGCGGTGATGACGGGTATGGAGTTTATTGTTAAATCTAATGGATTGTGTGAGATTTGTATCGTCAGCTGTTATTAAAGGAAACAAAATGACGCCCTCAACACTACATTTAATTCTTAAACCTAGGCCGTCTGAATGGAGTGGCAAAGCAGCTCACAGACAGTTTTCCAAAGCTGGTTTCTGTAGCGTGTGCTGCTCACAGACTAGCACTGGCATGCAAAGATGCCTCAAACGCTGTCAGATATATGGCAAACTTCAGGAACCACCTGCAGGAACTGCACCTATTCTTCAGAAATAGTGCAAATAGGTCAGCCACACTGAGATCTGCCGCTACCACTCTTGGTCTGAACGACTTGAAAGTTAAGGTGTGTTTTCACCAATTTTCATAATACTATTGTGGTGTCATATTATGTATTTACTTACCAGTGTTTCTACTTGTTAGGAGGTGAAAGATACAAGGTGGCTATCGCAGGACCTAGCCGTTCAAAACCTCCAGAGCAGGGGTCTCCAACACGTCGATCGCAAGCTACCGGTAGCTCGCAAGCCCTCAATAAGTAGCTCTCCAAGCAAATCCAAAATGTAAAAAACTACACCAAAAATAAAGGAAATGTAATTAAAAGAATCTACCCTATGCATAAACGAAACCTATCTACTTACTACAACTCTATATCTATCTAACACCCGGCTCCTCCCCCCACCCCCCGCAATGAATATTGACCTATCACGTTCTTGCTTGATTTGCGGGACCAGCGTTGCAGTCTGGAAGAAAAGCAATGTGTAGCGGCACCCAGGGGTGGACTGGGACTAAAAATCAGCCCGGGACTCTCGACCTCGGTACGCTAGTAAAATGTCAAAGGGGGGGGGGGTGTGCTAGTGACTTCTCCAACCGGCCCGCTGGGTCAACGGCCCACCGGGACGATGCCCGGTATGCCAGATGGCCAGTCCACCCCTGGCGGCACCTCACCGCTTCATAAGGAGTTTAACCTTTCCTTCTGGCAGAATCTACACAACAGCCCCATTGAACACACAGCCTAGTCATGCTATACTGTACAACACATGAGGGGCAGAGTTTTACTGTGTGTGTGTTGCAACTTGCATATTTATTGCACTTGACGCACACACATGCATAGCGTAATTTCCACTGGGGACAGTCCCCCCCACTTTTCGAAATCCTGTTTGTGTCCCCCCACTTTACAAATATGTTTATTATTTTTTTTTTAACGCAAGCCGTCATCGCCATGGAGGAGCACACAGTCTCTGTGAGCGAGCGAGACAGAGAGAGAGAGAGAGAGAGAGAGCACACCTTTATCTATTTAATAGTTGTAACAAATAAAGTAAGAAATCAGTCCAATGTGTACTATATTGTATTTAAAAGGGGAGTGATTAGTAAAATATGCATGAATAGAAAGAAAAAATGCTAACTAGGTAACATAAGATAAGAATAAACCAGTTTAAATGATTTGTTATTGGTTGTGATCATATTCTAAAGATGTTTGGAGTATTGAAAAGTATGCAGCAAGAGTGTTGAGAGCTGTATCCATAAATTCATTTTGTGCTCAAAGTGCACCAGATTGATGGATTTAACTTCAACATTTAAAAATAAATCTTCCCGGGGGTGCATGCCCCCGGAACCCCCTAGAGGAGGTGAGGCCCACCCCCAAATAAAGCAGGTTAAAATAATTAAATTGCCCTCGAGCCCGGCCCCCTGAGAGCCGTGGTCTTCGCCCTCGAGCCCGGTCCCCTGAGTGCCGCAGTCTTCGCCCTCGAGCCCGGCCCCCTGAGAGCCGTGGTCTTCGTCCCTCGAGCCCGGCTCCCTGACTTTCCTGGCCGCGGTCCTCGCCCTCGGGTCCGGCTCCCTGACTCTTCCTGCCACTGCCTTCGCCCTCATGCTCGGCCTCCTAAGTTCGCCCGCTGTGGTCCTGGCCCCGTCATGGACTCTGCCTTGCCCCCGGGTCGTCCGCCCGAGACCCCCACTATGGACTCTGCCTTGCCCCCGGGCCGTCCGCCCGAGACCCTCACTATGGACTCTGCCTTGCCCCCGGGCCGTCCGCCGAGACCCCCACCATGGACTCTGCCTTGCTCCCGGGCCGTCCGCCCGAGAACCCCTCTAGGAACTATGCCTTTCCGGGGTTGTTGTTCAAGACCCGTCCTCCGGACCCCCTCCACCCACCCTGGTGGCCTAGTGATGCGTTCCTCCTCCGGACCCCCTCCACCCACCCTGCTAGAGTTTTGTGGGGTTTTCCTTTTGGGACGTCTGGAATCCGTCCCTTGAGGGGGGGGGTTATGTTATGATTATTGGGTTTTGTCACATTTCTATGTCTAGGTTTGGGTGTGTTGCTGTTCTCCCTGTCTTGTGTTTCCTCTTTGTATATTGTCTGGTCCTTCTTCATGTGTGTTTCCTCCCTCTCGTTAGTCTTCCTGATTGTCTGATTATGTTCACCTGTGGCCCTTGTGTTTCTCCTCCCCTGCTCAGCTGTTTCTCCTTTGTGATTACCCCTCTGTGTATTTAGTCTTGTCTTTCCCTGTGTTCTGTGTTGGTTTGACTTGGTCTGCGGTGAGTGTTCTGCTTTGTCTTTGTTTAAATCGCTTAGCCTTGAAATAAAGGAGTTTTGTCACTTTGATCTGCATTTGGGTCCTGCCTGCTTCACAAACCGTAACATTAAACTGCGAGAGGGATTTCTCAACGATGAACAGGGTAAGTGTTTTGCATGTCATTTCTGTATAGTTCATTTAAAACAAACTGTCTGTTTTACAGGTGAAAACTGACCTGAGAAACAGACTGAAAGGGGAGCACCTGGCTGCATGTCTGCGGATAGCAGTCAATGGACCAGCACCAGAGGCGTTCCCATACACACAGGCGTTGGAGCTGTTCTTCAATAAACCCAGACGGATTATGTGCTCTGACCAACAGTGCCATCTTTGTGCAAAATGATTATACAGGAATGAAAACTCAATAAATAAAAATGTTGTTAAAACTCACACATGTTTGTTTTTTGTTTTCTTCTTGGGCGGGTGGATTTCAGATCTGTGGGAAACACTGTGCATCCCATATGGACTCTAGAACACAATGATAATATGCTATGGTAAAACTAATACATCTAATATTATGACATATAAACACCAGATGGAGAACTGTACTACATCTGCAGGCGCAAAAAAATAAAGCTGAGCACCTTGCCAAAGTGGTCTCTACTGCTGAAGAAGCAAACTACGTCTTTGAGGAGTTTCACTGCAGCAATATTGGTGGACACTGGACTGGAGAAGACTCACTGTGCTCTTATTGCTCTGTACTATTGGCCTGGCATGGAGAGTGACATACGCAAGTGGGTGAGTTGGTATCTTCAAAATAATGTGGTGGAATACACATTCAGGTTCAAAAGTAGAGGAGTGTAATGTGTATTTCAAAATTGCTGATGCTGTATGCGCAAACACCCTATCAGTTTAAAATATAATATAGCACATTTATTTGCACTAAATATGTCATAACTTTGAAATTATGTTTGTTTTAGATTGCTCATTGTCCAGTGCCAGGCCAAGAGAGCTAACATTAAAGAAAAGCTGGAGTACAGTCCGATAGAGGTAAAAATAAACAATGGCATTCTGGTATTGTCAGTGTAGAAACACGTCAACAGTGATTTACTGTAATGCTCATGTCTTTTTTTCCCCAGGTTACGGAGCCTTTTGAACTGGTTGGGATGGACTTAGTGGGTAAACTCACAGTAACTGATGGTGGCAACCAGTACATATGTGTAATGGTTGACTATTTCACCAAATGGGCAGAGGCCCACTTAAGACTAAAACAGCAGAAGAGGTGACCAATTGTATGCTTGATTTCTTTTACAAATTTGGTGCACCTCAAAGACTGCTAACAGACCAGGGCTCTGAGTTTTGCAACAAGGTATAGTGTTGATGCAGTATGAATCCCCAATATGTAACTGTAGTTGCTGTGCTAACCTATTGCTTGTTTGTCCTAATGATCATTTCAAGGTAAACTCTGGCCTGTGTGAGACGCTGAACATAAAAAGAAGCCTGTGCTCCGCGTACCACCCACAGACCAATGGCCTTGTGGAGAAATTGAATGGCACTATCCAGAGGTATTGGTTTTCAATATCTGATGGAATTCACGCTCTTCATAGAATAACAAACACATTTCCTAATGACTAATGATATGTTGCTTTATCATACATGAGAACCCATATGCTCTCCTGCTTCCTCATACCTATACTTGAATTCTGCATTTTAAGGTCGTTGAACAAAATGGTGGCTGGTCACCCCAAACGTTGAGACCAGGTGCTCCACTCCACCATGTTTGCTCTTCGGACCAAAAAACAGCTGACCACAAAATACAGCCCCTACTATTTGATGTTTGGGAGGGAGGCGCCAAAGGAGTACCTGGTAAGATGTTCTAATGTTGTCATCCTGTTCAAACGTTTTCATTTGGATCATCTACCTTCTAAAATTCTAACTGTCATTTGTTGCAGGTCAAAGAAGAGAAAGTCAGCAGGCTGGTCGAAACGGAGGAGATCCATGAAGGCTTGAAGAAACAGGAGGCTGTATTCACAGAGGTGAAACACAATATGAAAAGAAGCCAGGACAACGTCCGCAAAATAAAAGTGAAAAAGGGCCAGGAGGATATCTTCCAAGTAGGGGATCAGGTGTTGCGGAGGAACGTGAGACAGGAGCAAAGAAAAGGGGGAAAGCTGGAGGATGACTGGTTGGGACCATTCATCATCCTGGAACTAGAGGGGAAAAAGGCCATTGTTGGTAAGGGTGCAAAGAAGCTGCAGACCAATATTGACCATTTGACACATTATTTCCAGCCAGAGGAGAGGATCCCTGCCAAACTACAAAAGTTGTCCGATCCCTCTCCTCTGGCTGGTCCCCAACACACAAACACACAGACACACATCCACAGCACACAAACACCCACCACACAAACACCACAAGTGGCACCTCCATCCATGGACTGCAACGCCGAAATGGCACCAAAGGATCCTGAACTTTGTAAGTAAACAGACAGAAAGTACACTCCAAATGATGCATTTCACAAATAACTGCCATTGCTATATTTACAGTAATTCGACAAATATGGACAGGGAGGAGAAAGGACACGCTCTGGTGCAAGTTTGGACCATATAAAGTATATTCAGAAAACGTAATGGGAAGTGGTTGGAGGGAGAGGTAAATTACAAAACAAAAGAATATTGGACTGATATTTATTTAGATTGTATAACAAGTTATTTTTGTACTCTTAGATCGTCAATTCATATTTGACTATGGTGGGAAGGAAAGCTGGCGCTCTCCTGATAGACTCCTACCTCATGACGTCGCTCTGGGAGGGAAACCACAAAGGTTCTTTGAGAAGTGTGAGTAGGACTATATAGTAGGATGATTTCTTTTTTCATATTTTTTTATGTGTATGTTTGTATGTCCATACACACAAATACATACTTATGTTAGTGTATACATTAGTTGTTGGAATTATAATATTTGTTTTTAGTTGGACCTTTTCGAACATGATGTGGCAGTTGGAGCAGTCTGCCACCATGGACACTGGACACTGATTGCAAGTAATCTTCAACGTAAACAGATCTAGACGGAACCATGACACTATCTGATGTAGGGGTTGGTTATAATTAGTATTTCCATAGATCATGTACCTAAAGGAGAGGCGGTCCCTGTACTTGGACCCATTTGGGGCCACAGAAGCACAGATCGAAAAATGCAAGGACGTAACAAGGTGAATGAAATGTCAGCTTTGATGTGTGCATTACATGTATTCATACCAACCCGGTATCACGGCAAGACGTGAACATGTGACGATTTACCAAGCTGGGAGACGTGAATATGTCACGGTTTCGTCCCTTCAAACGTGACA
>CALSBZ010035751.1:3526-13584 GCA_943591055.1 Gobionotothen gibberifrons
GCCTTGCCTTGCCTTGCCTTGAGAGGATGACAAAGTTGCTGCATGTGAGGTAACATCAGTGTACCACACAGTTAAGCATGGTTTGAGTTACAACAGCATGGACTGCAGTAATAAGCGGTGCTTTTTTTGTGTGTGTGTGTGTGTGTGTGTGTGTGTGTGTGTGTGTGTGTGTGTGTGTGTGTGTGTGTGTGTGTGTGTGTGTGTGAGAGAGAGTCAGTCAGCTGATTGATGGGAAAATGCTGGGAAAATGGTTGGTTGAAGGATAACATTAAGTCTAATAATGATGTACCGTGCATGTTCACATCATGTATACTTTGCATTACTTAATACCATTTTTCAAATATTTTATTTTTTAACATTTTGGACAAAATAGCCAATTGTACATCGAGGTGCCCAGATGTCCCTAGTGCCCACCTATCCGATTTGAACATGCTGATGTACAATGTGATGTAGTAGCCTAATGCAGGTGTAAGACCATTGTGTTTGTATTGTGTTATAGGTATGCATAGTTTTCTATGCATTTTGAGGGTTTTGGGGGGTTTGACCCCCAAAAACATTTTCGAACCCTAGGGGCTGGCTCCCCCAAAAGAATTAAATAACATAACCCTAACCTAACCCTAACCCTAACCCTAAAACCGAAATAAAGTAACAAAAAAAGTAACTAAATCCGCCAGAAACACGAAAATCTGGGTTTCTCCATTTCTGGAAGTTGGCAACCCTATCTACAGCTAAAATTGAAACTGAGCAATTTTATTCCTCTGAATGTTTTTAAAGCTAGGCTAAGTGAAATGCTCTTTGAAACTATGGGTATTTGTAAATGTTGATAAGTATGTAAATGTAGCTTGTAAATACGTTGTATGATATCCTCTATTGTTTTGTGTTGTTTTATGTTTCATGTGGAACTTAATTGCTGCAGGTCTCCCTTGAAAAAGAGATCTATGATCTCAATGGGACTTATCTCAATAAATAAAGGTTACAAACAAACAAATACAAACAAAGCACTTTTTTGTTAATTTATGATTTGCTGCATATGAGGAATAAAACTAAAATCCTCTGTCGTACCATATTGAATATATATATATATTATTTTGAATCGCACCGTATCGCATAATGTTGAATCAAATCGTACCAAACTGTATCGCAAAAGGGGTGAATCGTATCGTATCGCATCGCCTGGTGTTTCAAATGTATCGTTTATGTATCGTATCATGGCAACGTATCGAGATGCGCATCGCATCGGCCTCAGTGATGGAGATGCACATCCCTAATTGGCAGCCATTACCAGTGTGAATTACCCATTCATCCTGCAAAGGACTCACTGGTTTCTGTTGAGAGCACTTTGCAGCTTGGGAGGAGAAACCTTAATCTCCAAGAGGATTCAGACTTGACTGCAAATGATTGTTGAATATGTTCTCCAAGTGTAGGCACCTTTGAAATGTGATCAGGGAGTATCAGCTAAAGGTAATGACTGGCAGATCAGACTTCAATGGGATGAACTCAATATTTAGCTCCACATCGCACTGTTGTAATTCAATAATGATCGAAGGTCACTCACACTTTTCTGTACTCAAAGTCTCAACATGGTTTCCCCTGTCATGCTACACAGTGGGGATATACAGTATATAAAGTATTTCTAACACACCATCTATCACTTCAAAACATACAGGAATTGGAGACGTGGTGCATTCTGGGGCATGAAATATAAATGTCGTTACAAAGAGAAAACTCTGGGCCGAAACAGAGGAGGGTTAATTCAATAAATTATTACTTAAATTAAAGGTGGGGTAGGTACGTTTGAGAAACCGGCTCGAGATACACTTTGTGTTATATTCCATGGAATGCTCTTAACATCCCGATAGCAATGAATATCTTATGACAAAAAATCCATACAAAAATGTCATCTGTTGAAGCCGTGGCGCTGTAAAAAGCACGACCAATCATCTGAGCCGGCCCGGCTAAAGTAACTGGATGGCCTACCTGCCTGTCAGCCTTCCATCTGTGCACAAACTTATCTTGTGCCCTCATTGGTCATGTGCGCGTTCGTGTGTGTTGGAGGAGGGGCTCTGTAAGGAAGTGGCAGATTTTTTCCGGCTGTGTATTTTCAAATTCTAGCGCACTCGAGCTGGTTTCTCCAAAATTACCTACCCCACCTTTAAGAGAAGTATGGGTGAATCACTTTCACTGATGTCGAGGCCTCTCTGGTGTTTGGAGTTAGTTCCTTCACTTGTCAGTCATTTTAAAATATTTAATATTTAGAGATCCATGTAGTTTACAAACAGGCGGATATCTGAACCTTAAAATCTATAGGTTTAATGACAACTATACAATCATCTGGACAGATTTTAAACCAATAAACCCTTCTTCTTTTGGGGCATAACTATTTCAAATGTCCTTATAAGAGCGAGAGAGATGAATGAGAGACACGATATTAATCACAGAGACACAGAGAAGAGGTTGATAAGTAACGTTTATTGCTGTTTCAAAGCTTTGGGGGAAACACGACATGTTGAAGACACAGGGCAGGAACACGTGAATATATGAACTCACAGGATCATCGTCAGCTGGTGAAGCTACCTGGGATAAAGGAGGAACACTTCAAACACCCCAGAGAGAAAAGAAAAAATGATCTGGTATCTGGTGTTCATTTCCAACCCAGCGCTGTGCCTGAAGACTCCCAGGTTATTTCGGTTAAAGGGTGATTTCCGTTTATAACAATTATGGTCTTATTTTGTTAGTTTTGGTCACCTTTGTACTCACCAGGTAAACTGATAACACCTGGGAATACATCGCTAGAGAGACAAGGGAGGAAACATGATTAAAAAAACCTGTATTTGGAGTAAAAATTCTTATTTTATCCATCAAATAAGTGTGTTTACCCTGGATACTTGCGTACAGCCTGTGTTTCCTGACCTTCATGCCCTCTTTAAAGTGACTTAATAATGACCAAAGTTGTAATAAACTGGAATGATCCTTTAACATCCATAAGACATTCCACTATCGTTGCATAGTGGAAGGTGCAGCTTTGAAAATCTGGTCATCTTTTATCCCACTCAAAGCAGTTGAATGATATTAACATGAAAGGGAATCTACTGTATGCTAGTAGCCACTGTTAAAGCCCCCCTCTCTTGTTTTATTATATATATCGTGCTCTCAGAAATGATAGAGCACTTCTAGAAACAAGACTGTTAGAAGTGGAAGTGTTTATCCCGGCTTTTTACCAGTGACTACATCAACTTTAAAACCTCGTGGTTTCACACTCATGCTACGAATCAGCGATGCTAACAGCAATCATTTCCCCCGCAGACTTCCCCACTTCCCTTTACTTCCTGGGAGGGGTGGGAGACTTCATGAATCTGGGCGGAGTTGGAGACTTCACGCCACGAGATGGGGTCGGAGTTGGAGATTTTGGGATGGGGGTAGAAGCGGGAGTGTTGGCTGGAGTCGGACTTTTCACGCCGCGAGATGGAGTCGGAGATTTAGGGATCGGGGTAGAAGCAGGAGTGGAGGCGGGAGTCGGGCTCTTCATGGAGGCCGGGGTCTGGGGTTTAGGGGTCGGAGTTGGGGTTTTGGAGGGAGGGGCGGGGGATTTAGGCACGGGGGTAGCAGCGGTGGCTTTGGGTTGCCCCAGCTTTGGCTCGGGGATCTTCTCTCCCTGCCGGTACACGCTGACGGTGATCTCCACGAACTCCCCGCCGTACTTGTTCCTCACGTTGATGCTGTACTTGCCGGAGTCGTCGGGCGTCACCTTGTTGATGACCATGCTGGCGAACTTGCCGCCCTCGAAGGTGACCCTGGTGTGCTCGTTGGAAGCCACTTCCTGCTCGTTCTTGAACCAGGAGACCTCGGGGGTCGGCTCGCCCCACACGGTGCAGGTCAGGCTCAGAGACTGTGGAGAGAGAGGGGGGGGGAGATCGGTCAAAATGTACTAAGAATGTCTGTTTTTTTAACAACATTTCTTTACCCCTTAACCCAGTGCTTCTCAAACTTTTTTCAGTAATGTACCCACTTTGAAAAAAATTCTCAGCCAAGTACCCCCCTCCATTTTTGATCGAAAAATCCTATATGCATAATTACAATATAGTGATGTTCCCTCAGTGTGTGATTTATTAACTCCTTCGTGCATGCATTACAACAAACTAAGGATATTTTCATCTTCATGCATGAAAAAAAAAAAAAAAACATAAAATTTTTATAAAACAGATTTTTCCAAGGAGTTTTTCAATATAAGTAATATCTGTTTAACAAACCAATGAACACAATTATATATTGTGAAAAGCTATAAAATACAATACACACATTTCACATGTTTATATGAGGACCCCCTTGGTGGTTCTAGGAATATTTTATATAAAATTGTGTTTTCTATTTAACTTATTGTACTAAGATTATTTTTTTAATCATGCATGGTATTTTTTTTTTTTTTTTAAATCTCACGTACCCCCTGCAGTACCCCAACGTACCCCCAGGGGTCCGCGTACCCCCATTTGAGAATCACTGCCTTAACCTGTCATTTTTAAACCCTATCGCAACAGCGTCAGCGCACCGAGAAATATAATGTATTCTGCTTTTAGGGGTTTTCCCTTTCCTGTAGTGTGTTAGGTTTTAGTGCATGTAAATGGTCTGCAAAGGATACAATCCCTGTGTTTTCGAGTTTTCCATGCCTCCATTGGACTCTTTGTTTACTTCCTGAACATAGTAACATCACATTTCTATTGGCTAGCACTCCAACACATTGCATGTGATAGGCTAAGGGGGCGGGACATCTCTAAGCGGTTGACCAATCACAACTTAAAGAAGATTTTTTTCTTTTCTCAGACTTTTAAAAACTTCTTATGAAAGCTGTTTGATCTTTTACAAATGGAACTTATAAGTGAAACTTGGTTGAGATGTGTTACTCTACACCAACCCAGACAAGCAATCCTAAACATGAGTATGCATTATAACATCATAGAAGTTACAGAGTCAGCAGATTATTCAAAGCTCAGCAATCTCCGTCTGTTGATGAAGACTTTGTGATATGGTCTACGCCTCTATTTTCTTTACAGCCATTTTTAAGATAATGATTAAACAACTATTGTTGGTGCTTATACAGTCAAGTGAAACATCTTTATATAAAACCACCACTGAGCCTGCATGTCCTCCGATACATCACAAACTCTGTGGATGAAGACTTTGTGATGTTGTTTAAACCTCTAAAAGCTAGTCAGTGGGTTAACCTTGAGTTGGGATTTCTTTGTGAACCTATGCAAATGTAAAGAGCCTTCATGTCTAGCCTCCAAACGGGAGACGTGACGGGTCATAAATCTTATTTAACAGTTTTGTTCCAACACCTGCTGCCTGTAGGAATGCTGACAGGGCAGAAAAACTCCTCGACCCCCCCCCTCACTGATACTGGTGGCTTGTAATGATCTACTCAAAACACCTCAATATATACTAATATCATCTTTTACATTATTAACATTTCCTCACCTTCTCTTCCATAATGGTGACAACATCAGGCAGACCACCCACCACTCTGCCACGGTCTGAGGAGAGACAACAATCAATCAATCAATGTTTATTTATATAGCCCAATATCACAAATGTTACCTTTGTCTCAGTGGACTTCACAGTTTGTACAGAATATCAGTATGACAATACGACACCCTCTGTCCTTAGACAACATATATGTTACCTCCTAAAATAATACAGAACTCTTACCTTAACAAAGGGTTTATTCGTCCTTATCAAAGGACCATGCATTAAACAAGAGGAGACGATCATATATGCCAGATTTAGCTTTAAATCCAGTTTGGAAAACAATTTACTTAAACGGGATTACGTTATTAGAATACAAATTAAAAGTATATTCAAACTGTATTTCCTTAGTTACAGAAGAAATTATGTAATCCGATTACTGCTACATGGGGATTACCACGAGGTTACGATATATAATACAATTTAAATTAAATCGATATAACGATGCACATGCGCACACATCCTATTTTTGCTTTGTACACTTTCGTTGTTGGCCGTATGATACAGCATGAATTTACTTAATACAAGGTTCATACACTTTTTCACCAATGATTTTCAATTACTTCTCCAGGACCTTTGCCTAATTTTCCATGACCAAATAAATTACTCTTTCTCAGCAGTACCACTGAAAATGGTTTATTTTAACATGGAACAGGAAAATAAGGTCTGCATCTGAAACATGTTGAGCCTATCTAAAACAAATCCAATAGGCTGACTAGCTTCTACACGCTAACGCAACTAAAATCTCTCACCAGCAAAATACCCCGTCAGTTAAATGCCATTTTAAGTTTCATTACTATACGATACAGTATTTATTATCGTTATAGTATTACTATTTCGGCGATTAGCTAAAATATGAATTATATCTGATGCAACTTTAGTTACATTTCCATGACTTTTCCAAAACTTTGGGAAAAATATTGTTTTCCAAAACTTTTCCAGGGCCTGGAATTAGCATTTTGAATTTCCATGACTTCTCCAGCTTTTTAATGACCGTAGGAACCCTGCTAATAATAATGCATTTCTTATACATCCAAATAATTTCATTTAATTAAAACACTGAGCATAAAGCACATGTTTAACACTAGATACATGTATCTTGATTACAGTTTTTTCTAAGCTTACATAATACACTTTTAAAACATCTTATTTATAGTTATTTTCTCTTTAATATTTGATACTTCTTAAGGTTTTTTAAAGGTACTCCTGCAAAGCCTGTTATTTACTAATGTCCCTCTGCAGTCCCTGGGAGGGTAAACCCATCTGCTACTACCTGAATGTGTACTGTGTTAATTGTAATCATTTTTAATTTGAAATATTATGTGCAAACCTGTTTCATTTTTTTTTTACACTTTTGCTGTAACAACGTTCATTTCCCCTCTGTGGGACAAATAGAGGAATTCTGGTTCTGATAACAATCAACGTATAAGTACAATTATACAAAGAGTTTAAAGTACAGATCAACATAAATAAGCACATTTATCGGTACACCTATAAAAACAAAATTCATTTAAATTAAAAATCTCATTTTTCATTCATATTACAGCAGGGGGGTCAAACTCATTTTCTGTGGCCCCACAAGAGCTTGCCAAGAATATAATATGTTTATTATACGGTTACATGCCATTTTACAGAAGCACATTGCCCATAAACTACATGTCCCACAATGCATCTCAAATTAGACTTTGTTCTCGGAGTTTTACTTTTTTTTTCAAAATTTAACTTTTTTTTCAGAATTTCACTTTTTTATTTCTTTTTTCTCCAGAATTTGGCTTTTCTTTTTAAATAATTTTGTGACATGCGCACTGAAGACACTTGCAATTATTTGCCCTAGACTCCTGCTCTCAGACGTAGTTAATTATGAAGTGATTACCCTATCCCATAATAATCCATTGCAGAGGCAATAATGTTATATAATACATTATTTTATATATATTAAATATTTATATATTTATTCTTATTTAGTCTTATGTATAAAACTGGCCCTTTGAGTGCAACCATGATGCTAATGTGGCCCGAGTTGAAATTGAAGGAGGAGGAAGTTCACTTTTTGAACTCTTCAGAATGTCATTCGAGGTGTCTTTAAAACCTCATGACTTTAACCAAAACATCTCAAAGATGTCCCCTAATGATCGGTCGTGAGTCAACAGGAGTACATAATCTCTCAGTGACAGTGCCAGGAGGATAAATAGCAATATACTCACTCTTCTCAGCAAATGCAGCGGACCTAAAAGATAAAAGAATACGGCATGGTTAGGATTGAAATAAAAAATACATTCAAATAGATTCTGTGCTGGTCAATAACTCACTTCAGTCTCAGGTACTCCTCATAGGCATCGGTGTATGCTGCAGACAGAAACATTAGATCATGATTTAACAAAGCCAAGGAAGGAACAATTACTCAAATAAATACCCAAATATACGTAGAAAAGGCTCAACATGTAAAGATACAAAATCAACAATGGATTGAAATTAACATTAAAATAATTTCAGACTAAAGTGTGAATTCAGTGTAACAGAAGTGATTTTTTTAAGGTAATGAGATATGATTTTAATGTTTTTTTACAAGTACACAAAAAATAACTAAATATATAAAAACTAAAACATAAAACAAAATAAGTCCATAACTAATAAGTATTAAAAATCAAAAGCAGCTGTGATTTCCTCACCCTGTCCGGAGAGGTCGAAGGTCCTGGCGTGGGTCTGCACGCCGTCGGAGATCTCGATGGAGTAATTTCCCTTCTCCTTATCGGACGGATCACAGATCTGCATCCACGCCATCTCCGCTGTTCCTCCGATCCTCATCTTCTCAGAGGAGGCGATCTTACTCTCCCTGCATCCGTCATACATTACAGAAAGAAATCAGAGGGGGGGCGTCTCAAAACAGAAACTAAAAACATCTACGGTGCACAGCGGTCGGCACAAAGAAAGTAGGGTTTACTTTACAATAAGACTACCCTTCATTCAGGATTCATAAAGGGTTTATAATTAGGTTGTAAACACTTTATTAATCATTAAGAACCATTTGTAAACCAGTTCTAACATAGTTTTCATTCATCAACACAGGCTCACTATTTGGCAAGATGACTAAGCCTTATGTTGGCTACTTAGCAAGAACTCAGTGAACAACAGGTACCAAGGATGCTGGCTGATGAAGGAGACAAAGTAAGCTAGGTAGCCAATATAAGACTTAGCAGCACAGATAAATGTTGGCTCACTATTTGGCAAGCAGCCGGTCACAGTCGCCCTGTTTATCTCATGTCTTATAAAAGCTTATTAATGATTTATAAAGTGTTCACAACTTAATTAATAAATGAATTACAAACTATTCTTATTGTAAAGTAGATACCAAAACTGTGGAACATCCTACCAAATCAATTAACTTTCAAGACGCATAAGAGACAGCTGAAGACACACTTCTTCAACCTGGATTTAAATTGGTAATAACCCCTTCTGTTGGTTTTTATTTATTACTTTTTTTGAATTATTAATTCGTTTTTATTCATTTATTTTAAATATTTTTTCTGTATTTATTAATATATATATTTTTTTTTTTCTTGCCAATATTTATGCTGTTTATTTACCTTCTTGTATTCTATGAAATCATGCATCATGGACGCTAATATCAGCATTTTCTGTATAAGTGCTTTCATTATGATAATACCATAAGCACTGCAGGTCCACCTTGTTGAAAGTGTGTAGAGGAATATCATTGTATATTTTTTCTCACAGTTTTGACTGCAGCTTAATTAGTGAGCGCAGCATTTTCTGACTGTGATTACATCGTCTGAGGAATTTCTCTCTGACAGCTGACGGCTCTGGATGTGAGTTATTGGAGTGAAACCAGAACGACGACATTCATTTAACGCTTTAGTTTGAAGCTACAGTCGGTAAAAACAACCAATCAGAGCCAATTGGTCTGTAATGCAGAGCCAATCATAACATATACATATATATCTACAGCCAAACAGGACACTACAATGTGCTTCTGAAATCATTTTAGGGGAGAAACAGGAATTTACTGAATCCTGGACGGTTTGGTACTTGATGTCTTTAAATGTCTATTTATGTCAGTCCAAATCCCACAACATGTGCACTTTGATATGATATAAAACAGAGAAAAGCAGGACATCTCCATAATTAGCCGGTTTAACATGAAATAAACGATTATTCTAATATCAAATAGTTCCTGTTTATTTTCATGTGGGTCAACATATTCATTATTTGGCTAATTGTTGGAGCTCTAGTTCACAAACAAACCACTTTTGGGTTACATGTTTACACTATTAAAAGCTTTGCAGTAGTTATATTTCCACTGTAATCCTGTACACATGTTAAGTTCTAGGTGGAGTTGAATTAAGTATTTTAATTGAACTGTACTTGTGTTTCCAGGAGGTCTTCATCTCCTCTGTGTAGTAGTTCATGTAGCACTGCAGCCTGATGCCCTCTGGTGTGCACTGAAGCACCAGCTCAGAGGCAGAGGCACCTGAACACACACACACACACACACACACACACACACACACACACACACACACACA
>CALSBZ010035769.1:4698-14751 GCA_943591055.1 Gobionotothen gibberifrons
TGTCCCCTCTTCTTCATGTCTCTTCTACATCAACATGTGTCCCCTCTGTGGAAAGAGACTCTGAAAGTTTCAGGAACAAAGATTCTCTCTCTTTTTGATCCATTTCTATAAAAACCTGTCTGAAAATGAGCTGAACAGATTTTGGCCACTTTATGATGTCATAACGATTTTTTGGCTTGGTAACCATTAGCCAATCAGCAACCAAGGTAACCCCCCCCCCACCTTATCACCTGAATCTCCTCCTAGAGCACCATTGAGTTCTTTGTAACCAAATGTCTCTCAGAGGGGCGTGGGGAGGGGCTCCTTATTTTCATCTAAAGTAACAGACAGAGAATCAGCACTTTGGAAACAGGGCTGAAACAGAGGGGATTATGGGTAATGCTGCAATGATCTGTTTGGTGTTTCAGCCAATCAGAGACAGGCTCTGTATATATCTGAGACCTATAATATATTGATGAAAAACAGTATGATAGGGGAACTTTTAGAGCTAAAAAAACCCTTAAAATCCAAGTTTTTAAAGATGCAGTGTCACTGTCTTTTCATTCTTCTTCTGATTTAAAAGAAAACATGATGATTTTAATAAGGGAAACGGTGTAGAAAGCGCATTTTTTTGCAGAGCGCGGACTCTCCCTCCATGCCCGGGGCGTTGTGTCTCGACCCAGTTGTGTAGCCAACCAACCAACCTGTGGTTCTGACCCACTTTCTGGCCTCATCTGTCACACCTAGACTCCTGGAGACTCTGATTCATTTCCTTTGAATCCCATCTATTCCTCCCAGGCCCTTATGTCATCATTACAGACTTACCTGCTCCTTCGCGCTAGAAGCAGGCCGCATTTGAATATTTCATTATGGCACGATAATACTTTAAATATGCCACAGGATATGATTTATGCAGGTCAGAGACGACGTTCACACACTTCTGTACCCAGGTTGAATTTGCCGCAGGTTGCGATAAGTGACCTGACATGCACATATATCTTTATATGATGAATTACCACGGTTAGGAAAGGGTAAATTCACCACAACAGCATATTTCTTGGAGGAGGAAATCATTCACAACCTTCAGACCTGCAGGTTCAGTTTGAAATGAGTTTGGAGTATGTATAATGTTGCTTGTGTTAATTGTCTCCCCCTTTCTAAATTGATTAGTGGATCAGGGGGCTAATTCGACCCTTAAGGAGCTACACTTAGACACAGACTCCCCGGGAGCCCCAGAAGAAGTCATCCATAAACCGCACATCACCCGGCGGTTAGCAGCCCGTCCCCTCGCTCCAACACAGCCTGCCGTGGAGAGAAATTGACCTCGAAGTAATTGAATGCTCTTTATTTCCAAGAAGCTAGACAGAGAAGGGGGGGAGATGAAAAAGAACAGATAATAATGAGCAAAATCCAATTAAATACTTGGTTTGTTGTTTCCAAAGAGGACGTGCTCGTTGAGCTACAACACATGGCTTCTTTTTGCATTTCTCACATTTTCATGAAAAGGAAAGTGATTTTTTTTGGATAGGAGCAAATCGCCATTTCTACAAGCACCAATTTACGCTGTCGTTTTGCATTTCTCTTGTAAGAGCTAAAAAAAAACGTCTGTTCAGTGTGTAGCATAGCTCTCTATGTATCCTATATGTTTTGGAGGATGTACACTAAACTTGTACTTCCAATTTAAAAGTCGAACTTTCAGGTCATATTCTTCTGAAGTTGAGCGTGTGCAGCATTCAATTGTTACACTGAAAAAATTGATACTTTGGACTAACTTAAAAAAAATTCGCTAATTTGTTACACCTAATTTTTTTAGTTTATTCCAACTTAATTTTTTGACCTAAAAAAATGTATTTGAGTCAAGTAAAAAATATTGCTTCCGTCTAAGATATATATTTACATTCACTCAAAGTAATAAGATGATTCATTCTGAAGACCGCACAACATTTATTACTTTGTTATAACTTAATTTTTCCTTTTGGACTAACCTCATATTTATATTAGATCTAAGTAGAGTTTTTAAGTTTGTGAAACCAAATTGTTTTTACGCCCCTAAAATTCCCTGGTTGGTGGTTGGTAGTACTTCCTAAAAGTTGAGGACCTTAGGGCACTTTCAGCACTGATCAAATCTGATTGGTCGAGCCATATTTACTATTTGCAGCTGCTGGCAAAGTGCACTGAGACCAGCCTGGCCCTCAGAGACATTATAAGAAGAGATGAAAGCTATTAATACATCACTTTATTGTGTCTTTTAGTTAGAAAGTACCAATTAAGAATGCCAATATGTACTGTAGTCAGTTAATCCAATGAATGCTTGTTTTTGGAGATGTAATGGAGCTGCTGGCGGGTTGCCTTGAGTGAATAACAGCCATTTGCTAATCATACATCGGCGGGCTGATATTATATATGTCTAATATTCAGATTGACATGGGCTAAAGGGACCTTTTTGTTCCTTGAAGTGAATGATAGTATGAGGTATTGCTGAATCATCTCTTATGAATGATTGAAGACCGCAAACACCTGGTTCTCATCACCCATCTCTGGTTTGTCCATCCATCCATCTTCTCCCGCTTATCCGTGGTCGGGTCGCGGGGGTAGCAGTTCCAGCAGAGAGCCCAGAACTTTCCTTTCCCTGGCCACATCAACCAGCTCTGACTGGGGGATCCCAAGGCGCTCCCAGGCCAGCGAAGAGATATAATCCCTCCACCTGGTCCTAGGTCTACCCCTTGGTCTCTTCCCAGCTGGACGTGCCTGGAACACCTCCCTAGAGAGGCGCCCAGGTGGCATCCTTACTAGGTGCCCGAACCACCTCAACTGGCTCCTTTCGACGCGAAGGAGGAGCGGTTCAACTCCGAGTCCCTCCCGGATGACTGAACTTCTCACCTTATCCCTAAGGGAGACGCCAGCCACCCTGCGGAGAAAACCCATCTCGGGCCGCTTGTATCTCCTTCTTTCGGTCATGACCCATCCTTCATGACCATAGGTGAGGGTAGGAACGAAAAAAAAACGGTTTGTTCCTAATTCAAATCGGCTCCACTGTGCCCATTGATGGCATATTTAGTATTACAGTTGCACTAGACCAGGGGTGTCAAACTCAAGGCCCGGGGGCCAAATCCGGCCCACGGCTTCATTTTATGCGGCCCCGCAAGAGCTTGCAAAAGAATATAATACGTTTATTATACGGTTACATGCCACTTTACAGAAGCAGGTTGTCCATAAACTACATGTCCCACAATGCATCTCGTTTTGTGACATGCGCACTGAAGAGACTTGCAATTATTTGCCCTGGACTTCTAGTTAATTACTAAGTTATTATCCTATCCGATAATAATCCAATTCAGAGGCAATGATGTAATATAATACATTATTTTATATATATATATTATATATTTATATAGTTACAACCGGCCCTTTGAGTGCAACCTTTATGCGAATGTGGCCCGTGATGAAATTGAGTTTGACACCCCTGCACTAGACTGTTTGCTGATAATGTCTTTATTTATTACTTGGCTTCAAAGACACACTTTCCTTTGTTGGATTGTTTTAAAGTGACACTTTTTAACAGTAATTGTCCATTTACATCTCTTACAGGCCGATCACCGTGACAATAATGTCTCGGTCGATATTCTCTCCTGCACATTAACTTGACTGACTTAGATTCTAAATGTGTGACCGTTAAGGTACGGGTCGCCCTGAGGGAAACTCTCTCAGTGAGCAGGGGAAGGTTCATTGGTCTTGCTCAAGGACATTTCAACATGACAAATGGCTGCTGATAGATGGATTATTGGTTTTTGTGGGGACCAAACCTGAACCTTTTGGTTACTGATGCTCGGGGTGGCCGAGGTTCTGAGCTCGAAAACTAAACGCCTTTTTTTCCCAATCAAGCTATCTTATGATTAAAAGAACGATTCTCCATTGATTCCCTGTAGGAAGCACTAGAAGACATGTTTTGTTTATTGCTATTCTGCAAATCAGCAGAGCACGGCGGGAAGAGAGAGCAATTACAAATGCAAATTCCCAATAAGCGCCTGGAAGGTATGTTGAAAGGTCCTCCGAAGGATATAATTACAGCCTGGCTTGATTACATTTAAAGGGAGATGAGGAGGAAATATTCCTGAATTATTCAAGCAAACAAAAAACACCCTGCGAGCATGCAAGAAGAGTTGGTATCAACCCGATGAGATTTCTTTGGTCTGTTTTCACCCAAGAGATTGACATCATAGGGGACCAAATACAAAAACTGTTATGTTTGCTTGCCAATGATCTTTCTCAAAACATTTGCTACTCCTCATCAAAATACTATTTCCATGATATCTCTTTTTGTCCACTCTATGGAACAGAGAATGGAGATGTGTGAGGCCAGCGAGGCGCGTTATACATATTTTATTGCCAGCCTCTCTGACATTAGCTGAGATTAATGTGGAGTGCAGTCATTGATTAAACTGCATTGTAACTGGGCACCATGAACTTCTGCACCTCTCACTCAGCGAAGTGAGATGAGGGAGAATGAGAGTGAACATTTCAATTTCCAGCATCCTGATAGGAACTTCTGTGTGTGTGTGTGTGTGTATATACATATTCAGCATGTGGAGGTTCTGCAAAAGATTGTATGCATGAAAACAGATACAAAGAAAATGAATTACACATTTGAAAGAATACACGAAGAATTGAAGGGTGAAGGGATGGATGAAGTGATAAGAGGAGGGAGAGATGAAGGGATGAGGAAAGGAAGGGATGAAGGGATGAGGGAAGGGACAGGTGAAGGGATGAGGAAAGGGAGAGAAGAAGGGATGAAGGGATAAGGAAAGGAATGGATGAAGGGATGAGGAAAGGAAGGGATGAAGGGATGAGGGAAGGGAGGGATGAGGAAAGGAAGGGATGAAGGGATGAGGGAAGGGAGAGAAGAAGGGATGAAGGGATAAGGAAAGGAATGGATGAAGGGATGAGGAAAGGAAGGGATGAAGGGATGAGGGAAGGGAGAGATGAAGGGATGAGGAAAGGAAGGGATGAAGGGTTGTAGTGATAAAGGGATTAGTGAATGAAGGGATGAGGAAAAGGAGGGATGAAGGGATGAGGAAAGGCAGGGATAAAGGGATTAGTGAATGAAGGAATGTGGGTGAGGATGAAGGGATGAGAGAGTGAGGAATGAAGTGATGTAGGATTTAATAGATGAGTAAGGAAGAGATAAGTGGCCGGATGTAAATAGACTTGGCCGTGTTTAGAGATGGGGTTGAAGTTAACAAATTCACTTTTTATCTGCATTACACAATAAAGAAGAACACAGCTATAAAGAGCAGAGACAAAAAAATGAAACATTTCATTGGAAATAAACAATTTCATTTCAATATGTAAAGGGATGTGAAAAGGTCAGGAAACAACTGTTCTGTGTTAACTCTGCAGCTTCTCTAACTCTGCTCGCCTGTACAAATAAAATGTATTTTGACCTTACACACATTACAGCCACTCCTAAAATCTCTTCTTGAAAGAGATGCCATAAAGGTGAAGTCATTTGTTTTCAAGTGCACATGAAAAAGTCAAAAAGATGACTCGAAAGCGTTTTGCACACTTCCCTTAAACTAGTTTCCAAGTACCTGCTGTGTTGAGTGAATCCATGGCTCTAACATTACCTCATATTTATCACATAGAATTCCCACCTCTGATCACTCCTTTGAAGCAGACGAAAGACTACAGAGCACTTCTTTTATACCCCGTTTTTCTTTGACACTGTCACCAATGTTGACAAAAGAAACCAAACCATGCTTTGAAGGACTTTGTCGGCCCAGGGAGAATTCAATTACAACGAAACCACCTTCCAGTTGGATTGCATAGCGGGAGATAGCAGCCCTTCATTTCTGCTCTTCACTTGTGCTCAACAAAAGGAGGCGTCCAACGTGGATAAGGAAGTGGGAAGGATTAATCTCTGTGACTCCGTGACCCATTTGGAGAGACTTGTGACGGAAGAAATCAGTGTGACCTTTGGTGTAGCGCCACGAATGCAGATAATGATTCTCAGCAGGGAGCCCGGAGTGTAAATCATAGCTGTTTTTTCACTGCAGCATAATCAAGACCCCGCTTTGACGCCTCTGGATGGAAATTAGCTGCAAGGAGGCGGTGAACTGTGAAGGGCTGGGGCATCACAAGGACAGGTGCTCGCTCACACAGATAACCTCACTCACTGATACACTTCCCATGTGCACACACAAACACTTATTCATGTTCACTTGACCTCTGTTGTTCAGCATATGTGTCATCCTTCCAGCCCTTCTCTGTACACATATGTTAAGTATGGCAATGGAGATCAAACCAATAACCCGGGTGCTGTTTGAGGCTTTTCCTACACACTGATCTACACACTGATCTACACACTGATCTACACAGTTGTGCTGTCACCTCTAACCAGCTCTAATCAGCATAACACAACATGTCAAATCTTTACGCAGCACTCAGAATGAATCATGATCAGTTTCCATGAGGGACAGCAACCAGCCAACGCTCTTTTCTATATACTGGAAAAACTCTCGCCAATTCAATACAAATACAATTGAAATAGTGCAAGAAGAGTCTACTGTATATACAAGTAAATTGATGCGTAGTAATCAGCAGCGAAACGCTTCAAGACGTGTATTTCGGTTTTATTCACGGCATTCATTTTGTTATTCTACAGTATTGTTGTTTTATAGTTATTTGTTAATTTATACAACCCAATTTGTGTTCTTTGAAATTGAAAAGGATATCGCATTGTGTGTGTTACTTTCGTTGCAGTTGTATAGTCTTAAGTGTAATTTGGCTTGGCTTCCTATTTTGTATGGACATGCTTTTATTTTGAAGGAGAGTTAGCGCCGTTGACAGGAAGTTGTTGTTGCTATGGAAACAACGTGACGGAGATTAACGGATAAAAGTCATATCTACATATAAAGACGGAGAAAGTAAACGATAACGTTTATGGTTAAGTGTTAGCACCCCCCGAAGAGGCACAAGCTCTTACGTTGATATTGGAGATTTCAATCAATTCAATTTGGCAGCCGCAGTTACCAAAAAAAACGAAAAAAACGAATATCCGAATAACGAAATTGAAACCCGAATAGTACTCCAACCAACGAATATTCGGATATTCGGGTACAGCCCTACACAACCTGACTTTCACTTTCTCTCCCACCTTAGTCACATGGTTTGCCTGTTTCTTGCTTGCACCCCAACTACTAGATGACCCTTACTCACAAGTGTTGGACCCATAACATTTACACAAGCATATCTCTCTTACATTGAACAAATTCTGTTATTCAGGTTTTCAAATGAAATTACATGCAGGAGGATGCAGCTCTCCTCTGGAGTTTTAATTATGCTGCTGTTGAAAGAGAATGTTAACTCTTCGTAATTACAAACAACTTATTAAACCTTGTTTTGCTATGTCAGCACAGGTTGGATTTAAATTGGTTTCATGCAATCTGGGGGCCTGAAACACTCCCTGTTTTTTAATGGCCGTGTAAACTGTCAGTTCCAAGTTAGATCTCTGACTCCCAAGTGTACATGTGGGGAATAGTATGAATATGAAGCAGGCAGGGTTGGAAGGGTTACTTTAAACATGGTAAGAGTGTACGATGTAAGACAACAGAACAATGTGACCTTAGAAAAGAAGAAACCACGTTGTTAAGTATCAACAAATATTAATTTAGATATTTAATCTTTACACCAACAATGAAACACATTAGGGTGGTCCTTATAGTGCCATGTACATTTTCAAATTCATTTATTTTAAGCTCCAACCACCGGAATTTGTTCAAGAAAACTCTCCTGGTGAATTTTATTCAAATTCCAACAACATTCGTTTAGCCTCAGTAGGGTGGTCCTTAAAATGGAAAGTCGGAAAGTCTAAGCTCCAACCCAACACTTTTCGACTTTCAATTTGAAGGACCACCTTAGAAACACATGAGCACAAACTACAGTTTAAAAAAGCAGAAATTAAATCTGAGCTGAAATGCTCCGGTTAATAGAATATGGAGGGATGAACCCCTCTTTAATGGTCACACATGCAGAGCACACAGTGAAATGTGGCCTCTGCTTTTAACCCATCCTAGCACCGGGAGTCTAGTACTAGGAGCAGTGGGCAGCTATTGTACAGCGCCCGGGGAGCAATGTGGGTGTCCGGTGGCACCACGGCAGGGCAGGAGGTGAACTGGGACCTCTCCAAGTAGCAGTCCACACTCCATATTTTAGGTCTGGTCGGGGACTTGAACCGGCAACCCTACAGCTCCCAGTCCAAGCCCCTAGTGACTGAGCCACTGCCGGACATACAGTTGAGCTCAAACACACTATTTCATGAACATTTGGCTTTGTGCTTCTCATAGTGTGGTCCGTGAGTATATTGGTAACATTTCACATTTGAAATAAATAAATACATTTCAGTTTTCCGCACTCTCGCGGGAATATCTCCGCAATGGAGCGAGGTTGCATGATATAGCCCAGCGCAACACCTTCATCACACATGTTGCCACGTGTTTGTACCATTTTCAGGCGATTTTTAATCTGTTCTAGAAAAACGATGTGATTTTGGATATTTGTGGAGTTAGGTGGTCCGCGAGTGTTTTTTTATTGGTTAAGTGGTCCTTGGTATGAAAAAGAGTGATAAACACTGATCTACTGAATTAAAAGAAGAACACATTTGCTAAAGTAAGTGAAAACCATAAAGCAGTCAGTACTACAGAACAGTAAAGCTTACAAAGAAGAAATCAAATCTGATCCTTTTACAACAAATGCTCTTTTTTAGGGTTATAGGGTTAGGGGTTTAGCAACATTGTAATCCTGCAAGTAATCCCCAATATTAAAAAAAGGAACACATTTTTTATGTAGGCCTAACTGTAGGCGACCAGACTTTCTTTTCATCCTGATTATCCCTTTACATGTAATAGGTTACTCCCCAAGCCTTGAACCATGGCATCTCTGCAAAGACCATGAAGTGTTCTGCCGAGTATAACAACAACAACAAAAAAAGATTAAGAGTAAAACCTAAAGGAGGACAAAACCAACAGATTGTGGGAAACGACAGCCATTCACACACACTTCACTTTCTCTTTATCAGCTGCCAATCAAAAGCCTAACCCCCCCTGCTTGATCCAACACAGCTTTGCCAAGGATCAGCGGCACGTACAAGCTGCCCTTCTTTCAGCACCCATCATGTCTGCGTATGTCTCAGCATCTGACACCATTCCCTGCATCCCCCTGAGCTTCTGTTTTTACAACCGCAAGCATCTTCACCACACCAACTGCCAGCCGCCACACTCCCCCCCGCCCTCCCACTCCCCCCATTTGAACCTGTTATATCGCTCATTCGGTCATCTGCTAACTGAGCTTGAAACAATTTCTGCTCCAGGGTTACAGCTGCCCATCTGCACCGTTTTGACATCTGAGTCGCAAGAGGGATAATTGAGAGGGAGAACGTGCTTTCTGCTGTTCCTTCGCAGTAAGTAGAGGTGGGAAGTTCAAATACTTTGTTACTGAACTTAAGTACATGTTTCTGGTATCAGTACTTTACTCCACTACTTATTTTTCTGACGACTTTTAACTTTTACTTCTTACATTTTGAACGCAAATACCTGTACTTTCTACTTCTTACATGTTGAACCCAAATACCTGTACTTTCTACTTCTTACATGTTGAACACAAACACCTGTACTTTCTACTTCTTACATGTTGAACACAAACACCTGTACTTTCTACTTCTTACATGTTGAACCCACATGCCTGTACTTTCTACTTCTTACATTTTGAACTCAAATACCTGTACTTTCTACTTCTTACATGTTGAACCCAAATACCTGTACTTTCTACTTCTTACATGTTGAACCCAAATACCTGTACTTTCTACTTCTTACATGTTGAACCCAAATGCCTGTACTTTCTACTTCTTACATTTTGAACCCAAATACCTGTACTTTCTACTTCTTACATGTTGAACCCAAATACCTGTACTTTCTACTTCTTACATGTTGAACACAAACACCTGTACTTTCTACTTCTTACATGTTGAACCCAAATGCCTGTACTTTCTACTTCTTACATTTTGAACTCAAATACCTGTAC
>CALSBZ010035779.1:0-13982 GCA_943591055.1 Gobionotothen gibberifrons
TCCATCTTCTCCCGCTTATCCGTGGTCGGGTCACGGAGGTAGCAGTTCCAGCATGGAAATAAACCAATAAATAAAAACAAGGATAATTGTGTGTTATTGGTGAGTAAATAACAGTGTGTTATTTTGAAAACAATAACAAATTAGAAGGAAAAAATACAGATTTCAGTATCCTGAGGCTCTGAGCCCCATTTATTTTCCTCACAGACGGCAACAAAAGTCAGAAATTATACGATTTAAAATAGAAGCAATAATCGTGTCTTAATATTGAGTAAAATCATGTTTTTATGAACCACACAGCTTCCGGTCTTCCACGACCCGACCGGAGAAAAAGACGTGTTGCAGGCACGAAACGCATTACCAGTAGAAATACATTGCTTTTAAAATTGTCCTGTGTGACACGAAAAAAAGGGGATAATCGTGTTGGTGAACACGAATCAATAGATTAAATGTAGTGACTATAACACGAAATTCCGTGAGACTGGGTTGGTTTTTCAGGTCTCAGGCTCGAAAATGACATTCCCAGAACAAATGACCATATCTTCCCTTCTAAAAGGGTTAAATTAATAATCTTTTTTCTCAAAGTAATGATAAACCTGTGAGTTGGATGTAGAAAAGTCAGAATCAATATAGATGTTTTTTATTTTAAAGAAAATTCAGATTGAACATAGTAAAAAACTGTAAATTATAGTGTCCGTCCAAAAATTATGTTTTACTTATAGTGAAAACTACCCTTGGATGATGGTAAGGTAGACTAAAAGCTTTAGGAATCCAAAGTACAACATATAATAAGTACCCTGTATCAAGATTGATGCAAAACAAGTGACATTTGACCTTTTTAGAGAGGTTTAGCAAAAAGAACTCCACCTCTGAGGTGATTTGGGTGGAAATGGAGGTTTTACCGTTTCTCTGGAACCCATTGGTCGATTTTGGTGATTGACATCTCTTTCTGACAGGTTAGAGCCAATAGAATCGAAGGGGAATCTCCCCACACACACACATGGTAAAACAAAAAGGTGGGGGCTTCGCGGACGCAGTTTTGCATCAGAGTGAAAATATTTCTAGAAACGGAAAAGCAGATTTATTGCTCATGGATTATTAGAAATCATTCAAAGTGACACAGACACATTGGATTAACTTCAGCATCGTTTTTATCGTTTTAATGCCATTGAAGACCACTTTTGACCAGACTACCACACAGGTGAGCCATTTTGCAGTTTTTAGCTAACTTGCTCCATATGTTTTGATGTGTGTTCTTGTTATTATCTCAGAGAATTCGTATAATTGAGTGATAATGAAGGGTACCCCTCGATTCTGTGTCCCCTCACGATGAGATGTGCAGCAAAGATAAATAATAAGGTTTTGTGAGTGAATTTCGGTGCAGTCATCTGTTAGCATTTTTCGCTCGTTGCTAATGCAGAGGCTCAGCGTTAGCATTGTGTTTTTAAAAAAAAAATTTAAATTAAAATGATCAGTTAGATGAGTTTCTTTCATGGATATAAAAACATTAATAGTTTATTAAATGAACATGCCCTCAGACACTGTTTCCTGCAAGATGTTGCAGGAGGCCGTCTGTACCGGGGCTCTCGGGCTTAACAGGTTAACCTTGCCTGAAAATTACAATTAAAAAAGTGAATGCAGGATTTGATATGTTTTACGAGACATAAGGGCAGGAATTCAGAGGGAAAAGATCCGTTTTGAGCTCTGCTACTAAAAACTGCTTTTTTTTAACGTCATACGCGTCATAATACGTCACATGGGGGAGCAACTTTCTCTGACTCCTTCTCTGCCCAATCCGCAGTAGTAGATTGTAGTTGGTTTGAGTGGTTGTGATTTAGTGAGCTGGTATTTTTTCGGGAATTTTACATTGCATTTCACCATTTGTAATCATGGTGAGCTTGTGTTTGTGCAGGTTGCACAAACTCGAGCCTGTCAGGACATCGAGTCCACAGTTTCCCTAACAGGAAAAGGGCCGGAGCTAGCTTTCCTTCCTGGGTGCGTTGTGCGAGGTGCATCCACCTCACTGCAGCACATACTCTCCACAGCTGAAGCCTATCAAACAAAACGTTTATCAGGAAACCGTATTACATATCTCCCCCCCTCTCTCCTCCGGTACAGCACCGTAAGACGTAGTGTGGAGTTGCATTAGGTTACGCAAGATACGGCTGATACTTGCGCATTAGTTTCTGTTATGGATCAGTATCAACAGTCCTGCCAGTAACGTATGGAGCTATTTCAGGGTCATAAGTTTTGATCATTCAAAAAAATACAATTTATTTGAAAGTCCAAGTTTTCATCCTGAACTTTGAAAAATACAATGTTGTATTCAAAACCAAAAAAAGTATTTAAAATAATTGTTCAGGTTGAATATTCTTTTGGATTCTACGGAGCCCCCTAGGCCTAGGGGACATGGAGAAGAAAACATTTATTTAAAAAAATAAATAAAATAAAATGTTTTGCGAGATCTCGCAAAACCCCTTTGCGAGATCCCGCAAAAATGTTCGTTTAGCGCAATGTACTTCCGGCCGGTTCAGTTCGGCAACCTACAGTACTCTGGGGCAGCTTGTAACAGATGAAAGAGTCATGGAGGAGGATTTGGAAAGGTTTCTTCGCTCGAGAGAGGTCCCACAAGAGGACATCATGAAAATACAAAGTGACAAGGTGGGTAGAACATTCATGGAATAAGTTACCGTAACAACACAGAGCCTGGAAAAGTCAAACACTTTATAAGTAATATGGAGGTAGCATGGCAGTTTTAATACCAACGTGACACAGTAAACTGTGTGTTTTTCTCATCATGTACCGTGCAGCTTAAAAAAATCCTTCTGTAAAACGTTTGATGCTGACTTCTGAATTTGATAAGCTCCGTTTTTTTACAAGTTAAGTGTTAGGTAGGGTGACGTTAGTACTGTTAACTAGCTTGCTACCTAGCTGAAAATTCGTTATTTGTGGTACAAATAAGAATGGTTGTTGGAAATGTATTAGCTATTTTATTTTTGCAGGTTGACAAGGCAGTGCTAACCATCATGAATGATGAACAAATGGCAAAGTATATCACTTCAAACGGTGACCGAGTAGCTGTCCTCTCCTTCTGTCAACAAACAAAGTGCAGCACAGATAAAGAGACTCTTCTACAGACATTAAGAGATAAAATAGGAGCACGGAAAAGTAAATCAAAAACAAAAGGAGCATCAGGTGTGTTTCAAAAAGAAGGTGAAGGGATGTCAAGACAAAGAAATAATGCAGCAGAAAAGACTACCAGGAAGATTGAAATTGGATGGCTTCATTTTCACAATAAGGAATACCAACAAGTGAGGACCTGCAATGGCGGGGGAACAAGACATGCATCGGTGGAACAACTGTTGCTCAGCTTTTGGAAATGGGAAAGAAGCTATTCTTCCCAAATGGCCACTCAACAAAAGGGCGAGTTGAAGACTTTACCTTCGATGTCTGTGATTTTAAAAGAAACCAGATCCCTTCAGATGACACTGTTGGCAGACTTTATGAACAAACCAAACTGAAGCTGCTTAGATTTTACATATCCACAAAAGAAGAAGCCCACCCAACAGATCAATCCCCATCTGAGGTAGAAACAGTTAGTGACGATTCCATATCTGTAGATTCATCTGTTGACATCACTGAGGGAGCAGACTCACATGGATCTGTTGATGCAGATGAATTGATTACAGATCTGCCGGAGTGTGGATATTCATCTGACAGCGACAATAGCGATCAGGTTTGTGGCAGTAGGAAATATAAAGTAACTTTAATGACAGGGACAGATGGAAAGAGATAGTGCTTGAATATTAAACTTCAGGTAATAACTAAATAAAAAAATGATGTACATGGATTTCATAAAACAGAAAGGTTCCATTGTGTGCCATCAGTCACCACAGTTTGTCAGCAACTTTCTACATAGCTATAGTTATGGTAGGCCTATTTAGCACACGCTTTTGTCCAAGGCGTTACCAACATACTAAAGTCAACAGATATTGTTCTAAACTGTATTAAAGTAAACATGTATTATTTGGGACTGTTTTCAAGTAATCCTATATATACCTCCTCTCACACACACACACACACACACACACACACACACACACACACACACACTGACTCAGATACTCAGCACACACACATATACTCACTGACCCAGACACACACACATTTGCCTCTGTGCACACTCCTGCAGACTATCCTATGCTTAGAAACTGGTTGGTCAACTCGACCTAGCTTCCTGCCAAGGTCGTACCTGGAGGATGCGGCTCTCCCTATGAGAGCATTGTAAGATAACAGTCAGGAGAAAGAGTTATCTCTTTCTCTTCTCTGCACAGCAACAGTCCTCTATAAAACACACACACACACACACACACACACACACACACACATTCTTTTCAAGGTTCCTTTTGGGGCCAATATAATCTCAAGTACCAACATATCTGTGTACAATGTTTGATTATCTGGGAAAGAACAGTTTGTGTGAAATATTCCTTGGGAAAGTAAAGGAGTGAATACAGGTGCAAAAAGTGACTCTGTCCTTGGTTGCTTCCGACGATCTCACGCTCTGTTCAGAAGAAGAATACTTTTTCCCAGAACTCTGATTCGCTGTATTGGGCTCGACCCGAAGTGAATCCAACAAGTAAGAACACTTAGGGGAGTGAGCAACAGATACAACTACTCCCCACGGACTCTCTGATTCGCTTAGGAGTAAAACTCCGCCCCCAAATATGTCTATGTAAACTGAATGTTTAGTCATGCACGGGGCCTCTGGTTCTGACTGGCTGGTCCCGATAATCCTTATCACACGGCAGTAGGACTGGGGGCCCGGGGTAGGCCTGGGGTACTCTGTAACTTGCATTGTGTTTCTTACTGTTGAATCAGATTATTGTTATAACTTTTATTCCGGTGTTTGAAATCCTTCTTTTATAAATCTGACCAGGCTCATCTAACGGACGGCGCGGAGCAGGGGTGGGGTGTAAGCCACCACTACTGTGTTTGCTCCTACAATACTTTCACCTCTGTATGTCTCAATTTTTCCAGGACTTTGTTGTTGACATGTGTGGTAAGACGCATACATTTCTTTTTGTTGCATATTATGCAGAGTTCCAGAATATGCCAAAAGCCCAATGCCTAACATGCAAGTTACATTTTCCTCTGCAAATGTTGGCTCTGCATGTCCAGGAGTGTATGGAGGAGTGTCTATCATCGGAAGAAGACATTGAGGTAAATGTGGACATGAAATATATATAATGTTGCATTTTAATAGTACAACTTGCTCTAAATAGTTTTGTATTCAGTGAGTTATAACTAGGGATGCACGATATTGGTTTTTTGAAACCGATACCGATAACTTCCTCCTTCTCAAGACCGATACCGATACCGATAACCGATAATAATATTATATATATATATATTAAATGTACCTGTAGTTTTTGCACACCTGGTGGTAAAAAAAAGACTAGTAGTGAGCAAATGACATGAGCATTACTACTATGAACAAAACAAATCCAAGAACAGTTTTGACTCTTCAAAGTGACCATATTTATTTTCCCAAATAAATATAATTGAGTCAATCAGTCAATGTTTGTAGTCTTTGTCCAGCCACTGCGCCGTCAGACCTAGCATGCTAACGGGGCTAACATCACTGGTCCATATGTCCGTGGTGAAACTGATGTCCCGTATATCGTTATCGATCAGAGTATGAAGGAGTGTGCATTACATTTGTTAATACAAATAGCAAGCGAACTATCTAACTCTGAAACTTTGAAATAGTCCCATACTACCGACGACATGTTTGTTTACTGTCCTGGCTTCACGGCTGCACACCATTTATGTCACAGCCAGGCATGAGTTAGGGAGCGCTGGATTTGTGAAAAACTCCCCTCTTCCTAAACCACTAATACCACAGTACTGGCAAAACGGGAGGAGCCGAGTGAAAAACAAGCGCCCCTCATCCCAATCCACCCACACCGCAGTATTTTTTTCCTTTTTTTTACCCAAAAAATATATTGTATATTATCGGGGCTATTAATACTTTTATCGGGTTTATCGGGATGACGTCATAATTCCTAATATCGGACCGATAATTATCGGGCCGATAATTATCGTGCACCACTAGTTATAACATATGTGATGGTAATATTTTTTGTTTGTTAGACAACAAGTGAGGTGGAAATTGTTTCGGTCGTACACCCTGTGCAAAACCATACAGAGAAATCTCTTGAAGAGGTAAAGGACTTAATTGTATTGCATTGCACTGTAAAATTGCCTATATAAACTTGATACAGCTGCTAATATTTAAACTTTTACATCCATCAGAAGGTACCATGTCCCATATGCTTCGAGAGCTTCACACCCAGTTTTTAGAAATACATGCAAGCATGTGTGGAGAAAGGTATTTTAGAGCGAGTACATTTTACATGTTTTACATTAACGATATACATCTCCTTTGTACTTTTTTAGAGATCAACATTTCCGTCTGGATGATAAAACTGACATGGGCCACAACAATGGAAAGGCAATGCAGAGGCAATTCGAAAGGTAAATACTGGGTTCTTCATTCTGTTTGGATCTTCATTCTAAAAAAGCTCTTTATTCAATATCAGTAGTTTACGCCTGTTAATTATGAGTTTTGTTTGGCAGTGTTGATGACGTATTGGACACAATCTCTGGAAGAGTAGACGTAGAGAAACGTTTCAATATACAAATCTCACGAACAAACATTCTCGAAAGAGGCCTTCTACAGTGGCAGCGTCAAAAAGGCAGTTCACCCACAGCTACCCTGAACGTGACCTTCTTTGGGGAGGCAGGAGTCGACACAGGAGCCCTCCGAAAAGAATTTCTCACAGGTAAACAAAAACAACAATTTTTGCATTCTTACATTTGACTCTTAATTAAAATAGTCTAGATTTATGGATAATGTCTGTGAAACTTTGGTTGAAGGGCTGATTAACAAAGACAACATTTTTCTTCTTTTAGTCTTTGTTATATACTACTTATCCTTTTTTGTATTTAAACGGGGTTAGACATTAATAAAATACTTGTAAAATAGTATCCTGATTATTAAAGTAAATGGTCTTTGTACTTGTGTGTAGCAGTGGTGGCAGGAATTGAGGGTCGTTTCTTTGAAGGACCTCAACAGCAGCGGATCCCACGGTACTCTCTGAATGACTTAGACAGTGACCTCTACAGGTTTGTTTACTTAAGCATGTACAGTAAGGACCAACTGTTCATTTTTGATAAATGTTATATAACATAAAAAAATGCATTCATGCTCAATCTGTGTTAATAGGACAGTGGGAGAGATTTTGGCTGTTAGTTTGGCACAAGGTGGCCCGCCCCTGCCTTCTTCAGCCCATGGACTTACAGTTACCTCTGTAGTGGACGTATAAACCAGAATGTTATCAACAGTGATTCAGTGGCAGATGTCCAGCTGAGAGAGTTAATTGACCAGGTATGAGTTCTATATTATGTAAATGCTGGGTTAATAAGAAATAAGCATTTATTTTCCAATTATAATCATAGGTTTATATTGAATATGGTAAAGAGATGTACTTCTCGGTTTTCAGGTTGAGTCGGCGACTGAGCATTCAATTATAGGCCTATCTGATGAAATATTGAATTGTGGATATACTGGAAATGTCTCCATTCCAAACAAGGACACCATTGTTCGGTATGCTTGACACTTATTTATTTTTGTATATTAAAATATGTTACATGAGTACCTTTTAATAAGGGTGCCATCATACTTCACGCAGTGCTGCGGCTGCAGCCTATGTTGGAACAACTAAGGGAAGGCTTGCAGCTGTATGGGCTCCTTTCACTGATGAGTCAGTACCCAGATATCTGCCAGCCCTTGTTTGTTTCTGGGGAAGATGTAAAAGTGAGCAGAACAAAAGAGACCATTCTTTACAATTTGATATTAAAGTTAAGGAGTAAAGAGTACATCATTTACATCTGGATTTGTTCTCATCATAGGTCAATGCAGAGTTTGTCATGACATCCATTCTTCCTCAACTGAGTGACAAAGGGACTACCAGGCATCAGGTTGAGCTGGAGATGATGAACTTCATTCAGGACTTCCTATATGAAGGTATAAAGTTTTCGATTTACTTCTAATGAAGATTTAAATGTAAGTTGCTTTAAATTACAAAAGTTGGGGTTTTACATTTTGGCATTGGGCTTGGAAACACTTTAAAATGTCCTTGAATGTAATGTTTAAGATGTTGTAGGAATCCTGAATTACACAAACTTGATTACCTTTTTTGGATCAGACGTTCTGTTGTTAAAATACCTCAGTACAATTCACTTGCACTAAAGGAAAACTACACTTTAAACTGTCATAACGGTTTTTGTTTATTTTCCTCATAGCTGAAGATCATGGGCATGTAGATAACGATGGCCTACATCCCATCACACCTGCAACGTTTCTGCAGTGGATCACAGGCCAGGGTCACGTCCCACTTCTTCCCTCAGAGAAGAAGGACTTTGCAGTTGTGATCCAATTCAATCATGACTGCATTGCAGACTTTGGGCATCACAGTGTCTGTTACCCTGTTGTGACAGCATGTGCCAAGACAATCACCTTACCTGTGAGACATATGAGGCCCTATGAAAAATTCAAAAACATCCTGACTGAAGCGTTTCAATTAGGCCAAGAATTTAGCAATGTGTAATAAGGTAACCATTAACGACCACTGTTCCAAGTTAACCTTACTGTTTAAGTGTTAAAGGTTTAGCATTGACTGCTTCCAGTCAAGTAATCTTAAAAAAAATGTAATGGCAGCAATAGAGTGGTGCAGTGATGACGTGTTTTTGTAGGCTGACCCGGAAGTAAGCTGCAAGGGTTCCCTCAACAAAAAAGCAGTGGGATTTCTCCATACTGTAGGATATCCCATTGCTTTTTGGCGAGGGAACCCTTGTAGCTTACTTCCGGGTCGAACTACACAAATACGTCATCACTGCACCACTCGGTTAAACATTTCTTAAAGAAAAACAAACCAATTGATATAATGTTGTAACATGTTGCTACCCAGAACTGTGATATGGAATATAATAAAATGTTTGCATTTAGGATGCATGATTTAGTACATGGTTCAATACAGCTAAATAAATGTCTCGGCCGTAGGACCCAGATGGTCTTGTAACATCAATATTGGCCAAAAGTCCTGCCATATCCTGCTCACTGGGGGGACTTTCAACAGGTGGAAGAATCACTCCAGAACTGGTCTCATCTGGCTCACTGGCAGTGTTGAAATCAAGATCTGCATCTCCGTCATGGATTTTAGGGGACCAAGAATAACTTTAAGCATCACAAACACTAGAGAATGTAAAGAATAAAAAACGAAACACTTTTTTGCCTTTTCAACGGTACACCTATCAAAAGAGGTGATTTTGAGGTCTTACAAAATGCAAAATGTAAATTTAAAACTGTGAATTCAAGTTTCATATTAGAACATGATCACAGCATGATAGTTTCAGTATGATTATAATGTTGTAAAGAGAGAAGGTAAAAACCCTGTATTAGTTTGGACCTATTTTTCTTCAAATAAACTGATCCCACCTTTTGGATTGGGACAAAATACATCTGCGCTCTCCTCTCCTGCTTCAAAAGGTAAGATTGCACCCTGCCACACTCACACTTAGGTAGGGCCACACCTCATTTACTGATATCAAAATCCTTCGGGATCGCTTAAAGTCGAATCACGTGCCCCTGCGCGTTGTCTGCGTTCAATTAACCCCTTGACTGCCTCACAGTTTTCAGATGCTTTTAATACTTATCCGATTTGTAAATTAGAGGTGAACTGTGCTCTTAGTGCGGATGAGCTTATCTCTTTGTTTGACTCGACATGTACCCAAATACTGGATCCCGTTGCTCCTTTTACGCTTAGACGCAACAAAGTTGATTGCACTCGCACTTTTAGACGTGCTTGCAGGCGTGCAGAGAGAACATGGAAAAAGGATAAACTTCATGTCTCCTTAGAAATTCTTCGTGCTTGCCTTTCCGATTATCAGACGGCAGTCAAAGCAGCCAAAACAGAGCATATTTCTCTGTTAATCTCCAAAAACAGCCATAAACCTGAAGTTATTTTTAATGTCCTCAACAGCTCTTAGGCTAGCCTACACTAGTGCTACCCCAGATCCTGCTCCCTTTCTGTGCACAAACTGCACCTTAGACAGCATTCCCTCTCACTTCCTTAGAGATGTTTTTGAATCAGTTGGAGCAAGTGTTTTATTGCTTGTAAACACCTCTCTTAGCTCAGGATGTGTCCCAGCTGCCTTCAAACATGCCGTGGTTAAGCCACTACTTAAAAAGAAAAATCTCGATCCCTCCATTCTCGCAAATTTCAGGCCCATCTCCCAGCTACCCTTTTTATCTAAAGCCCTGGAGTGAGTAGTCTACGCCCAGCTGCAGTCGTTTTTAATCACGCATGGCATCCACGAAAAGTTTCAGTCTGGCTTTAAACCTATGCATAGCACTGAAACAGCCCTTTTAAGAGTTTTTAATGATCTGCTCCTAGCCGCCGACTCAGGCAGCACAGCTGTCTTGGTGCTGTTAGACTTAACTGCTGCTTTGACACTGTGGACCATAGTATCCTGTTGTCACGGCTTGAACAGTCCGCAGGCATTACAGGCTCTGCCCTTGCATGGTTCAGGTCTTATTTGACGGACCGTAGCTTCTCAGTGCAGTTAGGTGCCTTCTCCTCTGCCAAAGCCCCTCTTACTTGTGGGGTTCCCCAAGGCTCGATTCTGGGCCCCATCCTTTTTCTATTGTACATACTGCCCCTAGGTTCAATTCTCACAAAACATAATATCCCCTTCCATTGCTACGCTGATGATGTACAGATCTATCTGCCTCTCAATCAAAATGCCAACTCACTACAGCAGTTGAAGGACTGCTTAACAGAGATTAAATCCTGGCTGAGCCAAAACTTCCTCACCCTCAATGAGACCAAGACCGAGGTCATCTTTTTTGGACCCCAACCAACAGTCTCCCCGGTTGATATTCTGGGCTCCCTCAATAAAAACATCCTCCCCTCTGTCATGAACCTTGGAGTGACCTTCAACAGCGCCTTTACATTTGATAAGCAGGTTAGCACTGTTTGTTTAATATTATTCGAATATAGGAATAGTAGATAGGATTACTTAAAATATAGTACCTTATATTTCATATTTTTTCACTTTAGACCCTTGTGGTTTATTCTTAAAAACCCTTACCCACCCCCCACCGCCTCTGCTGGTCTATGGCAGAATGGCAGGTCTATGGCCTGGCCGATTATCGGGGCCGATATCCCGCATTTGACGATTATCGGTATCGGCCTTTTTTTTTTATCAAATTGCCGATAAAACTTTGGCTCTGATGCGGCCGTTTCTCTGGCTGCAGTCACCACTCTGTGTACACGAGCAATGTCCCGCCCACAGCGCTCTCTGATAGCCTAATACTGGAGTGTCAATCAACACTGAAGATTTTCCGGGCGGGAGCCAGCCAGAGAGGCGGGACCTTCTCAGATTACAGGCAGGTGCGAAAGATCGCAGACACAGACTGAAGCAATCAGCAGCGCTGAGCGGCAGAGCCATACATGTGTTAAACCGAAATTCAATAAACATCCCAATCCCCTATGCTGAAGTTGCAAAAACACCATGATCTTATGATCCAATTCTATCAGTTTCCCAGTTGCCTTCTTCTCCATATCGTCTCTTTTCTCTGCTTTCCCGTCTCTTTCCTCCGCTACTTCCCTCATCGCCTCAATTTCCGCATTCCAGTTGTCCACATTCCTGGATTCACGTCTTTCTCTTCCGACATTCCAGGCCTTCCAGCCAGGCCTTGGGGGGGTGGGGTTGAGTTTTTCAGGTTGATATGTGAAGCTCATTAGCTAGCCAACATGTATCTAGCAAATGTTGAGCAAAATGTTAGAAGTGAGGCTACTAGACTAACGTTAGATCTACTGTAATAGCCTCACTTTTAATAGTTTGCAAAACATTAGCTAGCACTAGTGTTCTGCAGTTGCTAGCAGCTTATTGGGATTTTATGCTAGATAGGCCGGCATTGTTTTGATAAAATAAATTAAGCATTATTGTTAGTTAAGCATGTCAGCCTGCAGCCCCACTTCTTGACTCTCTCTAACTCATTGCAGATGGCTGCACTAAAGAAAAGGGCACATAGAGGAAACCAGTTGTAATATGTTTAAAAGTTAAACATAATATATGCTTAAATGCATTTAAAAGATGTTGTGTTGGAGTTTGTGTTATTCTACATTTTGACACCAAGATTTTCTGATTTTACTGCAAATATATATATATCGGTTCCAAATATCGGTTATCGGTCTCCTTGATTACTAATAATCGGTATCGGTATCGGCCTTGAAAAAGCCATATCGGTCGATCCCTAATAGAAATGCTCGGGTCTTGATAGATTGAGTGGGGAAGTTCATGGGATCTTTCTAGAGGGTTATCAAGAATAACTTTTATCCAATGACCTTTTCCCTCTCTGTCTGTGTCTGTGTATTCTCTTGTTCCGATTAACCCAGCCAAATCTTTTTTCTTGTTTTGTATCTATATCTACGCCGGGATCCGGAGTCGAGGCTGATCCTCTTGCTGTAGTCCTGTGTCCTTGATCCTCTACCCTGAGTTCTGGATTACGTCGTGGACTTCGGGTCGTGGCTGAACCTGTCTCTGCGGTCCTGCCTGTGTCTCGTCATGCTGCTTCCCTGATGGCTTCCACAGGATTGTAGCTGACATCTTCGTGGATTCATCTTCTTATTACAGACACATGCATTTCCTAACATTCATGCTGTAAATGTATTATCTCTTCGATTTACAAACGGCATCTATTGCACGTCTGTCCGTCCTGGGAGAGGGATCCCTCCTCTGTTGCTCTCCCTGAGGTTTCTCCCATTTTTCCACTTAAAACTGTGGGTTTTCTCCGGAAGTTTTTCCTTGTACGATGTGAGGGTCTAAGGATAGAGGGTGTCGTTTTTCTCATACTGATATTCTGAACAATCTGTGCTGTTGTATTTGCTGTAAAGTGTCTCTACTGTAGGCTATTTTTATTATATGTACAGCACTTTGGCTCGACCAAAAATCGTTTATAAATGTGCTATATAAATAAAACTTGATTTGATTTGATCCACTGCTGCAGGGACATGCACAGGTACGGGCTAATGTTGCCCGGGCAACGGCCCGTTTGGCCTTTTTGGCTGACCTGCCCCTCTGGAGAGAGCGAGAGTTTGTTTTTCTTTTTTCTGTTGTGGCCGAATCAACATGATGAGCCCACAATTAGTATTGTAGCGTCTCGCTGCGGGAAACACACTTAGTCAGCGCTGTCATCTGCCGGTGCGTTAAGACCACCTCAGTGTCGGATTTTGGAAACTTAATTTTGAGTTGTCTCATGGCAGTTAGGATATAAGGGACAAACCAGGGGACTTTACTTCCTCTTGATACCGTCGGTTATTTACAAAAAAACATCTAAATATAGCCTACTTGTTGTTTTTGTGCTTCTGTCTTTCTGTGTCTTTTCATCTGTAAACTCCCTCAACTGGGCCGCTCGCTCTCTTTTCTTGATTGCCCTCTCACGGGTGAACAGTTCAATGTCCCGCTTCATTGTAGGATTTCTGCCATGTCTCTACCACTTTAGTTTGACCATCTCTGTTACTAAGTTATGGAATACTAAATAAATAAGTAATTACAGATGAAGCACTTAATTTCGGACAGTTTGAAACGCAAGGGCAGTGATTGGTAAGTGGTCTGCCCTCGCTCAAGGGAAAGCCTCCAGCTTGACTTGAGACCGCCCCCGTTATAAATACATGTAATTATAATGAAGCCAGCTGCAATGGATCATTGAAAACCTGAAATTGAAAATCTGGCAACGCCCTCTTGGAAAATAGTGGGAGGGCTTGACCTTCCTCGAAACTGGTCGTAGGCAGGAACAGGTAAGCTGGAGTCCGAAATTAAGTGCTTCATCTGTAATTACTTATTTATTTAGTATT
>CALSBZ010035781.1:0-26696 GCA_943591055.1 Gobionotothen gibberifrons
TGGGAGTCTGTTTGTGTTCTGCTCAGCTCCGCTCTGTGTGTGTGTGTTCTGAGTGTTTGTTTCCCTATAAAACAGCTGCAGGCAGCAGGTACTCTGAGAGTCACGGACATGAATTCATAGATCAAGGCAGACTGGTTTACAGACTCTCCTGTTTTGCCAATCCGGTGCTTAACCAAATAGCTCTACACCCCTGGCCGAAATGTCCTTAAAATTAGGTCTGAGTTCGGAAATATATCTCAAATAATGTATGCCATTTCCCCACGTAAACACAACAGTCTGCAATGAAATGGTCTTTTCCTGTGTGCTCCACTTCTTCCATGACGCACCGGTAACTTTCTCCACAAAAAAAAAAAATCGGGATAACGGGTTAGTTACTCGTTTCTTTTTTCTCTCTCTTTTTTACATTTTTTTCCATGTCCCTTAAGGAGCTCCGTTAGGGTGGCCCTGAAGTGCAAGACACCACAGCATTTCACAAAACACAACAGCATTTCACAAAACAAAACAGCATTTCAGAAAACACCACAGAATTTCAGAAAACACAACAGCATTTCAGAAAACACAACAGCATTTCAGAAAACACCACAGCATTTCAGAAAACACAACCGCATTTCACAAAACACCACAGCATTTCACAAAACGCCGCAACATTTCACATTGGATGGACAGGGTTTTCAATTAGGCAGAACACTTCTTGTTTGTGATTGGACAGAGCCAGCCAGAGAAGCACTGCTGTGATTGGTTGTCTTTCCTGCCAGTCAAGAAATGACGCTTCGTGGTTGGTCACCACCCGACAGCGCAACATGTCCCAACACATCAGCCGTTAGCTGTTAGCACACACTCAGAGCTCACAGCTCCTCATAGCTGTTCAGAAACTGGACAAAAGTTAAACATATACAAAACACAGACTGTCTATGTCATGGCGAATACAGTCGCTACTTTATTTATGTCTGTATGACGTTGTTGTGAGTGTGGACGGAGCAGCTACAGGTTAGTTTAGCCTGATCGCTCCGAATGGGGCTTATCTCCATGTAAATACTATGGTAGACTACCCAATATTCGCATCGCTCTAATCGCTCGAGTTTCACCGCGGCTGTCAGCTGTGTTTGCTCCTGTCATTCAAACAAGAGCGCTGGAGAGGGGGTGGGGCGTATCTCCATGTAAATCCTATGGAAGATACCAACTACAACAAAATATAACATATTTGACCGTGATTTAATCGTAATACACGTTTCAAAGTGATGCCGAAGTAACTACATACTGATACCGGTTAGTAAAAACCATGAATTAATGCTTTGACAAGTCTGCAGACAAGACGGCAGGCGAAAAGCTTTTAAAATGTGTGTTTTCTGAATGGAATTGGATCCATCAGGCTAAGCTAACCTGTAGCTGCTCCGTCTACACTCACAACAACGTCATACAGACATAAATAAAGCAGCAACTGTATTCGCCATGACATAGGCCCTTTCTCATTTCACTAATTACCCTTCCTCGACTCCTCGAATCCTCGGTCCTCCAGTAGTGACCCGGAAATGAATTTCAGCGCGCCATGTTGAAGGACATCTCATTTCTCTAAATGCACTTCGAGGACCGAGGATCGAGCGTAGAGTCTTCCACGGCTCCTCCGCGGATGCATTTCCGTTAACTTAAACGTGATTTTTAAAAGAGTCGTGAAGCACGGCCAGACTTATCTCAGCCAATGACAGCTCTGCATGCATCCCCTGGATATTATTTTATTAACTGCTTTCATCACAACGCGATGTTTCCAGTGAGAACAGCTGTGAGGTCCGTGCAGAAAGCAGAGCAGTGTGTATAATATATATCACTCAGTATAACAGGCCTACTCTCTTTATTTGCTGTAGTTTAGTAGATATCTACAAACAAAGAGTCGATATTTGTCTAGAACCATTTAGTGCTTCACATAATAAAATACACAATGGCTGTAGGAATATCCTGATATATATGATATGCTTTAGGAGCTGTAGGTGCGTGTTGTACAGTGTGTAGGTGTGTGTGGTGCAGTGTGTAGGTGGTGTGGTACAGTGTGTAGGTGTGTGTGCGCATAGATGCGGCGGACAGACAGGTCTCAGTTGGTTTGGTGTCCTATCATGCTTACTTTTAATAGTTTGTAAATAAAACTTTTGGCCCGTAATTTCATTTCCTCATTGTAGCGACCAGAGAGAGGGGGGGGGGGATATATCCAGTCTCTGATAGTGTTACGTTATTATGAGAGTGCTCTCATACTTGTTTGATTCTGAAATTGTATATATTTATATAAATATATATGTGTATGTGTATATGTCCGCATCTGTAGCCTGTTATTGTCTCATTATACCGCACTGTGAATGAATCAAAGTAAATATATAAGTCGTCATGAACACATCTGTCCATCAGACAGAGGGCTGCTGTGCCTCCTGTCATCATTAATGGATGTCTCTTTAAAATTACCGCTCAGAGGAGAGGAGTTCTCATTTCTCTAACCGCCTGCTGCTTCCCCTCCTCTCTCCTCGGTTCCCCTCCTCGAGTCCTCCGCTCGCATCTCCTGTGGGCGGGACTAAGACACGAGGATAGGAGTCGAGGAGGGGAGTTAGAGAAATGAGAAAGGGCCATAGACAGTCTGTGGTTTGTACATGTTTCACTTTTGTCTGAGTGTGTGCTAACAGCTAACGGCTGATGTGTGGTACATATTTTTGTCGGATGCTGACCAACACGAAGCGTCATTTCTTGACTGGCAGCAACAACAACCAATCACAGCAGTGTTGGCTCTGTCCAATCACAAACAAGAAGTGTTCTCCCTAAAGGAATACCCTTTCCGTCCAATGTGAAATGCTGTTGCGTTTTCTGAAATGCTGTAGTGTTTTCTGAAATGCTGTAGTGTTTTCTGAAATGCTGTGGAGTTTTCTGAAATGCTGTAGTGTTTTCTGCTAAGGCAGGGGTCTGCTACCTTTTTGACCAAAAGAGCCATTTTGCCCCCTTTTCCACCGATTGTTTTTGTCTGGAGTCGCAAATCATATTTGATACCTTGATAGCTTATAAAGTATATTGTTACCTCATAGACTAATAATAAACAAAGAACTCTCCTATAAGGAGAATAACAAAAAATACACAGGCCTACTTTAAAATAAATCAACACAGCACTTGGGGAATCACAGCCCATTCATTTTGCCTTTCTTTCATGCTTTGCAAAGAAAAAGCAACCTTTTAATATCTTTTGGCTTTATTTTCAATGTGTTTATGTTATGCTTTGGAGAGAGTGTGTAAAAGGCGTAAGGACCAAAATGCAGACACTCACTATGACTCGCGCATGCATGCGCATGCACGGTTGTGGCATGACCACCAAAACAGAAATATATGGACAGACATGTGTGGAAATGTATTTAGTTTCCTATCCATGTGAGCACGAGTTAAAGCATCAACCTGGTGCACTTTGAGAGCAACATTAAGGGATCTATGGACACATCTCTCAACATCCATATGAAACAGAACTGTAAACAGATTTACTTTTTCTTTATGGATATTTTACAAATCACTCCCCTTTCAAACTGTGTTCTTGTTTATTAATAACAACTTTTTTTTACTGTCATATAGTATTTTATACCTGTTTTTCATTTAGTCTCTTTTTTTAACTATAATGATCATATAAAGGTGGCCTTTACCTCACTGAGCTGAGGTTATCAGCCTCTCAGTCTGTCAGGAGAGAACTCTCCTCCACCTGGTTGTAGAAAAAGCTCCATATATTCGTTAGCATAGCTAGCTAATCAGATGCTAACAACAACAATCCTCCCGGGGCCTGTACTACGAAGCTGGTTCAACCTAACCTGGATATGTTTGAGTTAGCCGGTTGGCCTGATCCAAAACATACGCGCTCTCGCTAAACTGTACTACGACGCGGGTTATCAAGTGGATCGCTCAAGCCAGCCGTGCCCTATCTAGTTAGGTGCGCGTTCACATGAAAGGGGTGGTATCTGGAGCATTCGACCAATCACAAACATGGAGAAGCGTACTGACAGCGCAGTGCGACATACTTCCTGAATGAAAAGTCAACTATATAATTAGACAAATTTGAAGACGTTAAACTTTAAACATCCATGACTTAAACACTTTATCCAGGATAAAAGCCACATAGCTGCACCTGCAAGGTGAATACAGCTGGTAAAAGAAAAAGTGTTTGAATGCGTACATTAAAAGATTTATGATGTCACTGCCCCGTCTAAGACACGATCTGACTTTAATTACATTTGACTCGAGTGTTTCGTCAACTTAATGTGTTGCTTAAAATAATACTTCTGCATACAGTATGTGACACTGTGAGTGTTGCACGGCCAGATACGGCTCAGCTGACTTAGATAAGGAGATATATACATTATGATGTGATATGCCGCGGACTGTACTGTTACTTTCAAATCAAATCAAATCCAGTTTTATTTATATAGCACATTTATAAAGGATTTTTGGTCGAGCCAAAGTGCTGTACATATAATAAAAATAGCCTACAGTAGAGACACTTTACAGCAAATACAACAGCACAGATTGTTCAAAATATCAGTATGAGAAAAACGACACCCTCTATCCTTAGACCCTCACATCGTACAAGGAAAAACTTCCAGAGAAAACCCACAGTTTTAAAGGGGGAAAATGGGAGAAACCTCAGGGAGAGCAACAGAGGAGGGATCCCTCTCCCAGGACGGACAGACGTGCAATAGATGCCGTGTGTAAATCGAAGTGATAATACATTTTACAGCATATAGACCGTAACTTTGATCCAGTTACTAATGTTGTGGCAGATATTTAAGTAAGCTTTCTTAACGCTAATGTTATAATAGTCAGATTGCTCTGAAGATGGGAGGTGATATTCTGTTAATGTTCACGTTCACACAGTCTGTGATTTTTGCCGGCCGTCTTTCCTGCAGCGGCAGTTTTTCTGTATTTCCTTTCTCCTGTAATGTGACTTGATCGCTTTAAACTCCGCACACGGAGCTCTGATTGGTCAGCAGGCGGTGCTTTCACTGAGTTGATCTCTTAGCCTGCAACCTAACCTGGTCCCGACCAGGTTAGCCGCTAAGCATAAGTTACCATGGAGATCTAGCCTGCTAAAAAGAGAACCAGCTTCGTAGGACCGGAAAGCCGGAGATGGATTTTTTTTGCGTGTGTTTATAAATTACCTGGAGAGCCATAACAAATGGTCTCGCGGACCGTATACCGGAGGTTCCCCACCCCTGGTTTACAGGATCTGCGTTTGTCACAATTCTTTGCTTCTGTTGAAGCCACAAAGAATTGTGGGACAGCATTACCTACCATGCTCTGGTAAAGGATGGTCTAGTGCAGGGGGGGGCAACCTGTGGCCCTTCAACCCCTCTTCACTGGCTCCCTGTAGTTTTGACCAAAAATAACTTGGCAAAAATGAACAGCTATTTTAGTTTTTGGTTGCACATTGTTTATTGAAAAGGATAATCTTTTATCTTGGAGTATGAGGTGATATTGTGACACTGAAATAATGTTATTATTTTATAAGCTATATGCGTCACGTCCTTCTACACCTATATTCTGGCGCTTTACAGGGGTGGTTAATCCTACATTTGAGACCCATATAGAGTATACATTGATAAATCCAAAAAAGTCCCAAATTAAATAGAGAATCAAATTAAAAAGAGAATCAAATTCTGTGTGTGGATTCCTTTCCTGTTACTGCCTAGAATGCTGGCTTTCATGCATGCATATATTGAGAGAAATTAGCAACCAAAAAACATTTAATTTCGAAAGACATTTCCAGAAAAAGCAGACAGCATCAGCTGCTCCCTCTGTTGTAACAAGTAAAAATATCAATAGATTTTCAACATCTTTTACTTTATTCTTTTACTTTTTGTATTGTATAACACCATATAAAGCTTTATAAGCTGTGTTAACAAATGTTTTTTGCGGCTCCAGATAAACTATATTTTGTGGCAGAGGAGGCAAAGATAATTGATAATAAATGAGCTGACCCCTGGTCTAGTGTATACTTTGCTAAAAGAGTTAACAAAGGAAGAATGAAGCTCCTTTTCTATCATCTTCAAACAGCTCTTATCATGGCTGCCAGGTTCTTCCGGGTCATTTCACTCTATTAGGAACCTCCCTGAGCAACAAGACTGTTCGACTGGAGCCATGGAGGCAGCAGCAGCAAACAGGAGAATGTAGTAGGGGTGTAACGGTTCACAGAAGTCACGGTTCGGTTCATACCTCGGTTTGGGGGTCACGGTTCGGTACGGTTTCGGTACAACAAGGAAAAGCTAAAAAAAGTCCCAAATGCATAATTTTTTTTTGCTGTTATTTATTTTTAACAGTAGTGCAAGTTTTGGTATGAAAATAAGGAACTCTAACATTTGGAATCATTAACTGTACTACACAGTTAAAAACAAACCACAAACAGTAACACACACTCAGATGGCCATATTATTTATAATGGCTGATGTCAAACAAAAAGGTTCAATAAGCTGTACTACAACTAAAAGGAATGTCTTGAAAATATTAAAATAAATAATAAGAAAGTGTTTCAATCACAATCAATAAAAGGCAATACAGAACTGTATAACATCTCCTGATGTCAAAATATTAAATAAATACAATGATAAATATAAAACAAAATAAAATCTGTACCTTTAGGAGCAATGTCTAACATGTGTAATTAACTTGTGAGTGTGTGAGGCCATTATGCCTAACTAAAGGTACTCAAGCTTTACTCTATTTTCAAGTTTTTCTTCAAAAAGATGAGTTTGTCTACGTTGTCAGTAGTGAGGGCAGATCTGTTGGCGGTAACTAGGTCACCTGCCGTCGAGAAAACCCTCTCGCTGGGGACTGAGACTGTCTCGGATGTGATGGAGCATGTTTGACGTGTTACCACTAGCATACCGCACCGCTGAAACAACGGCGACACACCGCCCTCGTCCGATCCACAACTCGCTCCCCATCGTTATTGTAGTCCACAGGGAACCCGAAATGTTCCCACACAGCTGATTTAAAAGAAGCAGGTGGGTTCTAGCTCCTGTGTGTTATCTGAACTCGCCATCTATGGCCATAGCTGCTAACTTTTCTTCTTCATGTATTGTGTTCGTTTTGTTGTGTTTTCTTCTTATTTACGGGCGGGTGGCTTTTCGGCGCAATACCGCCCCCTGGATTATATATAGTGTAGTGGATATTGCCCTGAAGGACAGACTTGTTTCCCACTCGTAAAAAAAGGCGTATTCGCCGTGTGACTGCATGTGCCGAACCGTGACGTCCGAACCGTGACGGTACGGGACGGGTACGGATACCGTTACACCCCTAGAATGTAGTATTTCAAAACAAATCAGAATGTTACAGTAGGCCTACTTGCCAAGAATTTGAACTTGTATCCATCTATAAATCCAGTGTGAGTGAAAGTGAGCAATACAGCCTTAGTGTAGCTGTTCAGCCTTTTTTAAGTTTACTGACTAATGACTTTACTATAATGAGAACTATTACTTTTGACTTGTCAAGCTTCATATACGTTGTTATGTATATAATGTATCAGCTTTTAGGAACAAGGTCCTGAAACTAAGGGGTGCCTATCCGGAGAATCACACATTTAGTGGAAAGGAAACCTGCAAACGTTTCTACATCAACAGAGACTTGGAGACAGAACTTGGAGTCGCAGTAAGTTTCAATTGTCATTTAAATGTCAATACGTTTTAAATGTTAGACATTAGTGTAAGGTGTTCCTTTTCAACTCTACTTACATTGCATACATCTTTGTAAGGTTGTGTGTGTGTTCTTATTTGTATCCTCTGCTCCTTTATGAAGTCCATTGAAAGTGTATATTTGTGGAGTTGTGCTGAGAGCCAGTGGTTGGCTTTGCTTCTCCAAGCGATCTTGCAAGCTTGTTGTGATTTATAGCAAAATAAGGTTAAAGACTTTTATAACTAAATTAGAACATTGAAGTTTACATATGGACTATATAATACCAGGTGAGATGTATTAATATAATATTGCACAACAACCCCCCCCCCCCATCAAAATCAAATTTGTTTCTAATTATTAAACATCACAGTGTGAACAAATATAAATAATTTTTATCCTGGTATTTAGTATTGTAAATACAAGAGGCACTTTTTAGGAAATGTGACACTGCATTAAGATCAATGTAGTTTCATAACCGTTAACATATTCCAGACTGTTCGGTTCAACCCAGTCAGACTCAGTAAAAGTGGAAAATAATATTAATATTTCACATTTTTACAGAATGTTTTTGTCCTCTAACGAGAAATGTTTCCAAAGGGATGCAGAAGAGATTAACAAACTAGAGAGGGAGGAGGGAATTAAATAAGGAAAGAAGTGAAAAAACACTTTCCACGTGTTATTCTTCTTTTAATACTTAATAGCAGCTTTCTTCCACAACAACTGCCACAAGCTCATGCCTGACTCAAAGACTGTATAACATGGCATGTTTTTTTTCTCTGTGTGTCAGCACTCTGAGGCCACTGTACATCCAATGGAAACTTCTATACATCTCCACCCACTACAGCCTAACCATAAAGGCAAAGTGTCCCTTGTTATTGGTCAGGTAAGAATTTTCACTATAGCTGAAGTTAAAAGGTGAGCTGATATGTTACAAATGCTAGTTATGTAGCAACAAACATAAACCATTTACAATTTAAACTGAGATAGAGAACTGTTGAATCCATTTACTACAAAGATGTCTTTCAAATCATTTATATGATTTAATTTGAATGTAATAATCCCCATAAAGCTATTGCAGTATGTGGATCGCTTCACACCCTCTGACTGACCTGCCATTGGCCAAGTTACCCTGGTGTTTAAGATAACAGTAAAATAACCTGAACATAATGTTGCTCGTTAGTTTAATTTGTATTTGTTTTTATATTAATGTCACACATTTTCTATTCACAGGACGAGATCGAATTGCAATTAGATACACATGAGGGGTAAGGGACTTTTTACTTTCAGTATAAAGCATAACCAAAAGTATGTTGACACCCAAATATGTTGAGCTCCTAATTCCAAAACCATGGGCATTTAGCCTCCTTACTGTAATCCAGCCACATTTGATAAAGAAATGTTTATTGACGTGCACTCAATGATGATGAATGTGAATAGTCTTTTCTTTAGACCCAATCATAAGTCTTAACGGATAGGGGTAGCAGGCCTGTCAATTTTCTCAACAACAAACTGGAAAACTATTTGTTTATGAGCCTGACATTCTGCACAGTGTTATTGTCATGTTGAAACAGGAAAGTGACACATCAAAACTTTTGAAAATCTTTAGAACACTATTGTCTAAAATGTAAATGTTAGCAGCAAAATGTCCCTTATTGGAACTAAGGGGCCGCAACAAAACAATAAAAGCAGCCCCAGACCAAAGGTATATGGACAGCTGACCTTGGCCAACATGGATGCAGTGAGTGCTCTGGGTGCAACACATTCTCAACCACAAGACCTCAGTGAAACAATACTTTAGCTTCACGTTTTGTTACACACACTTTACCTTGTAAATCCACAGCACGGAGGAAACTTTTGGAGTTCGTCTGGACTTTGACATTCCATCTCAAGAGAAAGAGTTTCTGAAGAAGAGGAAAGATGTGGTGGCACAGGCTTTGCAGAACTTTTTAGGCCTTGGCTCTTTACCTCAACCTAACAAGGTACTGTAGAGTGCAACTCTCTCACATCATTACTTATGCCTTTGTGTTGTCTCCTACCCAATGTCAATTTGCTTACAATTTTGCTAATTGTTGCGTGAGACATTATATTCAGCAGAAGTCCCCACGCAATCAACCAAAGTAGTTTGTAAGCATCATCTTAGCTAGTTGTAATGGACAGAAAAAACACACAACCACATTTCACTGAGTTTGGCCTGGAGAACTGCCCGTTTATTTCTGCGCATGCTCATTAGCATCACCACGTTTCTTTCACACTCAGGCACGCTCTGATGATGTCATATACACATGAACGGAAACATGACTTTGTTCTTATTCAAATATGCTTAAAGGTGGGGTATGTAATTTTGGAGAAACCAGCTCGAGTGCGCTAGAATTTGAAAATACGAGGGCCGGGACTCGATAAAAAAAATTAATCTAATTAATTAGAGGCTTTGTAATTAATTAATCGAAATTAATCGCATTTTTAATCGCATATAAATATTTGACCTGAGAACAGTGAGAAGCAATTTTTTTCACATGAATTTTGGTATTCCATTGAATAATGACTGAATACATAAGCTTAAGCAACAAAACATTGTTTATTTTTTTTGAAGGTGGTACTTAACCAAGACCAACAGAAAAGTGCAATTTTTGCCATAAAGTGTAGCAATAGCATATTTAGGAATATAGTACATTTCAGAGATTCAGGTAGCCTACAGTATAGGTAGGTAGACCTTCTGTAAACTATAACACTTTGTTTTTAAGTAAAACACAATACTTTCAAGTACATTCAGAACATTGGAAACCCTGACTATTAGAAAACATCTCTCTGTTGCTTCAGAGGCCATAACAGACTTTATTGATTTACCAACAGTTATATCTCTCACAGGCTCCGCCCTCTACTGGACTCTATGGGTACTACCTTATCCTGCGAGCATTCTCCCACTGAAAACTCTTATAGACGTGGCCGGCCATAGGCGGGCCTACCTGAATGTGTGCGCATCACACCCTATAAAAGGAGGCCTCGCCTCCTGACTGTCATCCCTTTCTCTTCAGCCAGCGGAAGTGATTCCACGAGAGACCGGAAGACGTTTGAAGAAGATAGAGTAAACTTACCTCCAGGGAGTCGCCACTGCTAGAGACCCGGGCCTGTCCTTCGTGCCCTAGCTGAAATAGCGGGCGCCGATCCCCACCACCTTGCTTTGAGTGTTGGGGGACCAGGATATGGCCCGGCGGTGCCGCAGGGCTGGTTTCTCTCTGGATGATGGTCATGGCGGCGGGTGTGTGGGCTACTCACTCATTGCTAGAGATGCCCCCGCCTCACCAGGTCAGAGCGATTATTGGGCCACAAGGCCGAATAAGTAGCTTGGTCCACGGGCCTTGCCCCAGGCCCGGTTCCCCCGGGGACCGGTGCTCGGTGGTTTCACATGATATAGGTTTGACCCTACTTCATCACAGGCCGCCGCCGCTGCCCGCCGTGTGATGTCCCTGGATATCACGCCGCGTGGCGCTTTTCAAAGAGGACCGTGTTGGTCTCCTGGGAGCCCCCGTGTTGTCGGAAGGGCTCTTTGGAGCGATCTCCTTGCTCGCAGGATAAGGAGCAATCGCAGCGAATGGCTGCTTCTTGCCCATCCCCAGAGGAGGAAACACTGTCCTACACTCCCCGCCCCTGCTGTAAATCCCAGTAAAGGGAGCCAGCAGGAGGGCGTGTGAGTGGAATAAATCTAGTGCTGTTAAGCACTGTGCGGGTTCAAGAGACGCTATTGCCGGCTTACTGTTGTTGCATTTCGCCGTTGAATGGGAAATGCAGCATTAATACGTGGGCGCGCGGCCCTCGTGAGAGTGGCCGCGGGGCGTTCAGGGACCTCCGCAGGAGAACGGTGGTTTACGTCTGTAAACTCTAGTTCTAGAGTGGTGTGTGTGTGTGGGAAAAATGCATTCGGTAAAAACGATTGTTTTTTTCCAGAGTAAGAGTTATATCTTTCCACAATTCCACTTTTCCCCATAATGTTCGTTTCAAAGACACGGCATTGTGACGGCGCGCGCGGCCCTTCCCCCGAGGACGAGCCGCGCGGTGCGTTCAGGGTCCTCAGTAAATAATCGGCCCTTCCTGTGTCGACCCTCCAGGGGCAAAATCTTCCCTTCGCGGAGAGTTTTGCGGCGGAACGGGTCGCCAGAGAGTATTACTTAGCTGCGGCCCCACAGCTGAGTGATTGTCCATTAACACAATGTTCTGGGGAATGGAAACTCAGCGGTGTGCTGACAGGACCTCAGTGCAGTCATCGCAGCGTGCGCTCATCCTCTACAGGCTTTCCTGCAGAGGAGGGAGCGGGGCGCGATGGTGAGACGAAGGGAGAGGCGCCGGCACGGAGATGCCGTACCCACTGCGCCGGCACGGAGATGCCGTGCCCACTGCGCCCCCCACCTCTCCGGCCCATCCCGTGGAACCGGTGTCCCGGCACTCACGGGGACGGGCTGCCCGCCTTCACGGATCTGATGGCGGGGGGAGAACATCTCTCCGCCCGGGACGAGAGGGCGAATCCCGCCTCCTCCCTGTATAATGCAGCAGATCACTACATTTTCTAATAAGAATGAGGTGATCTGTATCCAAATATAAGTGTCTTTTGTTTTCCACAAATGCTACACTTACACACAATGTTAACCGTACAAATTCCCCATTTCGCTGCCCCAACTGTATCTCCTGTAAAGGAGGTGACTAGTGGGCATGCGCAGATGATAGGGATGAACTGCAGGAGTGCTATCTAAGGAGAGCGCTATGCTGGTACAGGGACATTATGGCCGGCGTATTACTGTCAGAGAACACACATACGCCTGGAGCAAAGACTCCAATTAATGCAGTTTTCCGTAGTGGTAAAGGCGGCATTATGGCGGAGCCCGCACTCACACAGGAGCGCATGGCGGTGCGTTCAGGGACCATAGTAAAACACACCACGCCTATAAAGACTCCAATTAATGCTGTTTACCGTAGTGGTGAGAACATCATTATGGGGGATCGCGCGCAACAGCGCGCGGCGGTGCGTTCAGGGTCCTCAGTGAATAATCGGCCCTTCCTGTGTCGACCCTCCAAGGGCAAATCTTCCCTTCGCGGGGAGTTTTGCGGCAGAATGGGTCATCAGAGAGTATCACAGCTTCATAGCTGCGGCCCCACAGCTGAGTGCTTGTCCATTAACACAGTGTTCTGGGGAATGGAAGCTCAGCTGTGTGCTAACAAGGTGGATGGACAGGACGCTGAAACGGGGCTTTTCACCCCAGTTTTGCAGCGTCCCACTGTACCACATGTCTATACACTGTACTACTGTATCACATGTGGGTGTCCCACACCCACCGTTTGTTATGGGCATGCAAGAGGTAAATCTGGCCTCCCGGAGGGAGATGTGTTTCCTCTTAGCTGGGATTCAGGCTCTGGGGCAGAAACAGGCTGTGTCTGTTGTCTGTTGTGCACCCTCAGCACAGAGAAAAGGGTCTTTCCATGTACTTCCTGGGTCTCAGGAAGACAGGGGAATGCAGACCTATTCTAGATCTCCACGGCCTGAATCGCCACATTTCCTGCAGGAAATTCTGCATGTTAACTATGAAATAGTTACTGGGGCTTGTGCAGCCAGGTGATTGGTTCACCACCATCGACCTGAAAGACGCGTACTTTCATGTAGAAATTGCTCCAGAGCACAGAAAGTGTCTGCGTTTTGCCTTCCAGGGGATAGCCTACGAGTACGGCTGCCGTTCGGCTATTTCCCTATCCCCACGCACATTCAGCAAATGTGTGGCCACAGCGCTTCAACCGCTGCGCGCCCATGGCATGAGAGTTTTCTTTTACTAGACGACCTCATAGTCATGGCTGGGTCTCGGGAAAAGGCAATGTTTTGCACAATTGATCACACACCTAACCAAATTAGGCTTTGCGTTCAATTGAAAAAAAGGAGCACCCCCATACCTCACCTTTGGGAGTGGTGCTCGATGCAGGCGCGCTACGTGCCACCCTGTCAGAGAGCAGAAGTGCGTCCCTTCTCCGGGCGGTCCACAGGCTGCGACAGGGGGCATCAGTGACAGCTTTAACTGTCAGGCAGACTTTGAGTCTCATGGCGGCTGCTCACAATGTGGCCACATTTTGGTTGCTGCATATGCGTCGCCTGCAGAGGTGGTTCTCCAGCCGGCGTTTGGATCCCAAGAGCACAAACAGCGGCTGGTGACCATCCCCCCCTCAGTGGAGGGCAACCTCCGGTTTTGGGGGTCCCCGGATCACCTCCGGAGGGGGTCTCCACTGGGACGGATGACCTCCTACATCACAATGTTCATGGACGCATCCAGAACAGGATGGGGAGGGACCTGCCTGAAGAGGGCTATAGGTGGGCGCTGGGCTCTAACAGAGTCTCGACACAGCAGCCTCCTAGAGCTACGGGCGGTAGTGTTAGTCCTCCAGCCTTTCATGTCCCTAATTCAAGGGAGACATGTACTGGTCAGGAGCGACAACAGCACCACAGTGTATGGGCTTCAGAGGTGGTTTTATCTCCGAGAGCCCTCCATATCCCGGGACTGGAGAACAGGCGGGCCGACCTCATTCGAGGGGCGGCCCCCTGCCAGGCGAATGGATGCTTCACCCGGAGGTGGTGAAGCAGATCTGGGCCCAGTTCGGGAGAGCGGAAGTGGATCTGTTCGCCAGCCGGCGCAACAATCACTGTGCCCTGTGGTTCTCCATGGCCCTGAGCGACGACCCGCCCTTGGGGGTGGACGCGTACACGAGCCATGGCCAAGAAAGCTGCTCTACGCCTTTCCACCGCTGCGTCTCATTCTCCCTCTCCTGGGGAGAGTGAGGCGAGAACGTCCGGCAGTCATTCTGGTAGCGCCGGATCGCGTCGGGGCTCCGTGGTACTCAGAGATGACACAGATGAAGGTGGGCCAGCCCTGGGCGGTCCCCCAGTTCTGGGGGGCGATGTCTCAAGAGGCAGGTGCAATCAGGGCGTTACCCACACTCGGCCAGCCTCCCCAGGCTGAGACAGGGTGGATTGTCTGACAGTGTTATTCAGTCTATCCAGGCAGCTAGAGCTGGATCCACCACAGCCTATTACAGGCCAAAGTGGCTAGGATTCCAGCGATGGTGTGAGGAGCGGAGAATAGAGCCCCTATCTTGTGAGTTGGGCTCTATTTTTTCCTTCTTACAGTTACTGGTGGACAGAGGGCTTGCGCATTCAACAGTGAAGGTGTATGCAGCAGCCATCTCGTCCTGCCAGGAAGGATTTGGCGGCAGGTCAGCCTTTAGTCAACCACTGATGTCGCGGTTTTTACAGGGGGTCAGGAGGCGGCGCCCAGTAGTGCACGCCTCCGCCGGGGCGGGGTGATCGGGAAAGCTCTGTCCAAGAAACGCCTAGCAGGCTGGCTCTGCGAGTGCATTGCACTGGGGAGAGCCTGCCCCACGGGGGTTCGTGCGCACTCCACACGGGCTGTGACTTCGTCGACAGCCTTATTCAGCGGTGTGAGTGTGGGGGATATATGCACAGCGGCGTCTTGGTCAACGCCAGGCCCCTTCATAAGGTTTTATCTCTTGGACATGTCTGGCTCTTTCTCCTCGTCTGTGCTTGCTGGGGCAACACAGGACTGGTAGGGGGGGGGGGGTTTGTGGGTCAGTTGGCATCTGACCCCTTCCCCGGACGTAATGCGCCTTCGCTGTTCTCGGGACCTCCGAGGGTCCCGGGATGGGCGAGGGGCACGCTGGGCCCTTACAGGGCTGGAGGGCTGCTCTCCTCCTGCCGGGAGGCAGGAGGGGGTTAGCCCTCCACATTTTAGTCCACACACACTCTGCACGGGGTCAGTGTTTGAGTGTGGGGCAGGGGCACTGGCACTCTCCCTGCGAGCCTTAGGGACTCAGGGAGATGGGTGCACAGTGAGCCCATACAGGGCTGGGGGTTCTCCCCGTCCGCCTAAGGGCGGGGGGGGGGACCCCCATCACTGTTTTTTGGGCACACCTTCTGCGAGGTAAGCGCGGCAGGATGTGCTCTGTCAGCCGCAGCCCAAACTTCTCCACGGTCACGACCGGGTTAAAGGAGAATGTGGGGCAGCAGCTGCTGACCAGAAAGGCCGGTCAGGGACAGTAGGGTGGAATGTTGTTATTGGACGACAGTGCAGACATTTATCGTGGCTCCGCCCACTGTACCCATAGAGTCCAGTAGAGGGCGGAGCCTGTGAGAGATATAACGCCGGGTTACGTATTGTAACCCTTGTTATATTAACACAGGCGGAGCCCTCTACTCGGGGCACTGTCTGTCCTATTCCGCTCGCTGAAGAGAGGTGTAGGATGACAGTCAGGAGGCGAGGCCTCCTTTTATACGGTGTGATGCGCACGCATTCAGGTAGGCCCGCCTATGGCCGGCCACGTCTATAAGAGTTTTCAGTGGGAGAATGCTCGCAGGATAAGGTAGTACCCATAGAGTCCAGTAGAGGGCTCCGCCTGTGTTAATATAACAAGGGTTACAATACGTAACCCGGCGTTTTTTGTAGCCCCTTATCTTCTACCACTCCAAGTGGTCTACAGTCGAGTGCAATCCAGTGAGCCAGGGAGTTTTGTGTGGGTCCTTGTACTCGGAGTCAGGCTAACGTCCACGCTAGCTTCCACGCTAGCTGCTATATGTTTAGCATTGAGGTGATACTTGAGGCTTGATGTGCTGCCGTGATATGCAAATTCCTTTTTGCATAATTTGCACACAACCGTGCTCTTATCGACGCTTCCATCCGTCCGTTTTTTAAAACAACATTTCCCATCCACGGGGCCAACCAACGCGGTCTCATCAGCTTCTTCGTTCATGTTTGAATTGTTCACTGTGGTTTGTTGTTGTCTGAAGTCATGCACGTTAGTTGGTGCTCCAGTATAATCGGTACGCCTGAAACTGATCCAGTGAGAAACGTTCCGCGGTGCAAAAATAAGTGCGATTAAAATGCGTTCATTTTTGTGTAATTAATTAATCTTAATTAACGCGTTAAATTCCCGGCCCTAGAAAATACACAGCCGGAAAAAATCTGCCACTTCCTTACAGAGCCCCTCCTCCAACACACACGAACACGCACATGACCAATGAGGGCACGAGATAAGTTTGTGCACAGATGGAAGGCTGACAGGCAGGTAGGCCATCCAGTTATTTTAGCCAGGCCGGCTAAAATGATTGGTCGTGCTTTTTACAGTACTACGGCTTCCACAGATGACATTTTTGTATGGATTTTTTGTCAAAGCATTTAAGATATTCATTGCTATCGGGATGTTAAGAGCATTCCATGGAATAAAACAAAAAGTGTATCTCGAGCCGGTTTCTCAAACTTACCTACCCCACCTTTAACACTCCCACTCAAAGACATGTTGATAACTCTCTACAGTGGTACACAGAATCCAATAAACAAAAACAAAAAAACTTCTCTAGCAGTGTTCAAGTTTTACATCTGAAATTCACATTACTCTCCAAACAAATACCCTTTGAACTTATCAAATGTAGCCTTTGTCAACGGCTTGGTTAGGACAAGAGCTACCATATCTGCAGTAGGACAATATTTAATAGATAGCTTCTCCTCAGCATGTGCAGATCGTACAAAAGGATATTTGATGTCTACATGCTTGCTTCTCTGTCTGCATACAGGGTTTTTGGATAGAGCTATTGCTCCATGGTTGTCCTCATATATCTTTACTGGTACATGTGGGCAGGGGCGGCGGGTACTGTAGGCTAGGGAAGGCTAAGCCTTCCCAAATATATTTGTCACTGCATCCTGGTAAAACAAAAATATAATGTATAATGTTTGTGTCTTTGACATTAGCGCTGCTATGCAGCCAGCTGGGCCCTGTACTACGAAGCCAGTTCAACATACCCTGGAGCGGGGTTAGCTACATTTGACCAATCACAAACAGGGACAAGTGTACGGACACTTGTGTCAGTAAGCTGCGTCATACTTCATTAATGAAAAGTAAACTAATATTAGACAAATATGAACTTTAACCATCCATGATTTAAACATATAATCCAGGATACAAGCCACATAAATAAATAAACTACCGAGTGTTTGAAAGCGTGCAACAGTTTTATGATATCACTGCCCCATCTACAGTAAGACACGAGTGGATCTGACTTTAATTACATTTGAGTTGAGTGTTTCCTCAACCTAATGTGTTGCTTAAAATAATACTTCTGCATACAGTGTGTGACAATGTGAGTGTTGCACGGCAGATACGGCTCAATAAGCTGACTCAGATAAGGAAATATTGTGATATTATATGATCGATGATCTGATTGATGATGTGATATGAATGATAAGTGCGACACGTCGGCGTCTTCTCTGCATACGGCAGTTTAAACTATTTCCTTTCTCCTGTAATATGACTTGATAGATTTAAACTCCGCACACTGAGCTCTGATTGGTCAGCAGGCGGTGCTTTCACTGAGTTTATCTCTTTTACACGCCGGAGGCTGGCAGCGTCAGGTAAACATTTTTATTTAGCCTTCCCAAACCTGAGCCTCACGCGCCGCCTATGCATGTGGGCTATTACGGTCTACCCCTTTTAATAACTGTACAAGGTACATGCTCTCTTGAGAAGTAGCCGCTAATGCTATGTACTCGTCTTCACAGGTCGATAGCGCCACTGTTGGCTGCTTACTACTTTTCCAGGATATAACTGGACCATTTTCAGTTAAGCTGAAACAATATCCAGTTGTGCCTCAAGCTTTAGGCTTTCCTCACTTTTCTTGTAATGTAGCTCTTGGTCCATAGTACCCTTTAGATACCTCAACAGTTGTTTTTGCTGCAGCCCAATGCTGCTGTTTTGGTTCTGCTAAGTGTTGTGATAGTTTACTCACAATCCAGCTCAGGTCTAGTACATGTCATAATGTATATCAAGCTACCTACTATCTCTCTGTATCCTGTTAAATCGATAACTTCACCCTCATTGTCAAAATGTTACTTTTGCTCGCATGGAGTTGACCTTGGTTTGCACTCTGACATGCTAGCATCTTTGCTATGTGTCTCTTTTGGCTCATTTTGATCTCCCCCTCACTCTGTGTAAAATCGATACCTAGGAAGTGTTTAAGTTCACCCAAATCTTTCATTTTAAACGTCCTCTTCAACATCTCTTTGACATCACTGAGTGAGCCGTTGTTAATGGCCGCTATAAGTAGGTCATCTACCCATATCAACAGAATGACTCTTTCGTTCTCAGACTCTTTGATGTAGAGTGTAGACACAATGATCAGCATCATTTTGCACAAACCCATTCTCTGTAAGATGATCATGCAGTAACTTGTTCCAGTTTCACCCGGATTGCTTTAAACCAGCGTTTCTCAAAGTGTGGGGCGCGCCCAAATAAACCAGGTTAAAATAATTAGATTGCATACATTTTATTTGAGTAAACACTGAAAACAGGTCCCACAGACCCAAACAGCACACAAAGGTTAAAGGTAAGCATATAATAATGTTAAAATGTGCTAAATATATACACTGCAAAAAGCAAAAAAAGAGGAGTAAAAGTTGCTCACGACTTGTTTTATTTTGTGAAAGTAGCTCTTATCCTAAAAAAGGTTGGAGACCCCTGTTATAGAACGATACATTTGACCATTTTAAGCTTGGCCTACCATTTTATTGGAGTGATGAGGAACAGATGGGGCTTGAAAAGGCCCACTTGTTCAAAGTGGGGTTTTATTCAAAACCTTCGGGCTGTTCCATATATAACTCGCAGTCTATTGGTGCATGGACAACCCAGTCTCACGGCATTTCGTGTTATAGTCACAACATTTAATCTATTGATTCGTGTTCACCAACACGATTATCCCCTTTTTTTCGTGTCACACAGAACGATTTTAAAAGCAATGTATTTCTATTGGTAGTATGTTTCGTGCCTGCAACACGTCTTTTTGTCCGGTCGGGTCTTGGAAGACCGGAAGCTGTGGGGTTCATAAAAACATTTTCTTACTCAATATCAAGCCACGATTATTGTTTTTATTTTAATTCTATATTGTCAGACTTTTTTGCTGTCCTTGAGGAAAATAAATGGTATGTATTGTAATGGTATGTACATATTATTTTCTTTTTTTAAATGTTTTTGGATTTCATATCGCATAAACACCAAATCCCAACGTGCATTGCGGCTAAAACACCGGTGACTTTATTTGGAAATTCAGTTCCTGACGGACGGCAAATAGGCCCAAGACTATAGAATTAAACAAATAAATAAAAACAAGCATAATTGTGTGTTATTGTTGAGTAAATAACAGTGTGCTATTTAGAAAAGAATAACAAATTAGAAGGAAAAAAAGATTGAAAAAATACGGATTTCAGTATTCTGAGCCTCTGAGCCCTATTTCTTTTCCTCACAGATGGCAAAAAACGTCCACCATTATAGAATTTAAAATAAAAACAATAATCGTGTCTTGATTTTTATGAACCACATAGCTTCCGGTCTTCCAAGACCCGACCGGACAAAAAGACGTGGTGCAGGCACGAAACATACTACCAATAGAAATACATTGCTTTTAAAATCGTTCTGTGTGACACGAAAAAAAGGGGAAAATCGTGTTGGTGAACACGAATCAATAGATTAAATGTTGTGACTATTACACGAAATGCTGTGAGACTGGGTTGGCATGGAGGTAAGCTGTCTTCACATCCATTTGGTGTAGGATAAGATCATTCTGTATAGCCACCTGCATCAATATACGTACAGAGGTCGTTTGGTGTGCTGTCGGTGAAAAAGTTTCCTTGTAATCAATTCCCTCTACTTGACCATAGCCTTTAGCTACATATCTGGCTTTAAGAGTCTCAGATCCTTCTGGGCTTTCTTTTACTGCTTAACACTAATGAATAAAACACGATACATTGAAAGTGTGCCAGAAGTCAAGTCAGATCATGTCATGAGATATTCACATGCATGGCAGTATCATATGGATGCAATTAAGTACAGTAAATAATGTTAAACAAAGGATATAATGTAATGACTTTAATTACATTAGCTACCTAATATGAGCATGTTGATATTGCCATTTTGAGCATGTTAGCATGCTGAAGTTTGCATGTGGTTTAAAGCACCAAATACAGCCTCACTCTTTTTATTCTCTGTTCAGGTACCAACCATAGCAGTGGTGGCTTCCGGAGGGGGGTCCAGAGCAATGACGGGCATGCTGGGTAGTCTGAAAGGTCTAAAAGATACAGGAGTCCTGGATGCTGTCAGTTACATCACTGGTGTTTCTGGATCCACATGGTGAGTGAACAAGTGTAATTTTATATTCAGGTGAATATATGCTAATATCAATCTTCTCATTTACTAAGACAGGATAATAAAGGCAATGTCCTACATTTTGGGATTTGCCAAACAGAAAATATATCATTTAATACCAGGAAACAGGGCAGTGGGGCTGTGAGTTAAGGGCATTAACTGGTTATTTAAGGGATTTCACCAATGCTTAGAAAGGAAGAAGACTTCAACAGAGGCCCACAAAGACTTCATTTTGTCTTTTAATTGGTACGTTTGCTTTATTTCTATAAAATATTTTAAATGCATCAAGAGAGACAGGTAGGCCTATTCAGGATAAAATGGGAAATCCAACATATTAGGCATATTGGACTATCACTGTCACTGAGAGCTGAGATGTTGAGAATATATGGAATATTTTAAATGCCTAAAATACAACAATTCTCCAACTTTAAACTGTTCGTGACGTGATAATGGTATGCCAATATTGTGCAGTGGCAATTACAAACTGGAGTGGTTTACTGCTTGTTCACCAGGGTTTAGCGATGCTAACTGTAAGGGAAACTTCTGCAGCAATGGAGAGTCAGGACTCAGAGAGACACAAGGAGAGTTAGAGCTTTGATGTCAAACACTGATAGTTTATTCACAAGTATCTGCTGGAGAATTCATATCACAAGTCACACAGCCAGCGATTCTGACTGCCCTGGTGGGTTTCCATGTCAATTCTGCCCAGCCTATCTCTGGATAGACCTTTTAACTAGTTCAGCGAGAGTAAACAACATATTTGGGGAGATAGACTAAACAGCTGGGCACCCTGAATCACTTGCGTCTGACCCTTAATGGCCTCAAAGCCAGAACTGGTTTATCAAGATAGCTGGAGCCTCCCATTCCTTAAGAGAGATAACAGGCTCAGGGTTGGTCGTAAACGTCAACACACAGAAAAGGTTAACTATCTAGAGTAAAGACAGAAATATTCCCCAACAGTTCCTCTCTTTTTATCATTCATGATAACCTTAAAACATTAGTCTAATAATAATTTGGGCAATACTTAAATCAATAGGCGTCTTCAGATTTGAGTGTGGTCTCACCGTACATCAATTACATCACAAAGTAGAATAAGATTGAAACATTCAACCACAATGATTGATATAGACAACCACAACAGAAAAATCATCTCTCATCAGTGTTTGATCAACTTTTGTCAAAAGCACAATAATGAACACACATAAAACAAAGATGCATAATAGCAAAAACATCTACTTTAAAATAATATGTTTTAACATTTACTTATTAGTTAATATCACTTATCAAACTATAAAATCAAAACCAGCTTGCAGTTTAAAGATTTACTTCAAGGCAATCACTAGTCAAAAGCATTTTAAACTCAGGATCATAAGAGATCCAGCTAAGGTTGTGATTCACAGTTGTGATTTTGATCAATCTGTAATCTGCAAAATTGCAGTGTCTTCAATTTAGGATTACTTTACGTTTACTTCATTACATATTAAATCAAAAGACTATGGCATGATAACATAATTACATTACTTCAACTATCAATCATTATGTCATTTCAAAATCTGAAATCAAACAATTCTCAAAATGTTTAACAATCTGAAAAGGAAAAGTTAGGCAAATATTCAAAGACTTTTGTAAAAACCTGGAAAGGAAGGATTAAACATTCTTTAGACTTGAAACATCATTCTAGGTCTGTCTGTGCATGGGTAATACATTGAAGAGTAGTGTTGTTAAGCCTGATTGCTGGACAATTAAGGATATTAACATGATCTGTTATAATATTATAAATATCTTATTATTCAATACCTTATAATCTGAGAATATCAATTAATTTATTTTGTTTAGTGTGAAAGTGTAATCTGATTTGACAAAATATATTGATCACCACTATTTAACACATGTCTGTTCATTGGAAATATAAAACAATCATTAATTGTACATCTGTAAACATCTGGTCATTCAATATTCCCTCACACTAACGACAGCGGACGCTTTAAAGTACAAATGTACTGTCTTTCCGACACACAAATAATATCCCTTGATGCATATATCCCCATAAATGTTTTTTCCTTTAGGTGACAATGTTTGTCAACGTAGCTCCATAAATAAAGTGAAGTTTACTCGTGTTACATGGATGATGTTAGCATAGCCAACAAAGCCAGTCTGTAACACGATTTGAAACCAAATAAGTATATAAAATGTAGAATATTTTTCGAGTGTTTAATGGAAGTATGGTCATAAGATATATAAAACTATAGGTTACTTACGTAACCCCAGTTCTCAGAGTAACATGAAGTGAGATGTCTCACTATGGGATGCGCCTCACCCGCGGAGCAAACAGAAGCATCAATCTCATTACGCCAATCCTGATTGGCAGGTGAATTTGACGTCAGCGTCAGGGAATCCACCCCCTATAAGTAGCTTGCGCCACGATGCATGCGTCATTCAAAATAAGCACCTCTTCTCGCTTCACCGTAGCAAGGAGGGCCGTCTGGTGAGACATCTCACTTCATGTTACTCTGAGAACTGGGGTTACGTAAGTAACTTATAGTTCTCATTCGTAACACTCCGTTCGATGTCTCACTATGGGATATTGTAGCTCCCGTATTGCCAGACGAGCTTATCTCGAAAGTCACCAAGACCAACCAGAACCTTACAGTTAGAGCTCTAACTCAGCAGGGGGCCCAGCACTGCTCGAGCCACACTGGGAGTAGAGAGGTCTAGCCTGTAAAAGCGGACAAAAGTGCTGTCAGGCCGCCCGCTTCTTCTTTCTCGACTGCTGGCCGAAATTCTGGGTTGGCTGCGCCTGGGCTGCAGCCGGAACCGGAGATTTCCTGGGCCAGCTCGCCCTCGTGTCCTGCCTGGGCTGGGGACTCGGGGCGGGCTGTGACCTCTGCTGCTTGGGTATTTTGAACCGAGCAGCTGAGGTGGCTTGGGCGAAGGACTGCCGCTGTGGAGGCAGCGGCTGGACCCTTCGAGGGAGACAGAGGTGGAGGGCCTCGTCTTCCTTCTTTTTGGACCCGCATCTCTTCTGCATGGAAGCTAGCACAGATCCAAAAATCCCCTCGGGAACGATGGGCATGTCCAGCACATCCTCTCTTTCCCGGTCTGGGAGGTTGGTGAGGTTGAGCCATCTAGCTCTTTCCTGCACCACCATAATTCCCATAGCCTTGCCCGTGGCCTGGACGGCGCAGCGTTGAACGCGGAGACAGATGTCCATGATCGCGGCTATCTCGTCCAGTATTGCCGGTCCAGGGTTGCTTGACATTTCCTCGCACAGCTCCGCTTGGTAAGCGGTTAGTAGCGAGGAAATGTTCAAGGCCCTGGCGGAAAATGCTGCGGCTCTGTAGGACCGTTCAGTCATGGTTGACTGGAACCGGTCCGCCTTCACCGGCAGCATGGGGTTCCTGCTCGGTGCAGTCACCGTCCTCGGGAGGAGGTGAGCTGCTACCAGCGGTTCCATCTGCGGTATGCGGAGCAGGCCGACCCTCTCCATACCGTTGCAGTCTAGGGAGGAGGCACCCTGGATTGGGGCCTTGTTGCTGAAGGGCCGGTCTCTCCACGAGACCGACACCTCCTCCAACATCTCCGGGAAGACTGGCAGGAGTTGCCTCTTTGTCCTTGTTGCTTGGGGCAAATGTTTGCCCTCGTAACGGGATCTGGAGGTCTCCTTGGCCATTTCGGGCCATGGGATGTCTAGTCTTGCTGCGGCACGCTGACACACTGCAGGTCCATACTCAGACAGGGCGAAGCTGGTATGCTATCGCCCGTGAGAGCAGTCATCGCTCCCGGCATTGTAGCCTGAGCCGATGACATGAAGACATTGTCTTCCTGCTCATCAGAGTCGGACAGGAGGAATCCAGAGGCGTCCTCATCGTCCTCCGTATAGTCCAACTCTAGGACGTCTTCTGTGGGCGGGACCATGGTGAGGTCCAGCCGGGAGCCCCAGCTTGGTATAGCGTGGGGCTCCGCTCGCACGTCCCTCGCTGCCACCGAGTCCCAGCCTGAAACGGCGCGGGGCTCCGGTTCTGCAGCGGCCACCACTGATGAGCCCCCGACCGACACAGTGCGGGGCTCCATCTCTGTGGAGGACGCCCTCATGTCTTGATTTCCGTCCGGTAAATCAAGGGACATGAGGGCGTCCTGACTCGACAGGCTAGCTTGGCGAGCTAGCCGTCGGCGGAGGCTCTTCACGGTGAAACGAGCACAATGCCCGCATGAGCCGGGGTTGTCGATAGCCTCCTGGGCATGTTGCAGCCCGAGGCAGGACGAGCAGACCTGGTGTGCGTATGTGTCCGAAATCTTCAACCCGCAGCCGCAGAGCCGAGCCTCCGGTTCCCTGGCTCCTCTGGTGTGAGGGAGAGACGTGTCCATCTTATTCGCCATTATGGCGACGTAGGAAGGACGCGCTCGTAGCAGGTGCGTTTTCGAGAACAAAATCCTCTCCAACCTGTCGTTAATCCGGAGAAAAGACGACGGTGTATGATTTATTCCCGAAGAATATGAACTGGTGTGTTAATATTCTTTCTTAGTCCTATTCTTCTCTGGTGTGAGAAGAAAGAAAAAAGCGTCCTCGCTATCGTGGTGTCGGTAGCGAGGAAGGTAAGCTAGCAACAGGTGTGCTGCTAGCTTGATTCAAAACCTTACCTTTTCGATTTCCGGAGAAAAAAGAAAAAGGGTGAGGTCGAATGTGGCACTAACTGGTATGTTAGTACCGACAATCTTCTCGTAGAAGAATATATAAAGGTAGCCTGCGAGCGCCCGTCGACCGAATTTAGCTTGGTTAGCTTGGTTCCGTCTGTGGACTGTGTGAGCTAGCCCGGCTACCGATATAGAGATGTGCTCTGAAGCGAGAAGAGGTGTTTGAATGACGCATGCGTCGTGGCGCAAGCTACTTATAGGGGGTGGATTCCCTGACGCTGAAGTCAAGATCACCTGCCAATCAGGATTGGCGTAATGAGATTGATGCTTCTGTTTGCTCCGCGGATGAGACGCATCCCATAGTGAGACATCGAACGGAGTGTTACGAATGAGAACTTTGTGTCACGGAACATTTATTAGACAGACGTATGACATTAATATTCCCCATAAATTCTGTGAATGAGTATATCCTAGTTGCTTTGACAATAATAGCGAACAGGTTGTAAATATATGGCATGTTATAGGGTGAGTTGTGAATAATATGTCATACAAACACCAGGTTAGTGTTGCCCAACATTTGTATATATTTATAAATATATGTGTGTGGTGGCATTTTAGCCACTTACCAATGTCGGTGCTACTGCTTCAACAACACCTTTCCACTCTGGCCATGAACAGTTTTTGGTGGTTATATGGTTATATAGTTTGCCTGGTTATATGAATTGCTTTTAAATGATTGAAACCCTTTAAACACTATTATCTCCCATGTGAGCAGGGCCATGTCTACTCTGTATCAGGAAGATAACTGGTCACACGAGGACATAGACAGTATCATCTCAGCATCAAAAGAACAGATGACCAAGAGTGTCCTGAGTGGATTCTCTCCTGAGAAACTGCGGTATTACAGCGAGGAAACCGCTAAGAAAGAGCAAGAGGGTCACCCTGTGTCACTCGTTGACAATGTGGGCCTGCTGTTTGAGCATCTTGTCTTTGGGAAGGTGAGAAGCTGAACTTATCCTGTTATTACCTTAAGTTATATATGCATTTTAAAGTTTAAAGCTTAGATTACATTTAGCCTTTTGTGTGTGTGTGTGTGTGTGTGTGTGTGTGTGTGTGTGTGTGTGTGTGTGTGTGTGTGTGTGTGTGTGTGTGTGTGTGTGTGTGTGTGT
>CALSBZ010035786.1:0-10101 GCA_943591055.1 Gobionotothen gibberifrons
AATCTGACAGCTCAAGTCCTAGCCAATCAAACCGCGTCTAAGCTGGGAGAGATATCCCGCCGTTCATTTCTATATTTTCAAAAACAGATAAACTAATTATCGCCGTAGCAAATCACCCGGTTTTGTATGACCAGTCCCTATTAACTTACCGGGATACAACCGGAGGAACCAGGCATGGGGGGAGGTGGCAGAGACAGTGGGTGAAACTGGTAGGCTTTCGCCTGTTTGGGGATTTTATATCCAGTATATCCAAGCATAGCTTGCTAGCTATGTTAACACTACGTAAACGGGGCGGGACATTCATGTGATTGGTTGTTGGTTGCGGGGCTCGAATAAAACCCCCAAGCTTCAGACACGCCCAGCCCCAAGCTTTTTTTGAAGCTGTAGTGTAAGCCGCGATGTTCAAAGCGTGGGGAAAAAGTAGCGGCTTATAGTCCGGAAAGTACGGTAATTCTTTTTAGATAGAATTTTTCTTTGAAATATGGCATATCTCAGTTTTCAATGTCAAGGATGGAAAATGCTACGATTCCATTGGTTTATTGCCTCGCATCACAAAAACATACACAAACGTATTCCCACACGGAGCCCTCTTCAGAGCGTTTTGCATTATTTAAATAGCGTAAATTCGAAAGGGCTTAACAAAACGTGAATAAGGACCGGAATATAAAAGTCAATATCAATGACCGATCGAAACCCGGGATTTCTTTTATTAACCAAGTATCTTATTACTCTAAGCGACGAGTCAACATGATTTATTTTTCAAGCCCTGTTCACCTTTGACATCTTCAGTCTGGCTCTCGAAGCGGTCCAATGAGAGGGTGATGCAGCGCACCAGCATGTTGGAGTCCACCAGAGAGCTGTTGATCTGCGTCAGGAAGGTCTGAAACTACAGAGGAAGCCATCAAACACACGTGTTCATCCACAACACACGCAGAGAACTAGTGGTAACATTGAATTTGTAGGGACAGCGTATACATTTTGGTAACGCATTTAAGGTCTGAACTGAAGTCATACTTTTTCTGGTGTGTTGACATATTTGTTGAATCTTTTGAAGGCATCAATGTTGAACTTCATGAGCTCTCCCAGCAGATCAAAGTAGCTCTGCAGGACGTCTCGAGACGTACAGCCGCTGTCTATGATGCAAAACAGGATGTGCTGTCGAGGGACGGAAACACAGAGTGAGCAGTGGTTCATTCAAAAGGTCAGAAGCAAAGACAGTCTGTGTCTTCATGGGATGTGGTGAAGGTCTTACCTCGAGTAGACCTCTCTTCAGGAGGAACATTTGGTCTGCATAGGAGGTGGCTCCTCGGAGAAAACTTTCCACTGCCCTTGCCTGCCAGAATCTGCATACACAACAATGTTGAGAAATTCTTTTAAAAATAGCAGGATTCTTGGAGCTGACACTTAACTGTAATAACTCTATATAACAAATAGCCTCTGGCTGACAGAGAACTTTGTGCTCCATAGTTTCTCTTGGACTTAAAATCACACTGTACATTTTACATTGATATATAACCCTTAAGGACCCGGACCCATTTCTACTTTTGGGAACATTAAGACCACCTAGGACAGTGGTTCCCAACCTTTTTTCTCAAGAGCCCCCCCAAATGACTCCTGTTGGAAGTTGCGCCCCCCCCCACACACACAAGGTTAAAGTTTAAAAGTCTCAAAAATGCTACAACTACCGTCACAAACTGGATGAATGTGAAGTATTTTGTTAAAGGAGGATGAAAGCTTAATTAAGGAGCACTATTGGAGTGACTTTGATGGTTATTGGACTCAGGATTAATTCATTTGGATTCCCGCTGTATGAAGAAATTAAAGGACGGCGCAAGTGGAAACAATTCACAAAGGGATTAAACTGTTTAAAACACATGCTCAAAGTAAGCCGGATGTTGCCGATGTGTTTACGTGGATTCAAAAGTCGTAAATAATCTACAAAATGGAGGAGACCGATCTGATCGGAGCAACTGTGACAAATAATCCAACTGAAACCGGCATGGACAATGACTATGTTTTAAACATGCGCTTATCCAGAAAAGCCTGGTTTGGACACTTTACGGGCAGAAGAAACATTTCTATTAAAGAAAGAATTATACATTTCTGTCTTTTTATGCCTATAATACTAACTTGAACGCGCCCCCCAGGTTGGGAACCACTGACCTAGGACACATTTCTGACAGGTAACCCCCTCCTAGTGTCAAATATCTGAAATGTCACATATGTGTCACATTGGGCTTTAATGGTAAAGTAACTCTTATTTTCACTTCATTAACGAGGATGATTTGTTGGTTTAAATTAGTTTGAACATTCTTTGAATTGAAGAATAAGAACATATTAACTCAATATAATTGAATCAGCTAAATTAACTGAGCAGATCATAATCATGTCTAATTGTGCATATATGTCACTTTGGGTTTACTGTGAAAGTTTAGGGTTGAAGTAATAATGGCTTTCATTTATAAAGCACTTCATATTTGACTTCAAATCCCGAAGTGCTACAAGCAGTGAGCATGAACAAACAATAAAATAAAATAAAAGGGTGGTAATAAATAAAAGGTCTAGGGAACAGCTCTATTGAACAGATGGGTTTTGAGGTATTTTTTAAAAGCCTCCACGGTCTGTGGTGCTCTCATGTGGTCGGGGAGAGCATTCAACAGTCTGGGAGCAGCCGAGCAGAAAGCCTCCCATAGTACGGAGCTTGGTCCTGGGGGGTTTGAGGAGGTTGGAGCGGGAGGTCCGCAAGGAGGTATGGGGTGTGAGGAGTTCCTTGAGGTAGGGAGGGGCAGTTCCATGGATACACCAGTGTCACAGCGATGTTTGTCTCATTTGTTTCATATCAATTTGATCAACAAATGTTTCCACAACAGGTTAAATGTAATAAAGGACATGTTGTGTCAGCATTTTCATTCTTAAATGGCTTGAATTTTACCTTTAGCAACACAAAAAAACACATGTGTTAGTCTGGCACATGGACATCTTGGACATGTTGTTATGGGAACACAACATCACATGACCTGGCCCAGGACCCACCAGACTGTTCAGTGTGTGTCACTCAGGGACTTCATGAGATACAATAAAGGCTAAAGCTGTATAAGGAACTTTCCAGAACATTTAAAGTTCATGTGACACCCGTGTCACGTTGGGTCCTTACGGGTTAATATTCCATCCCTCACATACTTATGTATATATAATAACTTGCTTTGTATCTTGTTATTGTTAAAGGTAGGGTATGTAAATTTGAGAAACAGGCTCGAGATCCCTAGAATTAGAAAATACACGACCGGAGAAAATCTGCCACTTCCTTATAGATCCCCTCCTCCAACACACACGAACGCGCACATGACCAATGAGGGCAAGAGATAAGTTTGTGCACAGATGGAGGGCTTAAAGCGCTACGGCTTCCACAGATGACATTTTTGTATGGATTTATTGTCAAAGCACTTCAGATATTCATTGCTATCGGGATGTTAAGAGCATTCCATAATATAACAAAAAGTGTATCTCGAGCTGGTTTCTCAAACTTGCATACCCCACCTTTAATTCGTAAATTCAACACGTATATTTTCTACTTTATTGTTTATTTCTAGTCTTTTAATTTGTATTGTACAATTCCATGTCTTTTTATGCTGCTGCAACACAAACATTTACCAAATTGGGATCAACAAAGTACTCTCTTCTCTTAAAAGGTAGGGTAGAGAATGGAGAAACCAGCTCGAGTGCGCTAGAATTTGAAAATACACAACCGGAAAAAATCTGCCCCTTCCTTCAGACTTCCTTACAGAGCCCCTCCTCCAACACACACGAACGCGCACATGACCAATGAGGGCACGAGATAAGTTTGTGCACAGATGGAAGGCTGACAGGCAGGTAGGCCATCCAGTTACTTTAGCCGGGCCGGCTCAGATGATTGGTCGTGCTTTTTACAGCGCCACGGCTTCCACAGATGACTTTTATGTATTTATTGTCAAAGCATTTAATATATTCATTGCTATCGGGATGTTAAGAGCATTCCATGGAATATAACAAGTGTTTCTGAAGTGAATTACCTACCCCACCTTTAACATCTTAATGTGAGTGTGTGTCCTGACCTGAATGAGGAGTCTGGGGGCTCCCTCTTCATGACGGTGAGCAGGCGTGTGAGGAGCCCCTTCTTCCCGTCACACACCAGGCTCCTGTCTGTGTTCACCAGCGCCTCCACCTCGGGGATGTTCGCCTTCATCGATATGGCACTCAGTTCATTCAGCTCCTGGCTGTTCAGCAGGAGGTATTTGTTCCTGGAAGACACGGCACACAACTTAACACACAAAGCTGTACACGTTTGATTCATAATGTTCACAGATCAACATGCAGAGCTTCTTCCATTTCTAAATGTCTGTTTGTGCTGTTTGAAGCTGGTATTTGGCACAGTTGCAGATAAAGATTATCACTAATAAGATTTGTGTAATGCTATTTGTAGAATTCGATTCAAGTGGTGGCTGTGTGACCCGTGGGATGAAAACATTTCCAAGAACTCAATGCCGTGTTCATTCCAACAGTCAAAATGTAATAAACAAAGATAGATGTATACTCATTTCCATAATGTCTAGCATGCAAGTTATTCTTTATATTCATTTGTTGGCGTAAAGTTATTTAAAAACAACATTTTAACGAAGCTCAAACACATTTTTGCACACAAACTAATCACACAGCTGTTTAAACGAGGAGGTATAGAAGTACACTTATAAAACCACAATAACACAAAATCTATTATTACAGCTCTACAAGTATATTTATACAAAAAAAAATGTTTATACAGTGCCGCAGTGACGCGTCCTAAAACCCGGAAGTAAACTCCTTCCGGTTCCTTCGACAAAAACGCAATGCAATTTCTCCATAGGATGTTGGAAAATAGCTCGAAATACGGTCTGTGGTTGAAACACATTTAAGAGACGGATCACGTTTTGTTCAGCCAGATAATATCCACATGTCTACCCTACTTTTATAATTTTCGAATCATAAATCTAGTCGCCAGAAGCAAAATGCTAACGTTATGCTATAAAGGAACTACAGGAGGGTCGCTGCTTCAACGTCACGCCAACTTAAGATCCATATTCAAACATACAGATTCTAAATGGAACAAGTTGAAGCGTTTGTTTGAACAGTTTGCAGGAGGCAGGTACTTGCTTTCAAGCAGAACAGGGCAAACAAACTTAGAGGAGTGTTTTACGTGTTCGGTGTAATGACGTAAAACGGCCTGGACAACTTCTGTAGTCCTATTCAGCCACTTGGTAACAACCATCGTTTTTCAGACACGTCAACTCTTCAGAAATCACCAGCGGGGTCACTGCTGATGTATTTAATGTCGTAGAACAAAACGTGAACCGTCTCTTCAATGTGTCTCAACCACAGACCTTATTTCCAGCTATTTTCCTAAACCCTATGGAGAAATTGCATTGCTTTTCGAGGGAACCGGAAGTGGTAAAAATGCTAACTTACTTCCAGGTTTTAGGACACGTCACTGTGGCGGCACTCTGTTGTGATGACATGTTGAGATACGACAATAGACATTCAAAGCTTTCTTAGGAAGAACTTTGAAAGAGGCTTCAAACGCTTTCTCAACAAACATAACTTGAAAAAGAGAAATCAGATTAAAGGTAATTCCATTAAGGGTTACTCACTCGTGGTGATCACTGAAACTCTGAAGTAGCCTCAAGAACTGGATCTTAAAGGATATTTCCTGCACAATCAAAAATGAAGGGTTTTAATGTTCATGTTCCATTTTTAGTTGAATTGAATTGCTCACATCCAGTTTCAAAGTGATTTAAAGCTCATACTGGACTACAGTCGCAGTTCTCGTTCTGCCCGTGGACCACGTGGTTGGAGGCCGTGTATTTCCTCCAGATGAGCTTGTCGAACAGGTTGTTGAGTCCCGGGATGAGACGAAACTCAGCCAGCATCTTGTGGACCTGAGCACACACACACACACACACTTTAACTCTGCCCTGATTTAACCCTCCAGTGTAAATGTGAAGCATGGAAGGAATGCATGCGGTTACCTGGTTCCTCTGTCGGCCCATCAGAAGGACACACAGCACGTACAGCACCTCCACTTTGTACATGATCTCATGGACGATCTTCATGGACTGAGGCAGTCGATGTCTCAGAGGACTGGTGGCCAGGGAACTCTCATCTGACGACTCTGGAGGGGAGGAAAATTACTTGTTAGACGCTTTTATCCAAAGCGACTTACATACATACATTCAATACTGTGGGCAATCCCCACATGAGCAATTTGGGGTGAAGAGTCTTGCCCAGGAACACAACGACATGCTGACTGCAGTGGGACTCGAACTTGCTACCCACAGCCTCCCACATGTTTATATATCAAAGTTCTGAGTATTTTGAGCAATGTGAAGAACCATCAGCTCGCATTGGCTAATCCGTCGCTACTTCCTCACTGCGAGTGGGACCCAGGTTTCCCTCAACAGAAACACACGTGTCCTGGCTACAAAATAAAGGGCCATCTCCCCATTGAATTCAGGAGAGAAGAAGATCTATGCATTTTCTCTGAAGCCCCACCTATTTTGAATGCACCTTGGCCAATAATACATTTCAATTCTCACTTCTGTATGTGGCACTTACAGTTTGGCTCTTTGAAAGCTTTTGTACATACATTTAGCTTTTTGAGTTTGTATCTTCATGGTTGAATGCACCTAATGTATGTTTCTTTGTATAAAAGCGTCAGCTACGGTTAACTTCCAACATATCAATGAAATGCTTTTGCATCTTTGATAGCTCGACGACTAATTCTTCTTAAATGAAATGATGAATCCCCCACCCACCCATACTCGCTGGATTAGAGATCTGTTGCTGTTTTTGCAACTAGAGAAAATCCGGTCCACTCTGAAGGGATCTACTGATAGACTTTATAAGGCCTGGCAGCCATTGATCACACACGTAGAGAAATGAAAGCTGGATTTAACACTTTGAAGATGTTTAGATTAGGGATGGGAATTTGAAAGCAAAAGTATATTCGACCCCCAAAAATACGGTTAACCGATTAACCGAAATGTACATGTCCTACAAATAAAAATACATGTTCAAATAAGTATAGAAACCAAGTCGAATTGGTCAAATGTATTGAACTGGTGATCACAGTTTGAACAGTTGACAGCTATAGACCTACAGCTTTCATGCTTAAAACATAACTTGGTTTTTAAATTAAAGAGGGATCATACACGAACAACATAACAGTTTAGGGTAACGTAACCCATGACAACAGAGATCAACAACCTGTAACAGGGCCGATGCACAGAATGCAGCTATTCAATACTCATTCTTGTTTAAGAATGTGAGCATGTCTACTCAGGGGAGAGGCGGGTGCGGAGGCGCTTCACAATCAGGCCAGCTGTAGAGAAGACCCTCTCAGCTGGAATGTGGGCATAAGATGAGGTTTGAGTCTGCGTGATCTGCGTGTAGGGAGGGGCAGCAGCCATATCAGTAGCCAGAACTAGCTGGATCTGATAGATTTGGACATAAACGGGAGTGAAGTATAACCTGACGCGAGAGAGGGATCAGCTGCAGCTCTGCCCGCTGTGAGGGACCGGTGAGCGGAGCAAAACACATCTTTAGACCCAACACACTTAGCTATGGCACTGTCGTATACTTTGAATTATTCCATTTGATCATATGTAATCAACTTAGGCACCCCTCCCATTCCCAACTCATATTCTCATATTCGAATACCTGAATCATTTTGAATATTCGATTAATCGTTCCCATCCCTAGTTTAGATTTGAGTGTTGTGTCTATTATGAGAACTTGTATACTTATCTAATTTACTCTGTTTTTTTTTTGTGATGCTCTATGTATTTATCACTTACTTTCCCTTTTTATTTAGTTGTTTTCTTTCAAGCTGGGATGGGGGTGGGGGGTATATTTGATCAGCTTCTTTGGCAGTTTGGTTGAAATGTGCACTTTTGCATCTACTGTATGTATTTGACTGCTCAATGACATTCTGTATGATTTTTCTTTGTGTTAAAAGCTCCAGCTAAATAAAAAGGGATTGTAATGAACCAGCAGCACAGCAGTCTCTCATCTCACCTGTACTGCTTTGCTCCGCCTCCTCTGTGGCCATCTGCATGAGGGCGTCCAGCACCAGCGCGTTGTCCAGCCACGTGTACCAGTCCTCCAGCTCCTGCAGGAAGTTCGCTCCGGTTGCTTCAGACACCTTTCTAGTGGCCAGCTTACACAGACGCTCAATGAAGCCGGGGATGTTCAGCAGGGTAACTAGAGGAGGAATGAGAGTGATATTTCATCAGAATCAGAATACTTGAATTATCTAAGGGCAACATTGTGACCGCCAAAAATCGTATTATAAAAATGCTTATATAAACATGAGTTAAAATAACAATCTGCAATAATGTAAAAATTGAATAATTATATTTGTATAAACATAAGAACTTACAAGTAAAAATGTCCAGTAAAAGATCAAATTAAAGAAATCTATGAATAGATTAAAAATGATAATAATGATTACAAATATTAGAAATAAATATCTAACCTGAATAAATACAGTATATATATAATAGTATAAGTTAAAATAAAAATATCCAGTATAAAAATATTATAAAATATGTATGTAAACATTCAAAGTGAGCACATAGTACTACAATATACAGTTTAGCATGTTCATTGCAATATCTGCAGTGGTGTATTGTTTTTAAACATCGAAGAGATCATTGATCCACTCTTTTACAATGGACCAAAATACATATCAGCGTGGACTCAGAACCCTGAACTCAACCCACCCTGGTTGACCTCGGCCCGCGAGGGGCTGGCGATGCGTTTCTGCTGGGCGTTTTTGGCCAACAGGGTGTGCTTGTCGTCGTTTCCCACATCGGGTTCTGAGATGGTGACGGACAGGATGCGGCAGAAGTTGGCGAGCTGCTGTTGGTCGAAGCTTTGGACCAGGCCGGACAGGTTGGGGATGCCCTCTAAATGGATCATCTCCTGGAAAACGCACAGTTAAAAAACGTTAGCAAACTGAAAGCAGACAGAAATCGGACATTTATAAATTGTACAAGTTGTGGGACTGAACCTGACGGACTCTGTTTCTTCAATTATGAATAGATCATATATTGGATACAAGTTAAGGATATTTACAGGGTTAAAATATTCATACCTAACTTTCAATTGTAATTTTAAGACTAGAAATACAAACAATTAGCTCAATAGTGAGAAGAGTCAAGTTTATCCTGCATATGTTTCTCAATTCGTTACACTCAATGTTGTTTAAATGTTGGCCATGAGGGTTGTGCACTACTGTAGGTCGCCATTGTCAGTAGGTCTGTCTGTGTATATGTGACCTGCTCTATCGAAATCAGTCGCATTGACCCGAAGACACATTTTGAGTTGTATACACTGTTGGAAAGACGATATTTCTAGCTTTCTAATGATATCAGGATTGTTTTTGTACTCCAAATATTAAGCGAAATATGTCACATTATATAATGACTGTCATCATTTTGAGAAAAAGGCCTTCAAAGTTTCCTCTTCTCTGGAATCCATCGATCTGATTGGTTATTAGCAAATGATCAAAGTAGTCCGGAGGGAAAATATTTTCGTTTGGATTACTGGTCTTGGGGAAGCTCGCGAGTGTGTGTGTGTGTGTGGTTGTGTAATTTTGCGCTTGTGTGTATTGTGTTTGTTTCTGAATTTGCCGAAACAAGTTTGATATTCTGAAAGCCAAGCCTTTGTTTAATTGAAATCAGATGAAAACAAACTGTAACGGACCCTGCCGTGTTATCTATGATGACTATACACCTTACATTCATAATTTCAGCCGGAGGGAGGGGGGGCGGCGCTGCGGAAGAGCAGATTGCGAGTGAGAGCTGTCTTCTTCCCTTTACAAGCTTCAAACATGTATTTATCGTGTGATTTTGGAAATAAGTTTCATATTCTGAAAGCCAAGACTTTGTTTGTTTAAAATCAAACAAAACACCCGAACCCCGAAAAAATAGTTTTTTACGCAAATCCACGTTTATTTTGAAATGAGCCGTTGCGACTTCCGACTGATTTCGATAGAGCGGGTCACATATGTGTATCTGAAAACTGTCT
>CALSBZ010035790.1:0-11943 GCA_943591055.1 Gobionotothen gibberifrons
AAACAGTTGATCTCTCTGAGCACTGAGGACGTCACACAGTCTGCAGGTGTAGTGAAGGAACAGGAATGCATTAACCTGTGAACCCACGAGGCAGTTTGACTGAACAGGATGAAGAGAACCAAATTAATTATAAGAGAGGATGGAAAATGCCATTTCATTTCTCTTTGTTAGTTTCTTCTCTGTTCTCTCTGCGGTCAGGTAGCTTCTGTTTCAGAGAAATGCAGAACTCTGAGACGTGAGAAACTCCCATGCCTGTTAGTGTGAACCCAACATGAACACACACATCACACACATAATCAAGTGGACTGGTAGGATTTGGACACACAGTGTTTAATGATAAGAAAAACACATTTTCAATGACTTTGGATGTTTAGGTGGATCAGTTGAATTAACTTTAAACATATGTCCAATGTTTACATTTATTAAAATACTTTAACATTTGAAAAACAACCTCACAGCATGCAGCTAACTTTATTATGAATGATTTGCATGTTTAGGAGGTAAGAGAGGAAATCAGTACTTTAGTAGTTTGGGTGAACTGACCCTTTAAAGCAGACAGTGGAGGGAGCTCTCTGAGTGATGAAGCCTGAATGTGTCACACTTAAGATCCCCCAGTAGAGGACAGTGAAACATCAGAAACTGAATCAGGACCCTGAAACAATGTACTGATTGTTTTGGCACATTTAAATGTACTTTTTCATCGTTATCTCAATGTAGCAGGATAAACTGTTCAGCCCTATCAACACGGGGCAACCTTTCTAAAGAGGGGTCAGTGTCGCTCTTGCTCCCTCTTGCTCTTTGGCACGAAGGCCACTTCCGGGTTCCATTTACATGCTTTCTCCACTGGCACCGGTGAGTTTGCGGTGGCTGCCGTTTGTTGTATGCTTAGCATGACAAGTAGCATACATACTAAAGGTGTATTGCTGGTTGGAGACCCTTGCAGGGATCCTGCAGCCCATGGTTGCAGTCGAATAGTGTTAAAATCAGCTCCTAAGTTCTAACCCTATCGTCTATTCCTTGACCTCTGAGTGAAACGTCACGGGGTTAAGGGATAGTGCATAGGAGAATTCAAAAGGACTTAGGAGAAGAGACTGCAGTACTTTAGAGAATCCGACTGCACTTTCACTATCCGACGTGTTTATGATGCGCCAGCGGACGTCCTTTTGTGCGTCTGCTGCTGTGGGGAAACCATGGAAACCACAGTTGTCTATACAGCGGACTACAACATGGATGTTTAATAAGAACGAGGGACTACTGTAAACTCATCTAGAGACTCTGCACCGTGCTCGGATGCTGTTATTTTATGCTTTATGAACGTGGACAACAGAGAAACATATTCTTCATGACCAAAGTTGGAATTGAAATAAAAAAGGAAAGTGAAACTTATGCTCGTCACCCTCTCCCTCCGGTCCACATTAATACAAATGATCCCAATACGTATGATTATATGAAAAGATCTTAAAATAAATACAAATGTATTTATTATAAACGTTAGTCCTTAACATCTATCACTGTGTATATCACCATTCAAACATCTTTTAAAAGTTGAACAAAACCCACACAGCTCAGTAAACACTGTGAAATGTTGACTTTATTTGATAATATTTCTCTTTTTGATTATAATACTGATGAACGTTCAAAACAAAGCACTTTGGAAACTTACCACATACGTTTTAAAAAGCTTAATAAGCACCGTAACTTTCATGATATAATTTCTCCGTCATTGTTTGTTTCCGTGAACGGCCGACTGTTGTGTGACGGCAAATGCTGCGGCTGCAAGGCATTGTGGGGCAGCATTTTCTCCTCTCCTTTCGGTTAGGAAGGTCCAGTGGTTCCTAAGCTAAAGGAGGTTATAAAGGAAGTTTGAAACCTCCTTTCCTTTCATTTAGACGAATTCGAACGGCACTTATCATGGCTGCCACTGAGGTACTTCCGGGTCATTTCACTCCGTTAGGAAGGTTCCTAAGCAAAATAGACTATTCGACCGCAACCCATGTCTGCTGCCGCTGCTGAACGAAGCTCTCCTGCTGTGTGTCTTAACTTAGCCTGATCGGTAGGTACGCTTTTTGCTTGTCTCATCCTTCCTGAATAATATGAATGTAGTTTTATTATCGTAACATCAGCTGCGCTGGAAGCCTAATACAGAAAGACGGCTGTTTTGCCTCAACGTCTGTGCTTCACCGCTACACTGCTGCCTGGCGGGTGTTGCTCTTGGCCTGCATCGTCTGTATTACCTCTTTGTGTCACTGTGCATTACACTCACTACATGACCACATTTTAAACATTGTTATAGTGGACTGTTCGGTTAATTTCTGTTTATGATTAGTTATTTCATTGACTCTGTTGAGTTAAGCTTGTTTTGTTTATTTAATTCAATATTAAGTAGATTGTTGGGTTAATTTCCGTTTCTTTCTGTTGTCTCTTTGTATTTTCTCCAAATTAATTTAATTGCATCTTGTTATTTTAATAATATATTCCTGTGTATTTTTGCTCTATGCTTGTATGGAATGTTTAATAAAGTGTCAAAGTGTTTAGAAAAGCTAAATATAATGTGGATAAAAAAACATGTGGATGTACATTACCTGGCATAGAGAGAAGGACGACAACAAATCCACTCGCTGTTAAACTCATAGCTGCTCCTCTCGTCTCCGTGTGGCTTCAGTGACAATAAAATAAAGAAGAAGATAGATGTACACAAGAAAACCCTTCGTTGTTAAAAGAAAGGGAGTTCTCACGAACCTTAACGCCCCTCTGTGGGCTTGAAGGTAGAAAGGAGACAGAAAGCAGGGGGTTTGAAACACCACTTCCTTCCTCTTCACATTATTGCTTTACATGGTTTGTTGTTCTGCAGAGAGAGACCAGTTTGTGGTCAACAGACCACCTCTCCTCACTTTACTTGCAGTATTTAGTTTCGGTATTAACTTGCGGTATTACTTGCAGTATTTACTTGCGGTACCGAGGTAGGCCGGCGGTACCGAAGTGGGCCGGTCCAGAGTCCCTGCACTACACTCACTCAGTGTGATAGTCTGCCTTTACTGTGTTCACCTTCGAATGTATCCTGATAAACTCTGCACTTGTATCACTGCAGCTTGTGTTGTTTCATTTCATTTCATTTCAAACCTTTATTTATCCAGGTGAATCCCTTGAGATCATTGATCTCTTTTTCAAGGGAGACCTGCTCAAGTAGGTTCCACATGAAACATAAAATCATAAAACAGAACAACACAAAGGACATCATACAGCATCATTACAGGGGTTACAATGTACAATACATATCCACATGAACAGGTACCAACAGCATCCGATTGTGTAGCATCCAACCGAGCTTTAAATCATTTAGTGGCACCAGATTGCTCAGTTGCAATTTAATTTGCAGACTATTGCAAGACAGAGGAGCTGCGCATCTAAAAGCTGTCTTCCCTAAGACAGTCCTAGCAGTTGGGACATTTAATAAAACCACAGCATGCGATCTCAGGCATTAGCCACTTACAATTCGCTGTGAGATCAGGGAGCAGATGTATGGAAGTTTCCCTAACATAGCTTTGTAGCACAGGTAAAAAGCTCACAGAGCCTTTTCCTGGCCTCAAGCGAGAAACAGGACTTGTTTCTATAAAAGAAACCTAGCCTAACCCTCCGTTTTTTAAGCAGGTTATTGACATGAAGTTTAAAAGTGAGACAGTCATCAAGCCAGATACCAAGGTATTTGTAACCAACCACTTCAAGTTTTATTCCTTGCATAGTAACAATGTCTAAAACAGGCTCTGGTGTCTTTTTAGCTTTTGAAAAGAGCATTACCTTGGTTTTTATCAACATTTAAAAGAAGCTTTAGTTCAGAGAGCTGAGTCTGAATAATGTTAAAAACAGCTTGCAATTCAACAACAGCCTCCTTGATGGAGGGACCTGCACTGCACATCACGGTATCGTCCGCATAAAAATGTAAGGTTGCTCCATCGACATTTTCACCTAAACTATTGATGTAGATGGAGAATAAAAGTGGACCTAAAACAGAACCTTGAGGAACACCATTAGTCATGTTTAACCACTCAGAAGACAGCCCATCAAAGTGAACACATTGGGACCTTTCAGAGAGGTAGCCACTGCATGGCTGGATATACCAATACTGAGTAGCCTCTGCTTCAAGATGCGATGATCGACGGTGTCAAACGCTTTGGAAAGGTCAATAATTAGAGCTGCACAACTCTGCTTATTATCTAAAATACTCGTAATGTCATTCACCACTTTCATTGTCGCAGTGATGGTGCTATGATGCTTTCTGAAGCCTGACTGATGTTTTGACAGGATGTCATTTGTACATAAAAACTCCTTTACCTGTTCATTCACTAGGCTTTCAAGAACCTTGGTCAGAACTGACAATTTAGAGATGGGCCTATAATTATTTAATAAGGTGGCCTCCCCTCCTTTTAGTAGAGGCAGGACATAAGCTGACTTCCATACTTTTGGAATTGCATTTGTGCTGAGGGAGAGGTTAACAAGAGAAGTGAGAGGTGGAGCAATAAAATCTGCTGCTATCTTTAAAAAGAAAGGTTCTACGTTGTCCGGACCAGCCGGTTTCTTAAGATCTAACTGGGTTAAGACTTCACGAACAACATCAATAGTAAAAGGAGTACAACTGAAAGGGTTTTCCAGACCACATTGTTCAGAGTCACGGACTGTGGTGTTCACAGAAGCAGAGTTAGTGACAGTCAAACAGAGAGCCACAGGACACAAAATGCTTATTAAAGCAATTTAGCATAGTAGCCCTGTCCGATATCAAGCCAGATGCTGTGGTAAGGCACGGAGGTAGCTCATTACGGATTTCACCGGTGGATATCGATTTTATGGCTTTCCAACATTTTCTAGGATTATTCAGGTTCTTTGTGGTAACTGACAGACAATACTTAGACTTAGCACTTTTGACATGTGAAGTGAAGCTATTTGTTAGCTGCCTAAAACGCAGCCATTCTACCTCTGAGCCTGATTTCCTAGCCTTTGCCCAGGCCTTGTTTCTCTCATGTAGGAGACTGGACAGTTCAGCAGAAAACCAAGGATTGTCTCGTCCCTTCACTCTGAATGTACGCAGGGGTGCATGTCTATCTATAATTTCCATAAAACCAAGATAAAAATAAGACCATGCAGTTTCAACATCATCATGCACACTGATCGATTTTTTTCCCAATCAAACCCAAACAAATCATGAACAAAACCCTGCTCCACAAAATGTTTTGTGTTTCTCTTAATGATAATGCGAGGTTTACCCTTTTGGACTTTTGTGTTTCTAATTGTGGCTGCAGCACAGTGGTCACTCACATCATTAGCAAATACTCCCACGGATGAGTATTTATGGGGAACATTAGTTAAGATGAGATCAATTAAGGAGGATTTGTTTGGGATCTTAATGTTAGGGCGAGTAGGACTGTCAACAATCTGAGTAACATTCAAAGAGATACAAAGGTTTTTAAAATCCTCTGATACTGTAGTTAACCAGTCCCAATTCAAATCACCAAGCAGCACTATTTCCTTGTAGTCAAGTTGAGATAAAATATTTGCCAACGAAAACAAGGAATCCATGACAGCTGAAGGGGGTCTGTAGCAGCCCCCCACCATGACCTGTTGACCCTTCGATATTTAAGGCTAACAATTCAAAATCACGATATGGGCCATTTTCCCAGACCAGCACACAGTATCCGCGATGTTCCTGGGTCAAAATCCTCCTCAGCACAGCAGCCAAGGACAGGCGAAAGCAGCAGCGTGGAAGCGCTCCGGTCTCTCCGTGGTATCCCCGGGGTAAAGTTTCCTCAGCACAGCAGCACACGACACCGCAGCACACGACAGGTGGGAGCAGGCCTCCGTAACAACAGAACCAGGACAGGTGGAAAGCAGGCCCCAGCCGGGGTAAATCCTCCTCCGCACAGCAGCACACGCCAGGCGGAAGCAGGCCCCAGCCCGAAGCGTGGAGCTGCTCCGTCTCTCCGCTCCGTCTCTCCGCTCCGTCTCCGGGGTAAAATCCTCCTCAGCACAGCCGTACTCTACAGGTGGGAGCAGGCCTCCGCAGATCACAGACACCAGACAGGTGGAAAGCAGGCAGCAGCAGGTGGAGCCGCTCCGCGACGTCTCCGGGGAAAATCCTCCCCAGCACAGCAACTCGACAGGTAGATAGGCCGCTGCAGGTGATCATGCAGAGCTGTGTGTCGACTCGTCAGCAGCTGTGTGCCATATTGTTTCCAGTGTTTTTATTTCAAGTGAAGATATGCAATTATTCTATTTTGAAATGACAGATTAGTGATACTAATGCTATCATTAGCATTAGTATGGACAAGAGTTATATCAATTTCAACCTTTATTTATTAACTCAAACCAATCCAGAACAGAACGAGAAAAAGGTAAACACATGAAGTACAGAACAAAAGACAAGGGTCATAATAACAGGTGTAAACAACAAAGCAAAATAGACAAATGCAATGAGTTGTGATGGGTATGAACTTAAAGAGTTTTAATTGGTGATAATGGAACCTTTATATTTACATAAAAAGATGGCAGAATAAGAATGTGTGAACATTAAGGCCGTACACACACCAAAGATAAATGTACTGTCCAGGCTCTTGGTAATGGTTTTCCATCAGTGAAATACGGCTCTTTACTGAAACCCCAATGTGCTTTTCAAAAACAACATTTATTTTGTAATGGATAAAAAAAGAACACAAACAAGTAGTTGATATTTCCGTGTAGACAAGAAAAAGAACATTGTAAAGAAAAATATTATATAAAGAAAGTAGATAAATGTACTTACAAAACAATGGAAATGGTTTGTTATCAGTAAATTATAACTCTTTAGTAATATCTACATTTTCCAACAAGCCAGCAGTTAGGGATCAGATCCCTTGTTGCAACATCTCTACATTTTGTAAATTTTTTCGGTGGTAGAAATCATGTAAACAAGAAATATTTACAATTCAGTACATTAAGTTGTGAAAAAAAAGTCTTTACATCTGAGCCATTCAGATTAATGAGGCTGAAAACTCATTGCCTCATTCATGGAGAGGTCCACCCTGAGAAATGTATTTAAAAATCACGGTGCTGTACAATGCAGCTGGATCCTCTTCAGAGTCCTGACCTCTTGTCCTGAGAGATAAATGATGTATTTCTTAGTGGTAATAATAATGTAAAGGAATTAAATGTTCCTGTGTGAGGATCTGCTCACCTCGGGGCAGCACTGCTGAACTTGACGGCAGCGTACTCCGGGACTTCCTGTTGCTCCGTGTGTCTGAGGGGCCGAGCTGCTCTCATGTTGGAGTAAAGAGGATCTGCCCGGTTGTTGGAGAAGTGAACGCTGGCATACTGAAGGTCATCCTGCTGCTCCGGCTGATCAGGTACACACTGCAGGGATGAAAACACTTTCAGCTACACATTTTCACATTCATAGGTATTTCATTTAAAGAGGAATGGACCCAGGACAGAAAAGGCCAAAGCAACAGCAGCTGTGGTAATGATGGAAAGGACAAAAGGTAGGAACACTTCTGGATGATTACTAACATATGTATCTACTCTCACCTCTTCCCTGTTGTCCGCTCTCTCTTCAGGCTCAGACGAGTCTCTGGAAGCCCTCTTTCTTCTGGTAAGGAGAGTTTATGAAGAAAAAGAAGATCAAATGTTTGACACCAGACAAACAGACTTTTAATGATTTAACAAACAATGATTAAGATGATCAGATCTGCTCACCTGATCCACAGGAAGACAGAGAGAGAAATGACAGCCAGGAGAACAACAGGGATTGTTAGAGCAGCTGGTAGCTTCCATGAGAAACAGAGTTCAACAGAGAACAGTGAAAGTAATTACTTCTTACTTGCTACCCTTTTCCCTCACCCTATCTCTTAGCTCAGGATGTGTCCCAGCTGCCTTCAAACATGCCGTGGTTAAGCCACTACTTAAAAAGAAAAATCTCGATCCCTCCATTCTCGCAAATTTCAGGCCCATCTCCCAGCTACCCTTTTTATCTAAAGCCCTGGAGCGAGTAGTCTACGCCCAGCTGCAGTCGTTTTAATCACGCATGGCATCCACGAAAAGTTTCAGTCTGGCTTTAAACCCATGCACAGCACTGAAACAGCCCTTTTAAGAGTTTTTAACGATCTGCTCCTAGCCGCCGATTCAGGCAGCACAGCTGTTTTGGTGCTGTTAGACCTAACTGCTGCCTTTGACACTGTGGACCATAGCATCCTGTTGTCACGGCTTGAACAGTTCACAGGCATTGCAGGCTCTGCCCTTGCATGGTTCAGGTCTTATCTGACGGACCGTAGCTTCTCAGTGCAGTTAGGTGCCTTCTCCTCTGCCACAGCCCCTCTTACTTGTGGGGTTCCCCAAGGCTCGATTCTGGGCCCCATCCTTTTTCTATTGTACATACTGTCCCTAGGTTAAATTCTCACAAAACACAATATTCCCTTTCATTGTTACGCTGATGATGTACAGATTTATCTGCCTCTCAATCAAAAATGCTAACTCACTACAGCAGTTGAAGGACTGCCTAACTGAGATTAAATCCTGGCTGAGCCAAAACTTCCTCACCCTTAACCCTCTGGAGTCGGTGGACGCGCCGGCGCGTCCAAGTGCACTTTTATTTACGTATTTAATTCTAGATTTTCGATTGTAAGGAGTAGAAATATGATTCAGATATCTGCGGAATCGCTGGAAGAGTAGCTTTCCAAGAGTATCTCCTATGAGACTGTACCCATCACATGAACCTTGGTATGTAATATTAAGTCATTATTCAGTCCTAATGTATCTCAGTCCCTGCTGTGGTGAGAGTAGAGTGATAAACACCTATTTTCCTCAAAATTCGAATAGAATTTCTTTCATTTTAGACATGAATAACACATTTATATACAGTGTAATTCAAATATTTCACTGCTTCTGTGATCCTAAGACTTTGGTAAACAAATCTAAAACACCAAAACAATTCGATCACATGAGTACATTTGTGTTTTCACAAGAGTTTTGAAGATTTTCCGAAAATCGGATGTCAAATTTTAAGCTTTTGAGCTACTTATCTCATCAAACAGTGCTCTAAGGTGAGTAATTTGCATATATAGCAATACCAGAGATCGTCCTGAACATTTTGATATGTAACACATGGGTGCCATGTTAGAAGAAATACATTTAAAAGGTAATTTAAGAAAACATCTAAAAATCGAGAAAATACCCTTAGACTCCAGAGGGTTAATGAGAGCAAGACCGAGGTCATCTTTTTTGGACCCCAACCAACAGTCTCCCCGGTTGATATTCTGGGCTCCCTCAATAAAAATATCCTCCCCTCTGTCATGAACCTTGTAGTGACCTCCAATAGCGCCTTTAAATTTGATAAGCAGGTTAGCACTGTAGTCAAGACCTGCTTTTTCAAAATACGACTATTGGCTAAGACCAAGTCGTTTTTATCTTTTAAAGACCTAGAAAGGGTTATTAACGCCTTTGTTGCCTCGAGACTGGATTACTGCAATGCTCTGTATGTGGGTATGGACCAGGCCTCTATTAGACGCCTCCAGCTAGTGCAGAATGCAGCTGCACGTCTTCTCACTGGCCATAAAAAGCGTGACCATATCACCCCAATTCTGGCTTCATTGCACTGGCTTCCAGTTCAGTTCAGAATAGATTTTAAACTCCTTTTATTCATTTTCAAAGCCCTAAATGGGCTGGCTCCTGCCTATATAGCCGAACTTCTCCATCGCTACACCCCAGGCAGAGCCTTAAGGTCTGCTGATCAGCTGCTGTTGATAGTGCCTAAGGCCAGGCTTAAAACCCGAGGGCATCGAGCTTTTGTAGCGGCTGGCCCTCGACTCTGGAATAATAATAATAATAATAATAATAATACATTACATTTATAAAGCGCTTTTCCTGGTGCTCAAAGCGCATACAAGCAAGTAAAACAAAATAACAACAAAAGTAGAAAGTGCTAAGCTAGGAGGAATAAGGGCAAGGGGTTAGTTGATTAGGAGTTGAAGGCAAGAGTGAAAAGGTGAGTTTTGAGGGATTGTTTGAACGACGTGAGAGTGTTGGCGGATCTGACGTGGCTGGGGAGGGAGTTCCAGAGTGTGGGGGAGGCTGCTTCGAAGGGCCTGTGGAATACTTTGCCCCTCCATGTGAGGTCGGCCCAGACCCTGTTTTTTTTTTTTAAATCAACACTTAAAACTAATTTTTTCTCTCTGGTTTTTGTTTAATATTATTCGAATATAGGAATAGTAGATAGGATTACTTAAAATATAGTACCTTATATTTCATCTTGTAATTACTTCTTTATCCATTTTTGGATCTCTGCAGGGCTTGTCCCTCCCCGTCTCCCTCTGCGGATCTAAGGTCTAGTAGAGGGAGATGGGGTACAGAGTCGCTTAGACAGGCGGGGGAGTGCATCTGACGAAGAGATAGGTTGTTGTGCTCCATATCTCTGTTTCTTATCCTACATTTTCACCCTGGACTAGAGGGAAAGCGTTCTTGGACGCCTTTTCAGCTCTGTTTCCTACTATATTCTTCCTACCCCGTTTACTTTGAACTATTCTAGGAGAGTGTGTTTATGTTGACTCGTTGGGCCTTTCCTCCTGTACTTTTTTGTTCCCCAGTTCTTTCCTTTAACTTAATCCAGGAGAGTGCATTTAGGCCTCTCCTACTGCCTTTTCACTGTTGTCCCTCTTCACTAGTATCCCCTGTCCCCTTTTCATACTTTTTTCCACCCTATTCCAAGGGGAAGCATTGTGGTGCCTTTTCATTTCAGTTTCTGGCTTTGTATTTCTTCACCTCTTACTCATTTAATATTTAGGAGAGTGCATGTACGTAGTCACGTTGTGCCTCTCTTCCTCTGTTTCTGGCTTTTCTTTTCATACCCTTGTTTCTCATATAAGAGAAGAAAAACTATTCTAAAAAGGAGTTGACATATGTGTCTCTTCACTTGTACACTTGAGGGGTCAGAATTCATATGGTGAGGGATTCCACGAGCGGTATGCGCCGGCCCGTGCCTTTACCTTGGACTTCTAATAGAACTGCTCGGGTCTTGATAGCTTGAGTGGGGAGGTTCAGGAGATCTTTCTTGAGGTTTATCAAGAATAACTTTTATCCAATGACCTTTTCCCTCTCTGTCTGTGTCTGTGTATTCTCTTGTTCTGATTAACCCAGCCAAATCTTTTTTCTTGTTTTGTATCTATACATGTATTTGCTGTAAAGTGTCCCTACTGTAGGCTATTTTTATTATATGTACAGCACTTTGGCTCGACCAAAAATCGTTTATAAATGTGTTATATAAATAAAACTTGATTTGATTTGAAAGTTTATGTATTCAGCCCAATGTGACAAATTGTCTCAGGGGGCTTTAGGGTTAATACAGAACATGAATATGCTGGAAATTCCTGGTGCTGTAAGCTTTTAAAATATTCATTGAAGAGAGAACTGTTTCTGCTTGCACTGTGTACAACTTGACTCAACGCTTCCAAATAAAAGTGGGACTGGTCAGAGGAAGTGAAATTAAATAAGATAGCAGCTCAAAGATATTGTTGAAGACGCTTGTTGAAACTTTCAGAACAACTGAAAGTAATTTTGTTATAAAGGTTGTCGTATCCACAGAATACAAGGTGACCAAGCAGAACAACATTGTGTGAAACACAGAGACAGAAATTAATTAATCTATAAATGTAAGTGAAAATAAATGTTAAAAATACATTAAATATATATAATAATGTGCGTTCTGTATTATTCTCAACTTTTAGTTTTTAATGTATACATTAATTTCAGTATTTATTATAATTTATTATTATTCCTGTATTTATTTCCACATGTATTTATTCATGATTCTTTTCCTGTATTTATGCGTTTATTCATTTTATACTTATGCCATGTTCTGTCCTGAATACTGTGTGCTCGTTGTGTGCATACAGATGAAGCACTTCATTTCGGACTCCAGCTTACCTGTTCCTG
>CALSBZ010035791.1:1367-12027 GCA_943591055.1 Gobionotothen gibberifrons
GTGTGTGTGTGTGTGTGTGTGTGTGTGTGTGTGTGTGTGTGTGTGTGGCATTTACGAGTGCATGAGCAATGAATGCGTGTAAGTGCTGTACACAAACGTACAGTATGAGCACCGAGGGAATCGTAAAACAAGCACATTCATCGTCATGTCGACCTGCACGTATGCTCCTGTGTGTGTGTGTGTGTGTGTGTGTGTGTGTGTGTCCTAAAACAAGAAGAATTGCACTGCCATTGCTAGGGGAGGACCCGCCGCCGTCCTCTCCCACAGGAGGGGGGAGAGAAAGTGTTGTTGCTTGTTGCCTTTATGCAAATTGGCATCCGATGAAGGTTTTTTTGGGAGCGCCACAAAGGGGGCTTGTGATGGGAGCACGGGGGAGAAAGGGAGAGGTTAGGAGGGGTTATGGGGAGAAGACAGGGACAACATTCCCATCGGTGCACCCAGAGACATGGTGTTCCTGTTTTCACCCCTCTCTTCCTCACGTCCATGACCCGGTTATTAATTTGCCGGAGATTAGTCGCTCGTTAATTAACGCATGCCCCCTCTTTCTCCTTCGATTGTGTTGCATTCTGGGTATTTTTTTTTGCCTCGCTCTTTTATCAGTAGCTAGCCTTTTAGTCTTTTCTGTATTTTTTTTATACGCTGATGACAATGAGGTAATGTGCAGAGAGAGGATTGGGTGTGTGTCCCCATCCCCCCCCCCTCCATCCCCTCAGGGCGCTTCTCAAAGAGCTTAACGAGTGGATATGACGCTTTTAACTCTTGAATTAATTCATAATTTCACGGCAGTCCAGATCTGGGTTCAGCGCTGATCTGTAGATCTCCTCCAAACAACCTCGAAGAGTTGAGTCTTCTGGGTCCTTTCACACAGTTTCAATCCCCTTCGTTTCTTTTGCCGAGCTGCAAAGTCTTATTTGTTTGAGTTATTGTTTTAAGTGTACTGGAGTCAGGAGGGATCGTGTGATATGGAGACATACAGTACGATGCAGTGAGGTTTAGATGACAGAGTGTTACGATACATTTGGCTGACGCTTTTTATCCAAAGCGACTTACAATAAGTACCATAGAGATCCAAACTCCGAACAACAAGGAAAGTGCAGATATATTCACTTCAAGCGAGTCATACCATAGTAAGAGCTGGGGAATTAGTGGCAAGGCCTAAGCTAACTCTTTAAAGTTATTTAAAGAGTTTCCGTACAATGGAAAGAGCCGGCCCGACCCATTAAGCGACATAAGCAGCCACTAAGGGCCCCCTAGAAAAAATATTAGAGAAAAAAAAGTACACTGTCGCCGTGATAAGTATGTTTAATTAATTTTGTTAATCTGCATAGATTGCCTACTCTCAAAGTCATGTATTATATTATTGAGTCAATCATATAATACATGAACCGTGCTTTACCTGAACCTCATCATGACACTAGAGAGGACGGCAATATGTGTGCTTATGCTAACATCATAAGACAAAAGTTGGTTCCGTGTTGTGTGAAGTGAGAACGCGCTAGAGTGAGGGGGGCCCCCAAGCCAAAGCTCGCTTAGGGCCCCCAAAAGTCTAGGGCCGGCCCTGATGGAAACAGATGCTTTTTCAGTTTGCGACGGATCATATGCGGAGTTTCAGATGTCCCGATGTCAACGGGGAGCTCATTCCATCATTTAGGAGCCAGGATAGTAGCCAGTGTGTTTCTGAGGTGCACCTGGGTCACACTCGCAGAGATGGAGTCGCAAGCTGATTGGCTGACGCCGAGCGAAGTGCACGTGGAGTTCATGGTTCAACCAAGGCCTGGATGTAGGAAGGGGCTGATCCCCTCGCAGCTCAGAAGGCTGGATCATTTCACACCGTTTAAATCCCCTTCATCTATTTTGCCGAGCTGCAAAGTCTTATTTGTTTGCGTTAAATGAACTGGAGTCAAGAAGAATTGCGTGATCTGGAGACAGTGAGGTTTAAATGGCGGTGTGATCTGCAAATCTGCTGTGCTCTTCTTAAAGTGTCCTCTTAGGAATTATGCCTCAGGTATGACATGCAGATCAGGTGTTCAAGTTCAAGTTCAAGTAACAATGAAACTGCTACATTTCCAAAGTCATGTATGGGGCGTTGTGAATGCCAACATATTCCTCCTCTCAACTGATATTTAGCACTTCAAATGATATTTCCAAACCATCATTCCTATGTTCCAGTATTCAGTGTTTGACGTTTAAAACCATGCCCCGCTCTGAAAGCAGATAACACCATGGCTCTCTATGTTTGTTTTGAGAGTAAATACAAACCTAAACATTTTTAAATCTTTTTCTTTTAGTCCCGCATTTTGATATGCCCCTCTCATAAAATAACTAGCCCTCAGAAATATTGGTCAAGAACCGCCGATGTTTAAAGGCGTTATTCTGAGCATCATGGTTCAATAGAAGTGTTAAAAACAAGCAAATGATTTCACTGTTTGCAACTAATCAGGCGAGATGAACCCCCACTCGCTGTATCAATGCATTTAAATCATTCATTACACCAAAGCAGTACTGGTAGGACAAAATAATACTCATTTTACGGGACTTAGTTTGATCTTAAACCTGTGACCTAAGGCCATGCGGGATAAGACAATCAGATGTATTTCGAGAGATTTATCTTCCGTAAATGAAAGTCTTCGGCAGCTCACACTGAGAAGAAGCCTGAGGCCGCTTCTCAGACTCCTCCTCAGCGTTACATTTCTAAATGTGTGTGAGGAGATCATGACCTCATCTCTCTCTCATAGTCAAATATCTTCATTGAATCATGACTTTTACAACATACCTGAGATAACTCTTTGGGAAAATTCAGTTTTTGTTGAACACACACCTGTATAAGAATAGAGATATGCACAAATACATGCATTTTATAAAGAGAATAGCCTATATCCTCCTGGGACCCGAGGAAAAAAAGTGTCTTCCAATATCGTTTTTTTTGTGATTTCCTACCTATTTAGGGTTAAAAAAAACATCTTGCAATTTAGACTTTTTTTATTTTATTTTATTTTTAAATGTTACAGTATGTCCACTGTAGAGGACGTCGGGACCATATTAGTTTGAAAAGACAGCCAAAATGAACAGATAGACTATGTAACGTATTATGGTTATAGAGTGATATTAATACAAGAATACATTCACCATTATTTAAAACATGAATAAGTAATTGATCTGAACATTGCTGTTTATTTGGTCAATAAAAAACTAATTTGGTTTTTGGTGAATCTTTCCAGATCTAGGACATTTTCAATGGGCTGGGTCTCAGGAGGATATGTAATGCACCTCTCCAGACACAAGTCCACACTTCCCAACAGACCCTAAAAACAACAAATATTCTTACTCTTCGAGGCATTTTGAGCGACAACTCAAAAACGTAAACCTCGTGTTTAAAACTGCAGTCGTACAAAACATTTCAACCTCCAAATTCAAAATATAGCAACACAGTCTCACGGCGTTTCGTGTTATAGTCACGAAATGAATCTATTGATTCGTGTTCACCAACATGATTTGCCCATTTTGTTCGTGTCACACAGAACGATTTTAAAAGCAACGTAAAAAATAACAAATTAGAAGGAAAAACAGATTTAAAAAAATACAGATTTCAGTATTCTGACACAGAACGATTTTATAAGCAATGTATTTCTATTGGTAGTATGGTTCGTGCCTGCAACAAATAATAACATTAGAAGGAAAAGAATATGACACAAAATACAGATGTCAGTATTCTGAGGCTCTGAGCCATTTCTTTTCCTTGCGGACGGCAAAAAAACTCCGACATTATACAATTTAAAATAAAAGGCTTAGGGTAAGATATTGAGTAAGACATTTTTTTTATGAACCACACAGCTTCTGGTCTTCCACGACCCGACCGGACAAGAAGAAGTGTTGCAGGCACGAAACATACTACCAATAGAAATACATTGCTTTTAAAATCGTTCTGTGTGACACGAAAAAAAAGCAAAAATCGTAATGGTGAACACGAATCAATAGATTACATTAATTGTGTGACTATTACACGAAAGGCTTTGGGACTGGGTTTGAATATAGACATGTTTAAAACCCTAATCCGGCAATTCTGTCAAGTTTTCACCAAAAAGAAAGAACACACATACATGGAGTATATCGTGCTGTTTTTAAATATGAACATCTGTTTTTCTTTACAAAACATTGACTTATTTAAAAAACCCTGAGATTACGTTGTTTTTAAAGAGTGCTATTTAAATGAAATGAAATATTGTTATATTATTATTATCTTCTGTGTTTTCCCCGTTAGCTTAGCATGACTTCCTAGCGTCTCCCCTCCGGTCTCAGCTCTGCCTCGGCCCCCCTGCTGGGCCACATTCACCCTCAATGGACTCTTTCAATTAACAGGCCATGAAGCCCCCGACCTCTCCGACCTCCCCCCAAATCTCTGAGTCACGCCAGTGGAAGTGGATGGTCTCTGGTGGGGGGATTCGGGGTGTTTGCAGGGGGGCGGTCAGTGCTCTTTTGTCCCGGTGGTGTCCAAAGACCCCCGGAGTCTTTCACAAGGAGTGTGTAATAACTGCCTTTGTTGGTTTTTCCTCTTGTAATGGGTCCGGAGGGAGGCCTCGTTAGTGCAGAGCCAGGGGACCCGGGATTAAAGAGCTGCCCCCGTCCGGCCCCTAAACGCAGAGGTGGGAAGTAAGTACTCAAGTACTTAAGTACAATTTAGAGGTACTAGTATTTTACTTGAGTATTTCCATGTTATGCTACTTTGTACTTCTCCTCCACTACAGTTCAGAAGTAAATGGTGTACTTTTACTCCACTACATGTATTTATACCTTTAGTTACTTCACAGATGTGGATGAATGATGTGAAATCTAACCAAGTGTTAAATCAGACTTTAGTTCCACCTGGAGTAAATCCACAAGCTACCCTGCAGTATACAAAGCCATTCAAACTAGCTGCACCTTTACCAGCTTTGAGAACACTTTCATGATCAATCATTATAAAACATATCATATATATTATTCTGAAATGGACCAATCTGCACAATCACTACTTTTACTGTCGCTACTTTCACTATATTTTGATGAGAATACTTTTCTACTTTCACTTGAGGAACATTTTGAATGCAGGACTTTTTGTAAGGATTTGGTTTAATACAGGGCCCGGTCGCAGTCAAAGACTCGAGAGGTCTTTGAGTTTAACAGATCCATTGTAGTATACTCTATATATATATATATATTAAGGAGATGTTGAATGGGAGGCTGGTGATGGTGAAAGGAGAAGCAAGCAGGCTGGCTGGAGGGTCTATTTACTCAAGTACATGATCTGAGTACTTCTACTTTTACTCAAGTGCATGATCTGAGTACTTCTACTTTTACTCAAGTACAAGATCTGAGTACTTCTACTTTTACTCAAGAACTAGATCTGAGTACTTATACTTTTACTCAAGTACAAGATCTGAGTACTTCTACTACTTCTACCTTGTTAGTTCTGAAACAGGAAACTCAGGATTAAAGATCTTCCCCCGTTCGGCCCCTCGATGATCCTTCGCCGTCACAATGGTCCTCGGCGCGGGGAACAATGTGAGTTCTTTAGATCTTCCTAATTGCAAAAAGCTTTTTTGTTCCATGTGAGGGTCTTAAGGTTCTGGTCTGCTTGGTCATCTCAGGCATGATTAAGGGCCCAGTGTGCAGTTTGAGGACCATAATGAGAAGTGTGAATTACAGCCATGATATAATGACCCTGGAGGAAATGAATTCAATACAGACCTTAAGCATGAGGTGAGCTGATTATAAAGGAAGTGGAAGCACACACTTTCTTTGGGTGTTAAGATATCAGATGTATTTATCTTGAATATTAAAGGCTTTTAATTTGGCGAAATATCTCGGTGATAAATGAATCCATCAACCGCCTTTATGTTGCCTGATTTGGCAAAAAACGATTAGGTTTCCTTGTTTGAGAATCACTTGTGTTGGGAGGGCAGGGTTTAAAAAAAAGAAGGCCTCCCTGACTTCAAAAATAAAAAAATCAAGTTACAAAAAATGCAACGGTTTACTAAGTTGGGAGCTCTTTGGCACTCAATGGACGACGGAAATTAAATACACATTTTGGGTAAGAACTTTAAAAATAAAAACATCTACATAACAATATCAGAAAAAGATATCGGCAAAAAAAATTACATGATTACACAAACGGATAAGAATTTAAAACCTTATGAAGAAAAATGAGTAGAGAAAGACAGGAGAAAAGCGTCTAGATGTATAACAGTAATGTGTGTGAACCCACAACGTGAGTACGGAAGAGGATTAGGGACAAATGTAAAAATATATTTTTTCCTAATTGTGACTTTATTTCTCAGAATTGTGACTTCTTTCTCAATTCCGAATATTTTATTTGAATTCTGACTTTTTTCTTAATTCCGAATTTTTTTTTTCTAAATTCGGACTTTTTCCTTAATTCTGACTTTTTTTCTTAATTCCAAATATTTTTTCAGTATTCCGATTTTTTTCTTAAGTCTGACTTTTTACTCAATTCAGATTTTTCTCAGAATTTGAAATATTTTCAGAAATTTTGTTTTTTCTCAGATTTTTTCAGAAATTTTGTTTTTTCTCAGATTTTTTTTGTTTTTTTCTTAATTCTGACTTTTTTCAGAATTTTTTAATATTTTTTCAGAATTTTGATATTTTTCTTAATTCTGATTTTTATGTCATAATTCTGACTTTTTTCTTAGTTCTAAATATTTTTTCAGAATTCTTATATTTTTCTCAATTCCGACTTTTGCCTCATATCTAACTATTTTCTCGGTTTACTTTTGTTTTGTATTTTTATTTTCCTACGGCAGAATACGTTTAAAACCCTGTATGATTTTCTCCCCATCCCTGTGTATATTCTGGACAATACGTCGTGTTCACCAAATCTTCCGTTGTGCTTAGGAGGTCCCGGTGGACATCATGAGAGGAGCTTTCACACGCAGGAAGTGTTGAGGCAGCAATGATAGAGAACATTGGAGGCTCTGAAATGAACTACTTTTGTCGATTTGGCTTTCACACAACGAGCCATTTTCCATGGAGGAGATTCAAGTTGAAGCACTCCCGAGTGCTCGTGAACTCAGTCAAGTGTCTGAAAAACTCTCCAGCTGAACAACTTCCTGCATTTAGTCGCACCCCCACCTCGACACCCTGCTCCATCAAACCCTGTTCGCTGGCATCAGTCACAACCTCTCAGTAGAAGTGATTCATATAATATAGCATGCTTAAGACGTTGGAAGAAATAAGGAAGTCAAATGGTGCAAAACTGCAATAAAAGAGGGACTGCAAAAAAGGTCAAACAGACAAAAAAGTTAAACCAAAAATGACGGAGTAAATGTTTTTCTCCGCGCAACATTGCTTCTGTTTTCTGTGCATAGCTTCTAAATGTGCAGCTTAAACAAGACATCTATATTTTTATAGTTTCTACAAGTGTTAATTGGAGACGTGACGCTGCATCTGGAGTGACGGCTCCAAACTATCGAGAGGGTTAAATTAACTCTGATGATATTTATCCTGAGAGAGCAATTTACTCTGAGGAGGATCTCTGCAGAAACACAAGCGCACGTGGAATAATGATGCAATCAGAAGATGATGTTGTGTGTTATGAATGAAGTAAAGTATTTATTTCTTATAAAGTTTGGTACGTTCAACTCCAACTATGGGAGGGTTTGTATTCACACCTGTGTGCTAATTAAAAAAAAAGAAGAAAAAAACGACTTTACTTAAAAACCTCTTAAGCCCCACGGACCCTTCGGCGGGTCCGAAACCACAACATCTGCAAGCAACAGTGTCTGAGGGCTTCTTAAGATTTAATAAACTATGAATGTTTTATATCCATGTAACGGGAAGAAACTCAGCTAACTGATGATTTGCACACAAAAAACACAAGGCTAACGCTGAGCCTCTGAATTAGCCCTGAGCGAAAACATATTAACGCCGTTAGCACAGAACTCTAGCTATACCGATCGATATACTTATTGGATCTGCACAAACAAGTTTAGCTAACATCCTGAGAGTCCACAGATTATAGAAATATAAGGATCATCACGGAGCGATCAGAAGTCGTGACAGGGGAAGCAAATACAGACAACACACGACGTAGCTTTAGGTAGCAAAACACGGAGATATGCTCACCTTAGCTGTTATTCTGATTAAAAGTCGTGTTCAATGGCATTAAAACGAGAAAAACGCAGCTGAAGGTTAATCCATAGATTAATCCAATGTGTCTGTCACTTTGAAAAAATTATTGATAATCCATAATTCCATTTTCATGCAAATGATAGCCACCAGAGGTTAGCGCAGCTTCCGGTTTTTATATGCGTCACTATCACTCCTTATTTGGTAACCTGTGTGTGTGTGTGGAACTTTCCCTCGATTCCATTGGCTCTGACGGTTAGAAAGAGATGTCAATCATCAAAATCGACCAAGGGGGGCCAGAGATAGGTCAAATCCACTCAAATGACCCCAGAAATGGTTTGTTTTTGCTAAACCTCTCTAAAAAGGTCAAATGTCACTTGTTTTGCATCAATCTTGATACAGGGTACTTATTATATGTTGTACTTTGGATTCCTACAGCTTTTAGTCTACTAACCCATCATCCAAGGTTAGTTTTCACTATAAGTAAAAAATAATTTTTGGACGGACACTATAATTTACAGTTTTTTACTATGTTCAATCTGAATTTTCTTTAAAATAAAAAACATCTATATTAATTCTGACTTTTCTGCATCCAACTCACAGGTTTATCATTACTTTGAGAAAAAAGATTATTAATTTAACCCTTTTAGAACGGAAAATACGGTCATTTGTTCTGGGAATGTCATTTTCAAGCCCGAGACCTGAAAAACAGGCTCGGGGCTTAACAACGATTAACGATATTAAAACAGAGTATTTTTACACTTTGGAATAACTACTTATATCTACCTCGTTCCCCACTGGATATCACATTTTATGAAGTGAAGGTCATATTTGAACAAATACTAAGATGTTTTAGTAGAAATTAATTGTTCCTTTTTTTACATTTAAGGGTTTTTTACATGAACTTTAGTTAAAGAATACTATTAATGGGCCATTGGCATCTCATTGGTTAGAGCTGGTGGCATATGTGCCCTTTCAACTCCATAAATCATAAAAAATGGCCACAAAAAATACCTTCAAAGAAAGAAAAAAAAGCTAATAATAAAGAAAAGGTGTTGATTCTTTGTTGTGGTCGTACGTCAGGATCATAAATCATAATAATCACAACATATAGTGGTAAAAACATGCTTTTTTTTACAAAGTGAATTCAATCATGCTCGGACGTCCTGTCAGAGGGTCAGGTCCCCCGGGTGTTTCCTCGGCTGAGGGTCCCTCTGGGAGCCCATTAACCCTTTATGTTCCCCTCCAGAGCCGTGTCAGCGACAACAATCACCCTTGCCATGCCTTGCTCAAGGGCCCAATGCATAAAGAAGGGGGATAAGGTCAAGAGCGTAATGTGGCTTCACGTTTATGTCATACTCCACTGAAGCAAAGTGGGGAATTAGGTAAAGATAAAGAAAGATAAAGAAGCCAGGATTCATTCAAGAGAAACTGACTTTTTACTCAGAATTCAGACGTTTTTTGTAAATTCTGTCTTTTTTCTCAATTTGTATTTTAATGTCAGATTCTATATAATAATGTTGATGTTTCAAAAGGTGCATGGAAGCAGAGACAGTCCTTAAAGCAAGTTCAAGTTGAAATCTTGTATCATCATCAGAATCAGAAACATGTATTTGTCCCGGGAGATATTGGGTTATAAGAAAACTAAATGTATAGTAGTGTAAATATTTATACATAAGAAGATGAAGTTAAGGGTTACGGTACGTCCACATGGCAGCGTGCGTTGAAGCTTGCCGGTGGGCGTGTCTGCCGTGCGACCAACAACCAATCACATTAATCTCCCGCCCCGGACACACAAGCACGCGGTTTGATTGGCTAGAGCTTGTACTGGCATATGATTTGATTGGCTGGCGCTTCCGTCGACGCTTGAAAAGTTGAACTTTTCTCAACTTTTGAAGCGAGCTACGGAGGCAAGGCGAAGCGACGGAACCACAATGCAGTTCGGCAAAGCGTAACGTCACCCCATTCAAAGTGAATGGGAAGCGTCTCCGTTGAAGCACACGACGGAACCGTGTGGACGTACTGTTAGGGTTAGATCGAATTAGATATAATTAAAGAGATATATATATACAAGGGAAAATGGTCATTTAACAATGTGGCATCTGTGACCTTTTCAATTATAATAAAAACAATTAATAACAATAACAATCATAATCATTATTATATCTTTTACCACACCAAAAGACAAAACTAGGGAGTGAAATTGTAAAATATGACAAAAATATATACATTTCAAAATAAAGATAGATCAATATCTAGAAGAGTATCCACTCCTGACCTCAATGTGACCTCCATGTGACCTCAATGTGACCTCCATGTGACCTCAATGTGACCTCCATGAGAGGATTCATCACCACTCGTATGATGTCATATATAATAATAACAGACGTAATACTAAAGACTATTTCACTGAATGATCATTTATCCCAAACTCAGAGCAGGTTGTTCTTCCTTAGACGTCATTAAACCAACTCTTTACAGAAAGCATCCTCAGCTCTGATGGAGTCAGGACTCAGAGAGACACGAGGAGAGCTGGAGC
>CALSBZ010035792.1:0-20541 GCA_943591055.1 Gobionotothen gibberifrons
TGTATTTTAACAAAAAAAAACTGTAAAAATGGAATACATTATTTATCTGTTTTTTAGCTGTTTTTAAATGCGAATTTAACAAAACTAACCGTAAAAATAAATGATTTTCTGGTGGAAAAATTAGCTGCATTTTCTGTAATTTTACTAAAAAATACTTTTGTTATGGCTATATATCACTGTCAAATACATAACAAATACTGTTAATACTCATTTAAAAAATGTATAATTGCAAGAAAATATATGAGTAAAGAAAGAAATAATTTGTAATTTTGCTTAATTTAACCACTACTTTACATTGATAAACTGAAAAAACACAGGTATTTACTATCCTATTAAAGTAAAAAAATACTACATTTTAACACATTTTGACTTTCACTTTATTGCTACATTTGTATTAATTTGAAGATTTAATTGTTAAATATATGAATTTCATGTTATAAAAACTGTGTAAAACCATAGAGTTAAAAGAAAACTTGACTGTTATTAGCATGTTGGGTGCGAACTCCTACCAGAGCACAATTCAGATATAAAATGATGCTCTAACCCACCAGTAACAGCCATAGACTGTGGGTTATAGGAGACATTTGTCTATGCCATGATACATCTATAAACTAGCTCATAGCTGTCAGCATTCACTGCAGGCAAACCTAACGTGACCATTCACTTATGATTTCTAAGTAGAAGAAGAAGAAGAAGAAGAAGAAGAAGAAGAAATGTATTCATACCTCACAGGGAAATGTCTTCCCCCACTCTGTTGTGTTTAAACACATTACACACACAGGGAGGATATACTGTACATGCACAAACACACAGAGCATATACATGCACAAACACAACCACATGCGGATAGGAGAGGGGATCGCAGAGAGGCTGCCAGATAGCCGGTGCCAGGGAGCAGTTTTGGTGTTCGGTGCGTTCACAACCCAAGTAAAATGTACCTGCTTTCAACACAAGAAGAAAAAGCTGTGCCAATTTCTGACATCATTTAGCTTTTCACATGATCAGAGCAAATGAGCAAAGCAAAAAACATATTGAGTTTCACTGTAAGCGAAAAATGAAAGGATCTGGAAGTTAAATAACATTAGCATTTTCCCCTATGCCTTATCACACTAGCATAAGCCCATAACATTGAACATGCTAGCAAGCACTTACAGCCAGCCTACTCTGAATATCAAAACCTTGTTAGCAGTTAGCTACCTGCTAAATTGGTATTAGCATTGCAATTACAGTAAAGCAACTCTACTAACAAACAACCAACTGTTGTGCGTTCACAACCAAAGTAACATTGACCTGCTGATCTCTTTCAACACAAGAAAAAGCTGTGGACATTTCTGACATCATTTAGCTTTTCAGATCATCAGAGACGTGAAGCTACCGCTAGGTGCCTTGTGCAGCTAACACAGAGTGCATTCTCGTAGCGATTGCTTCAACTACTGCACCATGTTTGTTAGGAAAGTAGCTTTTAGAAATGTATCAATGTTATAAAATGTGTGACTTTAACTCAATATTTAAAAAAGTGATTGGCAGACAGTATGCAAAAAACATATTGAGTTTCACTGTAAGTGAAAAATGAAAGGATCTAGAAGTTAAATAACATTAGCATCTTCCATAGGCCTTATCACACTAGCATGTACAATCAAGCCCATAGCATAACATGCTAGCAAGCACTAACAACCAGACTCTGAATATCAAAACCTTGTTAGCAGTTAGTGCTACCACTATGCTAAATTGGTATTAGCATTGCAATTACAGTAAAACAAACAACCTATGTTGTCCTTGTAGACGTCTAATAATATCCATCATATTGAAAGAATAGGCCTTCACCAAAGCATGTTGACAAAGCTAGTAACTACAGCGAAAGACCTTTACAATCCAAGTCAATTAACTTAAATATGTATTGTGATAATGTCCCACACAGCTAGTTGGTTAATCCATTTGCTATGGCTACAACTGCCTCGTGGAACAACAACGTTTTCCTTTCGGTTTGTTTAATATAGGAATGCATCTTTGTCTATCACACTTTGCTTCTGTTTGTCTCCCATCTGACTTTATTGTGAGCTTGTGTTTTCAAAAAGTAAATTGAGCATGTTTTATGAGACTGAACAGTCACATAGGGTATTGGACTCTCTTAAAACCCAGGTAGGTGCAGAATAGGTTTCTCAAAAATAAAGCAATCAGGAAGGCAGTACTATGCATGACTACAAATGATAGTAAACTATGTACACGTTGATTAATACCTACTTAACTTGTACTTGGGACAGGACTGCAAAGTACAGATGGGATATTCCTGATCATAATCAAACTTATATAAATGTGCACCAACATTAGTTATCAGTGTTCTCTATTCTCAATTTAAAAGAATAAACTGACAATAAAGAAGTCTTATAACATATGTTGCTTGTGTCTTTGGGAGGCCTTCAGTGTTTGTTTTATTATATATTGTGGTGACCACGTATTAACACTGGGACATAATTCACACACGGAACTCTGGGGTAGGGATATTGTTTCCGCACGGACATATATGTTGTGTTGTCTATATATGTTGTGTGCACCTCTAGCTCTCTCTCTTCTCTTCCCGGGCTGCGACCCGATGACACCTGCTTTGCTGCTGCTCAATAAAGCCAGCTTTGTTCCTCAATTGCACCGCCTCATGACTCCATATCCTTCGGCACTACAATATCAACTGGTTACATTGTCATTTTGTAAATTAAGAAAATATCATCAACAATTAAACTAAAATTGCAATGTAAATAGTTTGCACCCCATTTGTTTTACTTTTAAATTAATCTTTATGGTGTGGTGTTACCAATTCTTAAAATAATACAAGGATTGGATGTTCATCAGAGGATTTTCAGGGCAATCGATTTGCAGCCAATCAGAGACGAGACTTCTGCTGCACACACCCATCTTGCGCTGAGGCAGACAGAGCGCATGCGCAAAGGCACTGACACTACAGAGACCACGCAGTTAGCATGCTGGAGGTGAAGAGCATTGCACTGGCGTGCCCAGAGGAGGAAGCAGCACTTTGAGAGGTAACGGTAAAAACTATTTATCAACGGATTCAAAACACTCAAGTCTTAAAACATTGCAAACCTCAAAGTCCTAGCTATGGTATACAAGTTGTTTAACGACAGAAAACAAAGTAAGGTTAGCTAACGTTACCATAGCTAGGTAGCAGCTAGCTAGCTACCATGCTTTGAAAGTGAGCTGTTCTATGCCATCGTGCAGTAATGATATTTTTTAATGATGAGCAAGATGCGTGCTCGAGTGGCTGAACGTGATGTTTCAGAGTTACTTTTTCGCAATATTATTTAATAGTTTAGCTAGCTAACTAGCATACATTGTCACTAACTCCTAATGTTAGCTCAATCCTTAGTTTTATAATCGATTTTTTTCGTGGGCATAATGTTACACACAATGCACATTATCCATCTCTTTTAGATCCTATGTTAAGGCTTTAAACAGAAGTTCTCAGATCTTGTACTTGTATAAGAGTAGAAGTACTCGGGTCTTATACTTGAAGTGGTATTACTGTACTTAAAGCTGCTGCTGTGTTATTTAAGTTATTTTTTGCTCAAGCATGTGCAAACTTGTGTCTCTTTTCTCCCCTCAGCTGTTAGCTGCAGTACCAGTAATTGCAACCTACCAAGAATAAACAGCAGGCAGAGATCCTCAAGTAAGATTTCTTGCCATATTACAAGTTTTATCAATTCTCAATGTCCTATGTGGTATTGCTATGCAAACAGTGAAAGGATATGGAAATCATCAAGAGGTGGCTAAAATATGTTTTTCTGCTGACCCTGTCCAGAGCAGTATTGTTTTGCTTCCAGGTGGTTGCTCCCGTCTGCATCTCCAAGCTCGGGGCATACTGGCCATCAGTGGCGGACTGGCCATCGGGACGTTCGGGACGAATCCCGATGGGCCGGTCGGGCCACTTCGGTACCGGCAGGGGCGGACTGGCCATCTGTAGAATCACCAAACGGCCGGGTCGGTTCGCTGTTTTTAAACGGCATCATTGAAGTTGCGCTGACAGGCGACAGGGGTCCACCGTTTCCCAGTCCGCCCCTGCCGGCCATCATCTACTCTAGGTAATACACTGACTATAGATAAGTACTGTACCTTTTATAAAACCCCACTTTAAACACCCAAACTATCCCTTTATGATGTGACATTTTCTACACTGTTAACATTAGGAAACAAAGAAAAGAAAGCTGCAGGAGCTGATCATTCCTAAAATACAATTGGCCATATGATCACCAGTAAAAAAACAACAACAATCTGCACTAAATATTTTTTGGATTCATAAATGTTTTGTGACTTTTTCCTTTGTGTACCTTAAGGGAGTTCTCCCCTGACAGCTGGACACTACATGATAGCAGAGGACCAGACCATCGTCAGTGGCAGTGTCCTGAATGTTGTCGACGCCCTGATGCTGATGTTTGCAGCATATTACTGCGTCAACATCAGTTACCGCTCAGAACTGGGAGCTAACCTGGAGTTCTTGCAGAGGTAAGACTTGAATTGTAATTATTAAGTAATTCCATCTTAAACCACAGAGTAGAGGATTGTGCACATTTCTGACACACGATAAGTGCTCCTGACAATACAAGATAAAAAGATTATTGTGCTGCATTCTGTTTCGCATTATGCTCTCGTTTTGTCTTGGGTTGTAAATTCAGCGTACCCCTTTCCTTTGCAGTGGTGTGTTTTGGCTCCTCCGCGTGAGTGTCAGCACCTGATGACAATGGACTCTGACGAGGAAGACGCAACTATTTCTTGCACCGAAATGGGATGGGCACCGGAACCTGGTATTATTGCAGTGAACAAACACATTAAAACTTCTTTCAGTTAACTATGATGCTTTTACACCGCTCACTCTGCTGCTGACACGCACCTCATCTGCCCCAGTTACACACAAACCTCTCAAGATGGCACTCGTAGCTACCCACATTAAAATGATCTTCAAGTGACCGCTTGCTCCGGTTTACAGACCTGCGATACTGTCCAGTGTGATAGTGATGCCAAGTGACGACTTTATAGAACAACACTCTATTCAAACCAATGCTTTAAATGTACAGATATGATCATAACAGTTAATGAAAAGTACATTGAAGAGTAGCATTGCCCTCTGACTTCAAGCTGTATAACTGTAAAGACAATGAATGGCTGTATCATCCACAGGATTTGTAATTAAACACTAAATGTAAGTGTACTTCTGTCTTAACAGGTGCCTATTCAAGATCAATCCGGACAAGGGGACTAAAGTGGAGAGGAAGGAAGAAAAACAAAAACAGCTCTCGATTAAGGTAAAGGTGCATTCATTAATTACAAACGTCGCTGACTTTGAATGGAGAGAGTAGAAACACACACACATAGTCATGTACACACACACACTCACAACTGGTAGATTTCTTTAGTGTTTATAATTGTTATCTTTTGAACAAAATGTTGGGAAAATGTTGGCTATTGTTACATTGCTGGTCTATTCTGCTATATATTTGATTTGTTTTTATTTTTGTGATGTATATTATTATTTTCAATAATATATTGTGTATATATATATATATTTGTGATTTTTTTTCTACAAAATATCTGAGAGTTAATGTAAACTTGGGCTTTTGCAAAGTAAAATGACATGTTTTCTTTGTGTTTTACATGTAAATGGTCTTAGATTTCGTGAAGTTTGCTGACGACACGACCTTCATCGGCCTTATCACCGACGGCGACGAGACGGCTTACAGAGAGGTCGAAAACCTGACATCTTGGTGCCAGGATAACAACCTCCATCTCAACGTCAGCAAAACCAAGGAGCTGATTGTGGACTACAGGAAGCAGCAGAAAGAGGGGCACAACCCCATCGCCATCAATGGGACTACGGTGGAGAGAGTCAGCAGCTTCAGGTTCCTCGGGGTCCACATCACTGAGGACCTGACGTGGACTCATCACACTAACAGCATCACCAAAACAGCGGCTCTTTTTTTATTTATTGTATTAGTCAATGCATTGAACATGTTAGAAACAAAACAAACAACAATAATAATAATTCAAGGTTCAAGAAATAGCAAGCATCACTTCACAGGTCCTGCTCAGAACCATTCAGGATTTGGTTTCTAAATGAGAGTTTTAGTTTAGATAAAATTGCACAGTACTTCAGCTCATCATTACAGTTATTCCACAGATGAACACCTTCTGTTGTGATGCAATGAAGTTTGGAATTTGTTCGTATGGGTGGTTTTAAAAAAGAAATGCAGTTTCCTCTCAACATGTGTAAAGTCCCTGGACATTATGATGTAATTGTTCTGCAGGCTGAGGAAGTTCAACATGGACTCCAGGATACTCTGCATCTTCTACAGGTGCACCATAGAGAGTATCCTGACTGGCTGCATCACGGTCTGGTACGGCAGTGCAATCATATTCCGTTTACTTGCATATAGACTCTTCTTGCACTATTTCTATTCTATTTTATTTGTATTTACTTGCACTATTTTATCTGTTTTATTTGTTCTATATATATGTTGCACTGTTGGAGGAGTATGCGACTTCAGTTTTTCATTGCCATGTCTACACTGAAGATAATGTACAAATGACAATAAAGCCTTGAATCTTGAATTTACGGTATTTTTTAAAATGACAACAGTAATCTTCTGTCATTTTTTATCATTTAAAAAAACATTTATTCTGTTTTTTTAGAGGTGTATGACTGTATTCTAACAATTAATATATGTTAAAAGAAAAAGATTTAATGGAATTACAAAAACATTTCTTGTAAAATTACAGATCTTTTTTGGCAAAAAATATGATAGTTAATGTAAACTAACGCTTTTGCAAAGTAAAATGACGTTCTTTTCTTTGTGTTTTACTTGTAAATGGTCTTAGATATACAGTACTTTTTTGTAATAATAAAAGTATTTTCTGTATTTTAGCTTTTCTTTATCATTTTTAAAAGATAATTATTCTGTTTTCTAGAGGTTTATGACTCTATTCTAACAAATAATATATGTTAAAAGAAAAATATTTCATGTAAAATGACAGTAATAGAGGCTACTTGTGGTAAGGTAAGTTACTGTTTTTTTTACATGTTATCTCCGTATTTTATTTTACAGTTTTTTTCCTTTTTTTAACGGACATTTTCTGGCGCCCCCGTCGCCAGAAAATAACCGTTTTTTTACAATTTTTTTTTTTACAGTGTGGTCTCTGACGGTCTGAGGGGAATCAGGGAGGAGAACAGAGCTCTACAGCAGCTCATATTAAATCAGGGTTATTGATGTTCCTGTATAAACCAGAGACTGTCTGTGGTGCTAACGATATAGTCACTGCTGTAATTATGACTACATTAAGTCATTCTGAGTGTTGATGGAGCAGCTCAAATGTTAGCCTAGCTTTAACCAAACCAATCTCATTCAGAAAACCGTATAAATGTTTATGCTCGTTGTGTTGGAGACAAACCTGACAAAGCATTAAATCAAGCTTTTTACAAATCACTAACATTCTGTTGATATTTCTACATCCTTTCCATATTTCTATTGCTATTAATTCACTGCAAATTCAATGTAAATTGTGTTTATAATCAGGGCTGCACACAACTGGTGCGCATCCGCACTCCCCGCCAAAAAAGGAGCACCGGATCATTTGAAAAAAAGCGCAGTTGCGCACAGAGAGAGAGTACCCCTCGCTATTGCGTGAAGGGTCTGCTTTATGTGCACAGTAACCCCTGCTGTGAGGCACGGGCGAACAGTTCATGAGCGTGCTCACTAGCGCACCCCCCCCCCCGTTCATAAAGTCAAGTACCCCTCAAAAGGTCCGGTTTATTTCATTTTAAGGATGCGCACCAAGCAACATGTCCAGGTGCTCCTTTGAGAACCAGGGGAAAAAAGTTATGTGCACCCCTGTTTATAATGCTATAGTGCACCAGGTTAATACAGCTGTGTGTGTCTTAGTAGAGACGGTGACCATGTGCTCCTCTGGGTGATGAATCCAGACAGGATGCTTTTATAATAATGTGAAGCTTAAACTATCTACCTGTTCACGAAGATATATTATATACAGATATAGACCTATTTTCTAATTTCAAACTAGAATTTGCCCCCTTGTTGTACCATTGGTGAGAATCAGCTCCTCTAAAGTAAAGTGCTATAAAGGATGTGTTCATCTCCACAGAGGGAAGAGGAAGAGTCATGTTCCTGTGGAGGAGCAGCTGTCCAGCTGTGCTCTGTGTCAGGACGTCCTGAAGGATCCAGTCTCTACCAGCTGTGAACACTGGTTCTGCAGACAGTGCATCACCTCATACTGGGAGCAGCGATATCCATCAGGAGACTCCTGCTGTCCCCAGTGTGGAAAAAGATCCAGAACCGGAGCTGGACTGCAGACAGCCAGTCAGACCAGAACAGTACGAAGTAAGACGCTGAACACATGCAGCGTCTTTAGATCCGTCGGGGCGCTGGGTCTCTACTCTTGTATAAACTCTCATTGGCTCAGTGTGTCCTCTGATCTTCTTCCAGGCATTGTTTAAGTGTTTTAAAACAGACAGCAGTGTTTTCTTTTGTAGAAACACTGGACAGATCTAAAGCGGAACGTTAGCCTTGCAAATACTTCTACAGAAGATAGTAAAGATATCTGAGGGCTAGGATTCTTGTCTTCATGTCCAGGATTCTTCCTGATTTATTTATTTTTGATTAGGTATACTGTTGTAGTGCATAAGCTGTTTTAACTTTTTAAACTGTCTCTTTTTTTTTGTAATTACATTCTCAAAAGCATATTTCTTATTCTCTCCTGTTTCCTTCTCTTCCAGCAGAACGTGGTCTGCAGGAAATTTTATATAAACATACGACCAGTCTGAGGAGGAGATGTGAACGTGTGGCTGAAGGAACTGATCAAAGTGAAACCCTCCTCAACAGCATCTTCACTGAGCTCTACATCACAGAAGGCCAGAGTGAAGAGGTTAATTCCCAACATGAGGTGTGGCAGCTGGAGACAGCTTCCAAGAAAGAGACCCTCCATGAAACTCCAATTAAGTGCCAGGACATCTTTAAAGCCTTACCTGACCAACAGACTCACATCAGAACGGTCCTGACCAACGGAGTCGCTGGAGTTGGAAAAACCTTCTCAGTGCAGAAGTTCACTCTGGACTGGGCAGAGGGTTTGGAAAACCAAGATGTCAGTCTGGTGATCCCGCTCTCCTTCAGGGAGCTGAACCTGATCAAAGATGAGCAGTACAGTCTTCTCAGGCTGTTCCATGTTTTCCATCCAACCTTAAAGAAGATCACAGCAGAGCAGCTGGCTGACTGCAAAGTGCTGCTCATCTTTGACGGCCTGGATGAAAGCAGACTTTCTCTAGACTTCAGAAACAGTGAGGTTGTGTCTGATGTCTCTCAGCAGTCCTCAGTCAACGTGCTGCTGACAAACCTCATCAGGGGGAAGCTGCTTCCCTCGGCTCTCATCTGGATAACTTCCAGACCTGCAGCGGCCAATCAGATCCCTCCTGAGTGTGTGGACAGGGTAACAGAAGTACGAGGCTTCACTGACGCCCAGAAGGAGGAGTACTTCAGGAGGAGATCGAGTGATGAAGACCTGTCCAGAAGAATCATCTCTCACATCAAGAGCTCCAGGAGCCTCCACATCATGTGTATGATCCCAGTCTTCTGCTGGATCACTGCTGCAGTTCTGGACCGCATGTTGACTACAGACAAGAGAGGAGAGCTGCCCGAGACCCTCACTGACATGTACTCACACTTCCTGCTGGTCCAGACCAAGAGGAAGAAGCAGAAGTATGAAGAGGGACATGAGACGAGTCCACAGCAGCTGACGGAGGCTGACAGGAAGGTTCTTCTGAAGCTGGGGAGGCTGGCGTTTGAACATCTGGAGAAAGGAGACATCATGTTCTACCAAGAAGACCTGAAGCGCTGTGGTCTTGGTGTCACTGAGGCCTTGGTGCACTCAGGAGTTTGTACAGAAATCTTCAAAAGAGAGAGTGTGATATTCAAGAAAACCGTCTACTGCTTTGTTCATCTGAGCATTCAGGAGTTTCTGGCTGCAGTCTACTTGTTCCACTGTTACACCAACAGGAACACAGTGGTACTGAAGGACTTCCTGAAGAGAGACTGGCCCTATGAGAACAGTAAAAACAGTGATCAGGATTACCCATCCCTGGATGTCTTTCTAAAAGGAATTATGAAGAAATCCCTCCAAAGCAGAAATGGCCACCTGGACCTGTTTGTCCGCTTTCTCCACGGCCTCTCTCTGGAGTCCAACCAGAAACTGTTAGGACGCCTGCTGGGTCGCACAGACAACAGACCAAAACACATCCACAGAGCTATCAGCAACCTGAAGAAGTTTAGAAGGGATAAAAGCTCTCCTGACAGGAGCATCAACATCTTCCACTGTCTGACAGAGATGAAGGACCTCTCAATACAATGGGAGATCATAGAGTTCCTGAGGTCAAAGAACAAATCAAAGAAACTCTCTATGATCCACTGCTCTGCTCTGGCCTACATGCTGCAGATGTCAGAGGAGGTTCTGGATGAGTTTGACCTGAGTCAGTACAACACATCAGCGGAGGGGAAACTAAGACTGATTCCAGCTGTGAGGAACTGCAGGAAGGCCAAGTAAGTCCAGATGTGATTAACTTTATAAACTAATGTGGATCAGAAGTTTAATTATTCAAATAAACACTATAACATACAGTTTAAATACTGTGAGGAGAATAAACCAACACTGTTCTTCTATTTATTTATAATAATAGTTAGATTGAACAGTTTTTCTCTTCATACTCCTTTGAGTGATGGAGGCGACATGTCAAACACATGAAGGACTCTAGAGGTTTCTCAGCATGTGATCACACCACACAGCAGGATTTACAGTTATCAGTTATTATTACTTTCTAGTAGTTTCTTTATCATTAAAAACACACACGTTTTTATCACAATGTATTAGTTTAAAATAAGATCTATATAATTTCCCACCAATACCAGAGTTATGTCTTAATGCTGATATACTGAGAACATCTTGCTGATGGTATTTAGTTTAAAAGATTGAAAGCTTATTGGTTTGTTAATTGTGTTTGTGTTCAAAATAAATGTTCAGATGTTCAGAGAAGCCATCTAGCAACAGTGTCTGACAGCAGAAGGTAGCCAACACAGACATGTGATCAGAACACATTAAAGCACACATTAAACTCAGTTATAATAATAATAATACATTTTTTATCATTATTATAAATAATATAATATGGCATCAACAAATGTCATACTGTACAACATACTGTATGTCAAATATTTTTTCTTGAAGTTTTGAGGTTAATACAGTGTTCCCTCTTTTTAACACATGTTGTAATATTTGTGTTGTTATAGACTTACTGACTGTGGACTCTCAGAGGCTCAGTGTGAAGTCGTGGCCTCAGCTCTGAAGTCTGACCCCTCCCATCTGAGAGATCTGGACCTGAGTCAGAACATAGAGATGTGGGGCAACAATCTGCTGGATTCAGGAGTGGAGCTGCTGAGTTCTGGACTAAAGAGTCCAAACTGCAGACTGGAGACTCTCAGGTCAGTTCACTGACTGCAGTTCATACAGATCCGTTTGTGTTTATGATTTTCTGAATTTGCCTGAGAACAAATACATTTGAATTATTAATTTGCCACTGTTACTAATGACTGAATATTGATCAGAGTAACAAAGAGAAGGTGAATGTGTGAGCTTCCACAGACTCACTCTGTGCTCCATGAGTCAGTGGAGATGCTGTCAGTACTGATGAGCTGTGAGGGAGATGAAGGAGTTGTTAAACATCTGATGAAAGTTAAAGTTCCAGATTATCAATGGATTGTTTCTACATCATCTCTGACATTAAAACCCTGTTTAACTCTGAACAGATTATTAAACCTGGAGTTATTTCAAACAGGAACATTGTTTTCTAAAGTTACATCATGTTTTCTTTATTCAGACTGGAGAGCTGCAGTTTGTCAGAGATCAGCTGGTCTGCTCTGATCTCAGCTCTGAAGTCCAACCCCTCCCATCTGAGAGATCTGGACCTGAGTCTCAACGATCTGAAGGATTCAGGAGTGGAGCTGCTGAGTGATCTTCTGGAGAGTCCAGACTGCAGACTGGAGACTCTCAGGTCAGTTCACTGACTCTCTGTTACTGCTGGAGATCTCATGTTTCATTAGATATTCAACCTGATTCTTGTCCATAAATATATTACATCCATATGTTTGAAATGGTTGTTTTGTTCATATTTGTGTTTCTCTAAATGTAGTCTGCAGTCATAACAGTTGATTGTTTCCTAAAGAAAATATTATTCTTCCACTGTTAGTTGTTAAAGTAAATGTATGTTTTTCTTTAGTAAATGGTCTGAATAAAGAAGGTCCTCTGAACTAATATTAGTTTAACATAAAGTTTACTTTCTGACATAGAAATGTTAATGTTCCCATCATTTAGATGTGTTTTCACAGATAATAAACAAAAGGCTGATATAATGATGATCCACAATAACAGAACGACAGTCTCTGTAATTCAGGGAAAAGATCATTGATTAGGACGCAGTAATGATGAGCTGCACATTTCAGACCTGAACATCTGACTGGATTATAAACAGATTTTTATCCTCATCATGTTTTCTTTATTCAGACTGGAGAGCTGCAGGTTGTCAGAGATCAGCTGTTCTGCTCTGGCCTCAGCTCTGAAGTCCAACCCCTCCCATCTGAGAGTTCTGGACCTGAGTGGGAACGATCTGAAGGATTCAGGAGTGGAGCTGCTGAGAAATCTTCTGGAGAGTCCAGACTGCAGACTGGAGACTCTCAGGTCAGGTCACTGACCCTCTGTTACTGCTGGAGATCTCATGTTTCATTAGATATTCAACCTGATTCTTCTACGTAATTAACTTGCATTCATCAAATAGTAAATGTCCTTTTATTCATGTTTTTATTTTTACGTACTAAATGAAGAACTGCAGAAATAAATGTTGACTGTTTCTTAAAGGAACTTTAATAGCTTTTATTTGTAAAAAGTAAATCTGTGTTTTTAATATTTAGTAAACGATAACGTCTGAATAAAGGTTATCTGAAGTAATATTAGTTTTACATGATAAAGTTTATTTTCTGAAGGAGACAGATTTTATTGTTCATTCATTTCAATGTTGAGTAACACATCTGATTATATATTCATTGTTATCCTCATCATGTTTTCTTTATTCAGACTGAGAGGCTGCAGTTTGTCAGAGATCAGCTGGTCTGCTCTGATCTCAGCTCTGAAGTCCAAGCCCTCCCATCTGAGAGTTCTGGACCTGGGTAACAACAATCTGCAGGATTCAGGAGTGAAGCTGCTGAGAGATCTTCTGGAGAGTCCAGACTGCAGACTGGAGACTCTCAGGTCAGTTCACTGACTCTCTGTTACTGCTGGAGATCTCATATGTTCAGTTTGTAATTTAAACTAATTTATATACATTAATAACTTGAATCCATAACGAATCCGGGTCCAGGACCCCTAGTAATCTGAGAGCTGTTCTTTGCCATCATGACGCGAAGGGTGTTATCTTGTAATGGTGCCTGAGCTGTGTGCTCCACTCTTCCTGTCGGCTCTGTCGGCTAAACTCCGCTGCTCCGGGATGACGATCTAACTGCTGGTGAACTCGGAGCGCTGTTAGAACGGGACGCTCAGATACTCAGAGCAGAGCTCACTGTCAGAGAGCCTGATGTGCAGGGATTGTTAGGGAAGTTATTTTTCTTAATATTATTTTCTTAATCCTTTAGCTGGCTAACTAGCATACATTGTCACTAACTCCTAACATTAGCTTTATGCTGCGTTTTCCAATTTATTTTTTCATGGGCCTAATGTTACAGACAATCACATGTCAATAGTCATGTGTTTTAGATCCTGATACTCAGATCTTGCACTTGAGTAAAAGTAGAAGTACCAGAGTGTAGGAATACTCTGTTACAGTAAAAGTCCTGCATTCAAAATGTTCCTCGAGTAAAAGTAGAAAAGTATTATCATCAAAATATAGTTAAAGTGGACCTATCATGCTATATTTGAATAATATATTGTAGGGCCATACCTATACAAAACATGTCTGCGAAGTTTTTTTTTCAAAATACCAAACAGATCATGTATTTTAGCCATGCCTCATTTCGCTCTATTTGCTCTTTTTTAGCCATGTTTTTGCAAGGGCTGATTCTGTGAGAAGTCTTCTTCGCTGCTTTTGTGGCAGACTACAGCGCCACCTACAGGCCTGGCATATGTACTACAGCGTGTCCAGCGCTTTCGAACGGCAATGGCCGTGGCTGTCTCCTCCTGATAGGTGGAGAGTTGGCCATATAGGCGGAGCTCCCCGTTTCTGACGTCAGAACAATTTAAAATCTGTATCAGTCTGTATCAGATCCGTTGCAGCCCCGTTTTTAGAGATTTGGGTATGGAGGAAAAGAGAGAGGGTTGTGTTTTCTGACACTTGGTGAGTTCCCTGACACACCGGGGACACATATTCATTTATAAAAGACGTACAAAAGTGCATTTTGCATGATAGGTCCCCTTTAAAGTAGCAACAGTAAAAGTAGTCATTGTGCAGATTGGTTCATTTCAGAATAATATATATGCTATGTTTTATAATGATTGATCATGAAAGTGTTCTCAAAGCTGGTAAAGGTGCAGCTAGTTTGAATGACTTTGTATACTGCAGGGTAGCTTGTGAATTTACTCCAGGTGGAACTCAAGTCTGATTTAACACTTGATTATATTTCACATCATTCATCCACATCTGTAAAGTAACTAAAGGTATTAAATACATGTAGTGGAGGAAAAGTACACCATTTAAGTATGAAGTAGCAGAACATGGAAATACTCAAGTAAAGTAAAAGTACCTCTAAATTGTACTTAAGTTCAGTACTTGAGTAAATGTACTTAGTTACTTTACACCTCTGCCTATAAAGATAGAAAGACAAAGCCTTGCACAGAGGCTTGCAAATACATTTTCAAAATGCTCAACAGAGTTGCTAAAATTATAAACTGATTGCTTCAAATTTTAAATAAATGCATCGATATATTTCTATTGGATGTGACTCTTTGCCTTTTTCTTATTGTAACCATTGCTTCTTTACTTGTTCTGACAACACATCTGATTTTAATTGAATTTGTATTATCATGTTTTCTTTATTCAGACTGGAGAGCTCCAGTTTGTCAGAGATCAGCTCTGCTCTGATCTCAGCTCTGAAGTCTGACCCCTCCAGTCGGAGAGATCTGGACCTGAGTGAGAACGATCTGCAGGATTCAGAAGTGAAGCTGCTGAGAGATCTTCTGGAGAGTCCAGACTGCAGACTGGAGACTCTCAGGTCAGTTCACTGACTCTCTGTTACTGCTGGAGATCTCATACACTGTGTGCACAATTATTAGGGGAGCTGTATTTTTGAGGATTCATTTTACTTAAGAACTACAGTACTCTCGGTCAATCCAAAATGTTAATGAACCTCAAACCTGAATATTTAAGAAACTAAAAGTGAGGTTTTTGTGTTCTTAGGAGAAAATCTGTGTGTGCACAATTATTGGGTAACTATTAGTTTGCAGAATGAATATGCAACTAAAGGAACAACTAAGATGTTCCCATCTCACTTGTTTATTTCAAGCGGCAAACTCTGGTGAAGAGCCGGGACGCCAATACGGACGTGCCACACACTGCAGGACATATATTGGCCGATAGGCGATGGCTGCAGAAAGGAGCAATTTCCATAGACCCCATGTTAATATGCCCAATTTTACAGCAGAAAAAAACATGTTTCTACCCCTGGCTGCATACATTTTATTATCGATATAGTTAGATTCCACCTTCATGATTATGAATCTGTGAGTGAATTGTTTTCTAACACGACCCTTTTATTTATATTAGGTCTTAAAGTTTTTGCATACATTAGGGCGTGGTCACATTGAGTGATGGCTCTGTCAAGTGACTGCTGCTGTTAGCTTCTTGTCTCTCTGCTAGCTGCTCCGTGAAGCTACAGGCACTCTGCCTGCTCAATTCATTCCCGGGAACACAACTTGACCCCGGCCGTGTTTGTTTGTTCTTCATGCTTATATATCGGACTATTGTGACTCGCTCTGCGGTTGAAACAGACGGTGCATGAATGCGGTTTTGCGGTAAGTGAAATTCGAGTACTTTATTTATGTGTTAATGATTTTAATCAGCTACATAATGAATGTTAAGGCTTGGGTTAGCGTCTAAGCGAGTGGTAGCTACATCGGTGCTAACAATGCTAATCGGAGCCTCCAAGTTAAAATCATAGACTGTATATATAAAGGTTAAAACGAAATAGACAAGTGTTAAGTGGGATAATACTGTAGAACAAACGGCTTATGTTTGAGGTTGATAAAATAAGGTCATCCTTGTAACTTAGAGAGATATTTTATTATGTAGGTAGGAACTGTATGCATCGCTAAGGTTCATTTAAATTGGCTATGCTCAAGTATGTAGACAAGCTAATGTCGAAGTAGTGTATGTGAAATCAACCTCACAATAAGATGTGTGTATATTACAATTATTAATGTCATATTTCAAGATGATTACTTAGATATTACAATATGGTTGGTTGAGCTGGAGTTCATTATTGAGCTTACACGTTAACGTCACAGTCATCTGAAGAACGAACCCAAACCTTGTTGTTTTTATTAATTGCATTACCAAATTGGTATCAAATAAACAGTAAGCATTGGTAACACAACTTCCAAAGTTACAGTAAAATAAAAAGGACCCTGACTCGGACAATACACAATCCAACATGTTCAACAGAAGAGAATCAGTTATATTATTTGTACACATGGTACTTTACATATATATCTGTTTGTTTAAGGTGTCCAGGTGATGCAGACAGGCTGGACCAGAGAGTGAGAGACAGAACTGGACTCCTCACAGAAGTGAACTTCAGCACAGGTACAAAGACTCTTTTTTTCATACTGTACAAAGAATCAAGAAAGATATTGGTTTAAATAAATGAAGTATTGACTTTAATACACTGATATACATTCCATTAAACCAGGGGTGCCCAACCAGTCGATCGCGATCAACCGGTCGATCGCCGGGAGATTCCCAGTCGATCGCGAGATTCCCAGTCGATCGCGAGATGTGTCTAAAAATAGAACAACAATATTCTGTTTTCTCGTTAATGTCCTATAACATAATCTTCCTGTGCCAGAATAATGCACTTGAACGCATCAAAGCTTTGTGATTGGCCGGCATGACCCCATGTGTCGGGGCGTGGCTAGTGGGCAGTGGGCAGTGAACTAGTTCGCTGACGTTGTCCGTGTCAACAGGAGTGACAGTCCGCACACACACAAGACCGCAGTTATGGCAGAAGCAAAAAAGCCCAAAATATATAATTTGCACTCCGAGTGGGAGGATGATTATTTTTGTATCTATTCCAATTCAATGTCCACCTGTCTCATCTGCAATGCGAGCGTGGCTTTATCGAAGAAGGGTAATTTAGGAGCGGCATTTCAAAACAGTGCACAAACGCTACGAGACGGAATTCCCTCCTAATTCGAGTATTTATTTTGTGGTTTATTATTTTAGTTTTCGTTATTTTGTTTATTAGAGATGGAATTACATGGTGATACACACTCGCTAGGTCAGTGGTTCTCAAACTTTTTCTGTCATTCCCCACTTTGAACAGGTGGGCCTTTTCAAGCCCCATCTGTTCCTCATCGCCAGTGGCGGCGCCAGGGTATGGCTGGGGTAGGCTACAGCCATACCAAGAAATGGCTTAGCCCCACCTTAGCCCCACCATGAAAAATGATGTTAAAGTAAGCAAAATAAAGTCCGCTAACTCGCAGAGTAAATTGCACAGACTGCAGTTAGTAAGATTGATTTCAGTAGCCACTGGAAATACCGAAGACTAGAAACGGTTTTGAAAACTTTTGTCACGTCTTCTCAATAGAACATCTTTGATAATGTCTTCTGGCCAATCAGAATCACGATAACGGCGTGGTGTTGTTGCAGGAAGTCCCGACGGAGAATACTTGTTCTGTAGTAGCCTACATCTCTATATACATCGATATAACATGGAATAAGACCCCACGGTTTGATGATTGATAGGTGTGTTGGCTGTCTTTCATTTTGACACACAGAACAATGGGGGCTATCCACCCTTATCCACAATGTAAAGTAATTCACACAGTAATTCACACAGCCTCTTCCCTCTTCTCTGTGAGGAGCAGCATGTTCAGCTTTCAGAACAAAGTAACAAAAAACTAAAATGGCATTCATTTTTTTAAATGTGTAGTAATAGATTTATTTATTTTTCTTCTCAAGAGAGTACCAGAATGTGTATTTTATGTTAGTATTTAAAAAAATCTCCTGGGGGAGAATCCCCCCAGACCCCCCTGCAGGGGTTGGGGTTTCAGCATGTCAACTCTTTCACCTGTGGGGAAATTGCAGGATTGGCTCCAGGTCGCCCTTTTTATTTACTACAAGACAAATGTGCCTTTTTATTTCATACAGAAATAATCTAAACCTCACGCGTGGCGTTTCACTGTCAAGGGGGGCGATATAGCGCGTATGTAATTGCATCGCAAATACTGACTGACTTGAGCCCCACCACTGTATGGGTTAGCCCTACCATAGATTACCCAACAAAAATACTCTGGCGCCGCCACTGCTCATCGCTCCAATAAAATGGTAGGCCAAGCTTAAAATTGTCAAATGTATCGTTCTATAACAGGGGTCTCCAACCTTTTTTAGGATGAGAGCTACTTTCAAAAAATAAAACAAGTCGTGAGCTACTTTTACTCCTCTTTTTAGTTTTTTTGCAGTGTATATATTTAGCACATTTTAACATTATTATATGCTGACCTTTAACCTTTGTGTGCTGTTTGAGTCTGTGGGACCCGTTTGCAGTGTTTACTAAAATAAAATGTATGCAATTTAATTATTTTAACCTGCTTTATTTGGTGGTGGACGTCACATCCTCTAGGGGGGTCCGGGGGCATGCACCCCCAGGAAGATTTTTTTTAAATGTTGAAGTTAAATGCATCAATCTGGTGCACTTTGAGCTAGGGCTGCTCAATTAATCGTATTTTAATCGCAATTACGATTTTGGCTTGCAACGATTATGAAAACAACATAATCTAAATAAAACGATTTTTTTTTATTAAATAGGTTTTTCAGTTGAATTATACTTAAAGTTCAGGGTAATTAACTGTTAAAAACATACTTTTCAAATTATTTTCTTCAATAAATTGATGTTTTCAAAGTAAATGGTTAATCGTTTTTAACAATCGTGATATCAATTATTGACCCAAATAATCGAGATTATGATTTTTGCCATAATCGAGCAGCCCTACTTTGAGCACAACATGAATGTATGGAAACAGCTCTCAACACTCAGATGAAAGGGAGCTGTATACTTTTCAATAATCCAAACATCTTCAGAATATGATCACAACCAATAACAAATCATTTAAACTTGTTTATTCTTAACTTATGTTAGTTAGCATTCTTTCTTTTTCTTTATGCATATTTTACTAATGCCTCCCCTTTTAAACTTTTTACTGTCCTATAGTACACATTGGAATGATTTCTTACTTTATTTTTTACAACTTTATTAAATAGATAAAGGTGTGCTCTCTCTCTTGCTCTCTCTCTCTCACTCCACATTGCTTTTCTTCCCGACTGCAATGCTGTTGTGTGTGTCTGTGAGAGCGTTTCACATGTGTGTATGAGAGATTTTTACCAGTGGCGAGCCTGTCTCTGAGGGCCTAAGATATTCTACAAAATAATATTTAAAAACATTAAAACAAATTATATTTTTCTTTATATATTTAAAAAATATATGTTTTCAGTAATATTTGTCATTAGTTTTACCAAAAATAACTTGATTACATTTTGATTTGATTGATTAGAAATAAATCCTTTGAATCTGCCTATTCAGTTTCTATTTGAATGTGAAGGGTTAAATGAAAGAAGCTCGTCTGGTCTCTGCGAGGTGAAGAGAGGAGCTGTTGGACGTCCAGCTATGAATTCACAGAGGGTCGCTATAGTAACTGAACGAGAGAGTAATGTCAAATGACAGTGCAATTGACCAATCATATCTTCCCTCTAAATGGGTGGGCTTTATTATCGCGGACTTTATGACAAGTTCCACCCGCTGTGAAACGTTTCTTGTTTCCATAGAAACAACAACTGTCAACAGCGTAAACTCGCCTTCAAAATAAAAGCATGCCAAATTACACTTAAGGCATACAACTGCAACGAAAGTAACAAACACAATGTCCTTTTCAATTTCAAAGAACACAAATTGGGTTATTTATAGGTGTTGTTTTGTGTGGTAGAGGGTCTCTTTCATTGATGTGTGTTGCACCCCGGGCCGTTGTTTTGACATTCCACCAGTGAGAAAAAAACAAAACCCACCTATCACATCTCTGCGCCCCACCAGTGGGGCGCGCCCCACACTTTGAGAAACGCTGCGCTAGGTGGTGGCAGTGTAACTAAAAGCTGTTTGCGATCCGCCTTTTATAAAAGAGAAGAAGGCTCCTGAAACTGCGGGTCTGAAACTGCGGGTCTGAAACTGCGGGTCTGAA
>CALSBZ010035799.1:0-19805 GCA_943591055.1 Gobionotothen gibberifrons
GTCTCTGATCCACACACATGGATTAACATCGATTTAATACATGAATGTAGCCTTTGTTTCTGCTAAAAGAGGTGTCGACCAGCTAGGGAAACAAGACAATCGGCGAAATCGAGTGTGAGGATTAAAAAATTGATAAATTAAAAACATCTAATTTTGACAATAAAAACCGACCAATAGGCGCGGTAGAGCCTTTCCTTGGCACTTCCGGGTATTTCTCCACTGTTAACAATACCGTGTAACGGTCACGTTTGAAGGGACGAAACCGTGACATATTCACGTCTCCCAGCATGGTAAATCGTCACATGTTCACGTCTTGCCGTGATACCGGGTTGCTCTCAGGATGTAATATCCAGCATTCACCCCACCAATGTCCCTGGTGCAAGGTGGAAAGTAGTTGCCACGACTGGCCAACTCCCACAATGAGGACAGCCTCAAAACCCGAGCGTCATGCATGCTCCCAGGCATTCCTGTAAACACATTCCAGAAATGTCCCTTTCCATCTACAACTCCTTGAAGGATGATGGAGTGCCAGCCTTTCCGGTTGAAATAGTCACAGTGGTATTCCTGTGGTGCCAAGATGGGTATGTGTGATCCATCAATAGCTCCTACACACTGTGGGAGCCCCCACCGGTTCTCACTGTAGGCAGCCATTTCTGAAAACTTCTCCCGGTCTGGTGAACGAATTAGTACCGGTACCAACAACATCTCTGCAGCAGCACAGAAGTCTTGCACACACCGGCACACAGTGGTGTTGCTCACTCCGAAAAGATGTCCAATGCTTCTGTACTCTGAGCCGGTAGCAAGCTTCCACAGTGCAATGGCCACTCTCTTCTTTAGGGGTATACACACGCGGAACGTAGTGTCCTGTCTCTCCATCGCTGGCCGCAGTTTGTTGCACAGGTAGGTGTATGTTTGCTCAGACATCCTGAAGTTATCCACCCACTGAGTGTGTGTGAAACCTGGAACAATATCATCCCACCACTGGGTTGCTCGGTCGAGCATTCAAACACATGGTGTGCGGCGACGTAACTTCTGAAATACAAACAAAACGATACATATTTTAATACATAAAAGTGGTAGCTACAATTAATTAAATACTTGAAACACTTTGTTCGTATTGTGAGCGTGAGCCTAAACACATGGCTAGTTAGCGAACGTTAGCTTACCGAGTAGCGTTGTCATATTGTCCTGTTGTAGTCTCTGCTGCTCTCTTGTAGGACTTCCAAAACTCTCTCGTCAGCTTCTTCTGCATCTCGTCTTGCTATACGCAGCCTACTTCGAAACATCACTTTCCTGCTTGCTGAGATCACTTTCCTTCTTGCTGTGATCACTTTCCTTCTTGCTGTGATAACAAGCCACACACTAAGAAAAAGTACACGATCGCTTCCACATCCTCCATTGTTGTGTATGTAAACAGCAAAGCACGTTAAAAAAAAAACAAATGCACGCAAAAAAATCTACGAAGATGTACTCACAAACTTAATGCTCACTCGTACTCAATCTTCCTGTTAATGTTGCACTGAACCGTCTATGGAGATCAAGGTGAGCGTCCAGCCAAGAAAAAGGTTTTCTGAAACTGCCGGAAAAACTTTTATAGCTCACATTTGACCGGGCACCGGTCATGTGATCACGTCGCGTGACAATGACGTCACATTCCCACACATATATAAGAAGCAGCCTGTCACTTGAAGCTTCACAATCAAATCCCACGGTTCAGTGCAACGGTTGTGAGCAGACGAGGAGGAGCAAGACGAGGAAGGGGCGGAAGGAGCGAAGAAAAGACCCTTCGAGGAGGACAGTGATGAGGATGGAGGATTGAGTGGCGGAGGAGCGGCGGGAGGCAAGGATGGAGCTAAGAAAAGTGCCAGGCAGGGCGGCAGAGGCGCCGAAGGGAGCAGCGGCGGGGAATTGAAGTGTCGGAGTCCTGGAGTGGAAGACATCTCGGAGGCATCGGAGATGGAGGAGGGAGAGCTGGTGGAGGACCAGTTGTTTTACATCACTTTTAAGGAACTGTTGGTGCCGGTGTTGCACAGGGTGTTCAAACACATTGAGGAGGAGGACGACTTGCCGACCAGCATGGCAACGGGGGTTATAAGCATAATTTATAAAAAGGGTGATAGGGACAGATTAGAAAATTATAGGCCGTTAAGCATGCTTAACAATGACTACAAAATATTGGCGAGGGTACTGGGGAATAGAATAAAGAGGGTAATTAAAACGGTTGTGGGTGGGACTCAGGCTTATAGTGTACCGGGGAGGAATATAAGCGACACGACAAGCAGTATCAGAGATACCATTAAACACATGAAGGAGGGGAAGGGGGGAATAGTAATGAGTCTGGATTTAAATAAAGCATTTGATCGTGTCAACCATGAGTATTTATATAGAGTGTTAGGGAAAGCAGGGTTTGGTGCGAAGATGGTGGGTTGGATCAAAAGATTATATAGTCGGGCGGTGAGTTGCGTCAAAATAAATGGGATCGTTACAAATGTGTTCAGGTTAGGGAGGTCGGTCAGGCAGGGATGTCCTCTCTCCTCAATGTTGTACGCCTTGTCGGCAGAACCTTTAGCAACTATGCTAATCAAGAACAAAAACATCAGGGGGGTGGAAATACCGGGGGGACAGACTAGTCTCCTGTACCAATATGCGGATGACACAACGGTTACGGTTAGGGATAGCATGAGAGAAGTGTTAGGGGTGGTGCAGCAGTATGGTAGAGCATCAGGGGCAAAAATAAATATAGACAAATCAGAGATAATGTATATAGGTGAGGACGAGGTAGACAGGACAGGAATAGGGCTCAAAGAAAGGAAAGATTATTTTAAGGTGCTGGGTATTAACTTGGGTATAAAAGAAATGGAAGGGAGGGATGAGCAATATAAGGGAATCATCAACAGAATGAAGAAAACGCTAAGGTTTTGGAAGATGAGGCACTTAAAGCTAAGAGGGAAGGTAGTAGTGATAAATGGGCTCATAGTGAGCAGATTAATCCATACTCTAAATGTAATGGAAATGCCTCGAAAGATACACAAAGAAATAGATATGGCAATAAATGAGTTTCTGTGGGAAGGGAAGGGCGTTAAAATTGTGAGGGAGGTAATGGAGAATGAGCACAAGGATGGAGGGATGAAGTTAATTAATTTGGAGAGGAAAAAGAAGGCGCTAAGGGTCAAAATGGTATTAAAATATGTTGGGGATAAAGAAGGGAAAAAAGATCATGCGTGGAAAGTTTTTTTTAAAATAAGCCATCAATAGGTGTGGGGGCTGTGGCGACAGCGCCTTATTTATGACTTTAAGAAAAGGAATGCTCAATGGCGTATCTGGGTACCACAGGGAGGCGTTATCAGCATGGGGTGAGTTTCTAAAAGGAGTTAAGCACGAGTGTGTGAATGTAGAGCAAGTGTGGAATCAGCCGATCTTCCTGAACCATATGATCACGGTGCAGAAGTGTCCTGTATTCAATCTCCAAATGTGGAGGGCGGGTTTTAGAAACATAAGGGATCTGGTTTATGAGTATGTGCCGGGGTTCATGGGGGCACGGGTGATAGTGGATGAGGTGAGGGGAAGGGGGGGAATCATGGCTCTGAGAACGGCGGAAGAAATCATGGAGAGGGTGAAAAAGGGTATGCCTGTGGGGTGGGTGAGAATGATTGAATGTGAGGCCACAAGAAGTGGAGAGAGCGTGGCAGAAATGTATGTGGGGGAGGGGGATACTTGTGTAAAAATGGAGAAAGTAAACACAAGGATGGTTTACAAAATACTGAGGGGTGGTAAAATAAGAAGACCAGCTTCTGAGCGTGTGTGGGAGAATGTTTGTGAAAAGTTTGATGGACGGAAGGTATGGGAAAGTCTAAGGGTGAAATGGAATAACATTGAATGTGAGCACTTTGATTTTATTTTTCGTCACAACAGGGTGTACAATAATCTGATCTTAAGCAGGTTCAATGTCACGGTGAAGAAAGAGTGTGATGTGTGTAAGGTGATGGTAGAAACATGTATGCATGAATTTTTTGAGTGTGGGGAACTGAAAGTGTATTTTGAACAATTGAAAGGGCTAATTAATAAGTGTTGGGGGGATAGAATATTAAAAGCGCTGGTATGGAAGGAGTTGTGGCTGTTTGGGGTGAGAGGGGGAGTGAAAGGTCCCAATGTGAACCTCTGTAATTATATGCTGAGCCATGGCCGGTATGCTGTTAAACTCAGGAGAGACTTAGCCCATTATGCGAACAGGAAGGTAGACGTGTGGGATGTATTCAAAAGGATTTTAAGCAAGGACGTTCAGATGGCACACGTGTACCTGGGGAAGGACACCTTCCTGGAGAACTTTGTTGATGGGTGCACTCTGGTGGGGGTTGGCGAAAATGACAGACTGGTGTTCAATTATGATGGTGTTGGTTAACAAGTGTGGTGCGAATAACCTGAAAGGCGCAAAGTATGGTTCATACATAAATGATTGTCTCGTAAAAATACCCATTGGGTATGATGGGGATGGATAGCGTGTGTGGTGGAAATATGGGGTGGAGTGGCATGATAAAATATAGAGTGGGATTGATGTATAAAGGATCACCAGCTTAGATGCGTTTTGTTTCTTTTTATGTGGTTTTGTATTATTAGTTACTGTGATGGGACTACCAAATGGAGTCCAATTGGGTTGTGGGAGTCCATCCTGGGCAAATTGCATTTTGTTTATCTCTCTTACTTGTCATGTCGTGCATGAGTATTGTTTAAAAAATGTTTTGGTTACGGAATGTAAATACAAGGTATCGCAATAAAATGTAAATGATTTTTCTAATAAAAAAAAAAAAGAAGCTCTTCCAAACTTGATATCCTATTCACAGTCACCGTACTGCCCTCACCGCCATTTCTGAGTGGCCCATTTACAACCCACCCCAATAGAGTTTTTACTGCGTAGGGGCCCTCACCTTGGCTATTAATAACCTCCCATGGCTCTAACAGCTTTTATGCATTTATGCCAACTAATAATTCCACTTTAGCACTGATACTGGGAAGTTTGACTTTATTCAGGTACGCCCACTGCGTTAAGTCATTCTGGTTGGGAATGCTACTGGAGGTGACTGGCATTTCTCTCTGGGTGAAAACGTCAGGAAGAGGCAAGAAGTTGTTGCTGTCCAGTGCTGAAACTTCAATTCCAGGTATGACATGAGATGGCACCAGTTTTCTCTGATTCATTGTGCTTAACAGAATATGTGTTTTTCTGCCTTTCAGGTTGAGTTTAGACATCAGTGCTTCGGAGCAGAAGGTAGCGGTGGAACCATGGTCCAGGAGGGCATAGACTTGAAAGACATGACTGCCTTTTGCTGTCTTAAAGGGCACTTGGGTGGGCTTGCTTGCAAACTCTACAGGTGAGGCGTTGTTTACAGTCTCTACTAATGTGGCCTATGGAGAGACAGCCAAAGCATACTGTGTCTAGTTCCTCCAAGTACTCAATTTCCTCCATAGCGTTGCAGCAACTCCTTAGAAACATGGCGTAATCCTGCAGCGACCTTGAATCTTCAGATTTAACTAGGGGCCAGGATAGAGCTTTTTCCAGGTAAGCACAAGAGAGTTTGTATTCGTTCCTAAAGTTTTCCTTCAGTAAACGTTTTGCTTTCTGATAGCCTCTGTCTGGAGACATGTATTCACAGCTTTTGACCAGCCGCTGAGCTTGGCCGCTGGTAAACTGTATAAGGAACTGCAACCCGTCTCTGTTGTCTGTTTTGTTTTCAATACAATGTTCAAATGAGTGAATAAAGGACTTGTACTCCAGAATGTGTCCATCAAAGGGCGGAATATTTCCTTGCGGCAGCGTCGAGAGAAGTTGTTGTTTTACAAGAATCCTCGTCAAGCTGCTTTGATTCTCCAGTATTTGAATCATGTGGTCATCCTTTGCTGTGCTGGGCGTAGGGGGGCTTTGTCCTTGCGGCAGAGTTGGCTGTGTGTTTTGGGGTATGACAGGTGGAATATTGTGCACTGAGGTTGGTTGTGGCTGATTCTGATAATTAATGCCGTCTTCATGATGAATATCACGGACATTAAAAAAGGCAAAGTGAAGTGGGGCGCCTGCCTTGCTCCTAACAACTGGAGCACCTCTGTCATAAGGATCAACTGAAATAGCTGGCTTTGTATCTACCAGTGTGGTAGCTGCTGCTTCAGCCTGTACAGGGCTAAGCCTAGCTAATTCATTGTCTTTAAGATAATTAATTTTGGCTGTGTTGGCTGCTATTTCTGTATGAAGTTCTAGTTTTTCCTCTTCTTTTTTGTAATATTTGTTCCTGTTCTTCAATGGCATGTTTTTCTAGTAACCTAGAAGCTTTGGCCAATAAGGCCGCTCTCTCTGCCTCAGCGTTGATGCGTAGTGAAGATGAGGAAGAGTGGCTGGATGTTATCCTCGTTGAGTGTGCATCCACCTCGCTCAGACCGCCGCCTTCATTTGCATGTGCACCTTCTACAGCTGGCAGACCTTCCACTTGAGTCAAGTTGAGTGGATCAGCATTTTCTGTGTCAGTTATCCATTTTGTAACTTTGGCAAGGAATGAGATTATGTGCGTACATCTCGGCTGATACCATTTCTCATCGTCCTCTTTTCTTGCGCTCTCATCCAACATTTGCGTATATGAGACATGCAAGGCTTTAAAATCAACCGAAAGTTCGTTAAACTTCAACATATTCCCTTTGACTTCATCCAGATATCACTTATCGGTCATTAGGTTATTCACAATGTTCATTCTCCGTGTTAAATGCGAAGCTTTTCCTGATCTCGATGAGCGCAGCTGCGCCGCAGCCTCATCCATGTCTTTCACAGGTGGCGATTCCGCCTCATCAGAACTCGCCATTTTAATCCAATTGGCTTCCAAAAAGTCTTCAAAATGTTTAGAAACAGTTCTTGTGGCTCCGTTATCCTTGTATTTTCAAAACTTGACTCAGGTTACTTCATAAATTCATTCAAAAAGAGGCTGTATTTCACCGCTGCTCTCTTTTTCTTCGTCACAGAAAGGTTGACAAAATAAAAGATTAACTGTCCATAAACACAAATATCAGCGGTGAAATCCGTTTCTAAACACTTCAGGTATTTAAACCAAACGAATAATCCTTCAGTGATGTTTGATCTGAAAGCTCATACCTCCTCTGAAGTGTTTCTTTGTTTGCTCCGCCACTCGTTGGGCCGGCGTTTCCTTTGTCTTTGTGGTTCCTACGATCCCTTTGATCCTCCAATAGTCCTCGTGTTTCCAATCACAGCGCGTCATTGACTAATTGTAGTGGCCAAAATCCCAAAAATATTGATCCTAATAATCTGTCTTGGCTAAGTATAAGGTTGCGTCTGCGTGTCAATGACGGTATTGCTGCTGCCTGCTGCTCTCCCGTCACACACCGTACCTCCAATTTAAAGCCTTAGCCCCGCCCCCTTCACCCGAGCAAAGTGACTAATCCGACCGGCCCATTTAGTCAACGGCCCACCGGTATGCCAGATGGCCAGTCCACCCCTGGACGTAGCCCACTATGACAACAGAACAGTTGATGTATGGGATGTGTTCAAACGGATAATAAGCAAAGACATTCACATGGCATACGCATACCTGGAGAAAGACACTTTCCTGGAGAGCTTCGTGGAAGGGTGCGCTCTAGTGGACATTATGGACAATGACAGACTGGTGTTTGTGTTGTTGTGTTGTGTTGTTCTGTGGAGTGGCATGATAAAATATAAAGTGGGATTGATGTATAAAGGATCACCAGTTTGGATGTGTTGTTTTTGTTTCTTTTTTTTTGTGGTTTTGTATTATTATTTACTGTGATAGGACTACCAAATGGAGTCCAATTGGGTTTTGGGAATCCATCCTGGGCAAATTGCATTTTGTTAATTCCTCTTACTTGTCATGTCGTGCATGATTATTGTTTAAAAATGTATGGTTACGGTATGTAAATACAAGGTATCGCAATAAAATGTAAATTATTTTTCGAATAAAAAAGATTTAAAAAAAAACAAAAACGGTTCAGTGCAACTTTAACAGACAGTGACGGTGACATCATCATCATCATCATCATGCTGGTTTTCCTCTTCCTGTTGGGCCTGGCTCTGGGTGCTGTGTCTTCTTCAGATGACCCTAAAATGGAGCTACAGCAAGACAACTGTCCCTCCTTCTGGACCTCCTTCAACGGCCGCTGCTACAAGTACATCGCCACAAAGACGACCTGGGCTCAAGCAGAGCGCCATTGTGCGTCCCAGGGAGGCAACCTGGGCCCTGTACGACGAAGCAGGATTTTCGCTTAGCCGGCTAAATTCAGGGAAAACTCCGGCTTTCCGGTCGTACGAAGCTGGTTCTCTTTTTAGCAGGCTAGATTTCCATGGTAACTTATGCTTAGCAGCTAACCTGGTCGGGACCAGGGGGGTATACTACAAATCTAGTTCAACCTATCCTGGATATGTTTTGACTTATCCGGTTGACTTAATCCAAAAAGAAGCCGCTCTCGCTAAACTGTCCTACAACGCTGGTTATCAACTCATTTGCTCAAGCCAGCCGCATCCTATCTAGTTAGGTGCGCGTTCACATAAAAGGGGTAGTATCTGGAGCATTCGACCAATCACAAACATGGAGAAGCGTACTGACAGCGCAGCGTCATACTACCTGAATGAAAAGTCAACTATAATATTAGACAAATATGAAGAAGTTAAACTTTAAACATCCATGACTTAAACACTTTATCCAGGATCAAAGCCACATAGCTGCACCTGCAAGTTGAATACAGCTGGTAAAAGAAAAAGTGTTTCGTCAACTTAATGTGTTGCTTAAAATAATACTTCTGCATACAGTATGTGACACTGTGAGTGTTGCGCGGCCAGATACGGCTCAGCTGACTCAGATAAGGAAATATATGATGGATATGCCGCGGAGCGGACTGTACTGTTACTTTCATTCGGTTACTTATGTTGTGGCAGATATTGAAGTAAGCTTTCTTAACGCTAATGTTATAATAGTCAGATTGCTCTGAAGATGGGAGGTGATATTCTATTCATTTTCACGTTCACACAGTCGGTGATTTGAACTGCAACGGCAGTTTAAACTGTATTTCCTTTATCCTGTAATATGACTTGATCGCTTTAAACGCTGCACACTGTTGTTATCAGCTGTTCCACCATGGTTTCTACCTCAACCTGTAATAGGTGTATCCTTATTGAAACGGTTACATTCAATACAAAATAAAATCAATGTGCAGGCTTGCACTGTTCTACATGAACAATACGGGCAGTTTATACATTACATAAATCAACAGTAGGTGGCGATATATGCTCCAAGTGCAAGCGATTCGCCATTAAAGCAAAGAAGAAGAAGAACTCTGCACAGTTGATCCCTTATCCTCGAACATATCCTGCGTCGGAGCACAGACTAGGTTCCAGGATAAGTCACCATGGAGATCTAGCCCGCTAAAAAGTGAATCAGCTTCGTAGTACCGGAAATCCCTGAAGTTATCTTGCTAAATGAAAATCCTGCTTCGTAGTATACCCCCCAGGTTAAGTTGCAGGCTAAGAGCTAAACTCAGTGAAAGCACTGCCTGCTGACCAATCAGAGCTCCGTGTGCTGTGCGGGGTGCAGAGTTTAAAGCGATCAAGTCACATTACAGGAGAAAGGAAATACAGTTTAAACTGCCGTTGCAGGAAAGCCGGCCGGCAAAAATCACCGACTGTGTGAACGTGAACATTAATAGAATATCACCTCCCATCTTCAGAGCAATCTGACTATTATAACATTAGCGTTAAGAAAGCTTACTTAAATATCTGCCACAACATAAGTAACTGGATCAAAGTTACGGTCTATATGCTGTAAAATGTATTATCTCTTCGATTTACACACGGAATATATTGCACGTCAGTCAGCTGAGCCGTATCTGGCCGTGCAACACTCACAGTGCCACATACTGTATGCAGAAGTATTATTTTAAGCAACACATTAAGTTGACGAAACACTCGAGTCAATCATTAATTAATTAAAGTCAGATCGTGTCTTACGGGCAGTGATATCATAAACCTGTTAATGTACGCATTCAAACACTTTTTCTTTTACCAGCTGTATTCACCTTGCAGGTGCAACTATGTGGCTTTTATCCTGGATAAAGTGTTTAAGTCATGGATGTTTAAAGTTTAACGTCTTCATATTTGTCTAATTATATAGACTTTTCATTGAGGAAGTATGACGCTGCGCTGTCAGTACGCTTCTCCATGTTTGTGATTGGTCGAATGCTCCAGATACCACCCCTGTCATGTAAACGCGCACCTAAATAGATAGGGCACGGCTGGCTTGAGCGATCCACTTGATAACCCGCGTCGTAGTGCCGTTTAGCGAGAGGCCGTATGTTTTGGATTAGGCCAACCGGCTAACTCAAACATATCCAGGTTAGGTTGAAACAGCTTCGTAGCACAGGGCCCAGGTGAGCAGGTAGTCTGTTTTTGCTTATGTTAAGGTGTGGTTGTGTTTCGTGTGGTCAAGTTCAGTTGACCAATCACATATTAGGCCAACAGTGAAAACACCCTCTCTGATGCATATGTGGTAACTGTGGCTGGGGTCACCTTTAAATAGCTGCCAACACCAACTTCTGTTGAGGGGATGGAGGAACCTGTGGACCCTCAATCTAAATCCAAAGTTGTTTTGCAGATGTTGGGGCTTCCCTTCACGAGGACAATAACAGAGGCATTCGTGAGCAAATACAATGCAGCTTTATTTCACAAATATACATGTTAAAATGTCAATGTTCAGCAGCTGTCGACGGGTACAAGGGTGAACATACTTTACACTATTACGTGGTGGCTTTCCCCTCCTCAGATGGGCAGCTCTGGTCCACTAGGTCACAATGCCTGCTAACTGTGAGGGACACAAAGAGAACAAAAGCACGCACTATTCAAAGCACAACATGATTACAGTGAGAGTTAGTTTACTCACCCTTTTAAAGTGTCACACCGTGCAGTCCCTATAGTGTAGACACTAATTAGAAGAACACAGACCAAAACAGCAACGTACAGACAAATCAGATAATTAAACATGATCTTAAAATATATTTTAAGATGTATTTTCTTTGCATTTTTTTGTAATTATTATTGTAATACTTTCTGCTAACACTAGGTGGGGCTGCACCTGCCCCTGATGACCAGTCGCCACTGACAGAGATGCTGTATGAGAAACCAATGTGAGTTTGGAAAATTGCACAATGTAAATCTATTCTAGTAGACCTCAACAATGGAATTATGATCAGTAGAAATGGCCATGACATGGGACCTTTAAGTTACTCATGTATCCCTTGTGTTACCTAGAGCTAATTGTTATTGTAACATCAGCCAGAGGTGGAAGAAGTATCAGATTATTTACTTTAGTAAAAGCAGAAATCCTACGGTTTGAAAATACTATACTGCTGCTATAAAACTACTTTAAAATGAGACAGTACTTGAGTCAATGTACTTAGTTACATTACACCACTGAAGCTAACGTTAGCCTAATTCAATTTGCAGAACTCCAAAGGTGTATTAAAGTGTTAATGTGTTCATGAATTTCTTTTTTAAAGTTAAGATGGACCTCATTGTGTCAAAGCACATGAATTATATTGAAGTATCTGTGAAAATAAAACACTAATACATGCAGCAAAAAGTGTTGCAACTATACATGTCGGTGTAAAGTAATTTAGTACATTCACTCAAGTACTGTACTAAAGTACTACTATTGATTGAATATTCCAACATGGAAGAGCAGCATTCCATTGGATGGCACACAAGTCAAAAGGGACTGTGCTTGCCAAGGATTAACCAAATCCTATACTGTATCTACAAACTGGATCCATGCCTGGATGATAAAACAGTAGTGATATGTTAATGGCTCTCTTTTTTGGGGAAGCCTGTCACTTACAATTAGGGGCCGGTGTAAGAGCCATTTAGATGAGAGCTCATGTTTGGGTTTTGGGCTGTCACAATTGGGTGTTATTCACTGTGTGTGCCATAAGGTGTCGCTGTCCGATTCCCTGTGGCACAGGTATTTAAGGTTTGCTTTGTCATCTGATTGAGTGTGTCGGACCCTGGAAGGGCAAATGGTTTTTGACCGCTGTACCGCAAGTTCCATAAATAATGTTTGTTATGGAATGGAATAGATGATTGTATGGACCTCACTTTGACGATGCACAAAACCTGGTCAATAAATGGAATGTACTTTGTCTATTCCACATCCGATAACAAGCCTCCCGATTCATCATTACAATAACAACACAACCGGTATCTATAAACACAGTAAAGCGCGTCAACCAACTCATCCCCGGGAGTTAAGCCACCATGGAAGCTTTAGTATCGGGCTAAAGCTCCTATTATTATTGTTATGATATGAAACGGAACTTGTCATAAAGTCCGCAAAAATAAAGCCCACCCATTTAGAGGGAAGATATGATTGGTCAATTGTACTGTCATTTGACATTACTCTCTCATTGAGTTACCAGAGCCCCTAGCGCTGTGAGTTACTATAGCGGGCCCTCTGTGAATGTACAGAGGGACCAACAAGCTCTCCCGTCTTCACAGTACTCGCAGACGGCATTTAACCCTTCACATTCCAACAGAAACTGAACAGGCAGATTCGAAGGATTTATTTCTTTGGAAATGTTATTTTAAATACAATTAAATGAAGTTATTTAGGTAAAACTAATGAAAAATATAACAACAATTATTTCTTTTTCAAAAATATTAAAAAATATATCTTTTTTTTTATGTTTTCAAATATGATATTTTAGAATATCTTAGGCCTAGAGGGCCCTGAAGGCTCGCCACTGATTGAATGAATTTTAACTGAATAATAACTGAATGAGTTTGTTTCACTCAGGGTACCAAATATATATGAAGACTGCTGCAATAAGTACATTAATTAACTGTCTCATCGATGTTTGTCTGAAAGAATGTGATACTATTAACAATCATATTATTCCTCAGAGCTCAATCACTGTTATGATTCACATATTCATTTATTATAGAATAAACTATATTTGTTGGAGGAGTTAATGATGAATGTTCCTCAAGATGCTTGCTCACCCTCCTTCAAATTTGAAAAATAAGTAATTACTATCATGTATCAAAATTCTAAAGATTCAAAGGAACAGTTCAGCGCCCCACAACTTTACTGCAAACAGTTACAACCTTGACTTTACATCAGAAAGAACAAACATTAAAGAAGTGACTACTGCATCAGTTAGGGTTAAAAAAACGTGTATTCAGCTAAAACATATACATCGCTGCAGTTATTATCCAGTGGAAAGTCCTTACCTACTGGCCTAGTTAAATTAGAGTGGTTACTTTTTTTTGGCTGGGCAGTGTAGTTTTACACACCGTCTTATTTGACTTTCTCAGGACGTAAAACAGTTTTTTGGGGGCAGACTGGGGTGGCATATGTTATCCTTTCAATGCAGGTCTTTTACTAATTTCATGCAGTATTTTGACAGTGTTTTACCTCATCCAAAGAGAACAGATGTATTGTCAGGTTTAGCCTCTGGGTTGTTCTATTGTTGTGCTGCTCCGGCCTTTCTAACGATATGCAAACACATAATGACTTGAACTTTATCTGATAACTGTTAGCACCAAACATGCTTGACAGCAGTCTGCTCATTCACATGCCATTATTTATGAAACTAGACCTGGACTAATAAAAAACATAGAAGACAATAAATCAACTATTAAGAACTACAATACGTGTAAAAGTTGTAAATATGCAGTGGGGTTTATTTGTATATCCTTTTGTATAATCACACAAATTCTGTGTTTTATATTAAGTAATTCTGTGTTCTTCATTTTATTGAATGTTCAATACCTGACAAGGTCCGAGATCAGTGGGTGGAACCTCTGAAGTGTGGTCGCTGTGCTCAGGAGATTATTGTTGTGAGGATTTCCCCCCCTGTGTCCCTCACGTTTCCTCTTCCCTTTCTGTAAATGTTCCACGTGAGAGGAGTCACTGTGAGGGAAAGCTAATATACTGATGGTTATATCTGTTGTCAGATTGTCAGTAATAAAACGGAGAACGTCAAAACTGTATGCTGGCTCGGGTCATCCATGAACAACGCAAAACACAACGCAGAGACCACCTAACGACACCGGTTACATACGTACCAATACTCAGTAACCGGTAAAAGTCCTGCATGTAACATCATTTTGAATGCACAAGAGTATGAGCAAAAAAGTGCCGACACTGCTGCAGTTTGACATTTAATTTCATGGTTCTTTATAACGCTAGAGTTGCTTGATATCATGAAAAGCTCGGAAACTGGTGACGATATTAATACTGAAGCACTACAACTATTAAGACAGCTAGAACTAAATGATTTCCATGAGTACGGAAGACGTCTCACAAGTACAAGCTACTGTCGCAGTAATGAACATGTATTTGTTCTGGCTTTTCTATATGTTTGGTATTTAAATGATGTACATGTGCGGGAATATTCATGATGTAGGAGTTTATTGTAGAAGGCTATATTTAGTATATTGTAAATATAAAGTATAATAGCCTACTATCAAGAAAATAGCTGCTAGCATGACCATAGACTCATAACGGCCGTCCACATGAAGAATTATGACTATAACTATAAATGTAACAATGAACTGATATTTAGGCAAAAAAAACCTTTAATGATTTAATTTGTTGTAATTTCACTACTGTTGTATTGAGTGTATGTTTCATCTTGTCGAACCCTTTTATTAAGTATGCAAACATGAAAACATGGTGTGAAGCCTTATTAATGTAATATATTGTAGTGACTTTTTGTTGCTATTGTTCAATAATGTCGTATTAAAACTACATGCTTATTATTTGCCTATGCAAACAACTTTTGCGTCTGACCTATTTGCATGAAGACGGATGACAATGGCTAACTGAAAGACATTTATGTGAAACACAATCAGTTGTAACACCAGTTGCAGTCAGAGAGCAAACAACGATGGACGTAGTCCTGCTGCTGATCATGGCAGCTGCAGGCAAGTGTTTTATTTATTTGGATATCGTTCTATTTCATGATTGATTATTTCATGTAAACCTGAGGGGGGGAGTTAAATAACTAGAGAAGACATTTCTGATTATATTTGACAATTACTTGTCAAGTGCAGCTGAAAGCTACATATTTCACTGTGAATTGTTTGAAGTAGAAGTCAAAATGTATAATGATAATGACGCACCATGTTACAGTAAAATGTTATTCAAAAAGTCAAGTTATAGCCCTAAATGAATGTCTGTGTCTCTACAGGGCTGAGCGCTGTCTCCTCACATGCTGAACGTCAGTACCATTTTGTTTCTGAAGCAAAGACCCTGTCTGAAGCACAGAGCTACTGCAGAGAGAAACACACAGACCTGGCCACTGTAGACAGCATGGAGGTTGTGAAGCTCCTGAACGACAAGTTACCAAACCAATTTGTCGGACTGAGTTATGTGAGTTATTTATTTAAAGCCATTTTTTATTACTTTGCTGTTGATACCTGTTTTGGTACACTGGGTAGTACCTTTATAAATTAACTTTAGTGCTGTAACAAGTGCAAAATGATTGTCTAACGCCAAGGCTGAACTCATAAAGGCCAAAAAACAACATTTTAAAACATAAATATCTTCTCTAACAGTTTTAAAAGTCAGATCAGGGTGTAATTATTTATAACAAAATAATGTTGCTTTCAGTCAGCCTGGATAGGGCTGTACGATTACCGGAACACCTGGAGGTGGTCACTGTCAGACCCAAGCTTCTACGGACCGGGGGAGACGGAGTTCAGACCATGGGGGTATACTCAACCAGACAACACTGTGGTAGAACAATGCGCAATTATCCATCGTACTGACGGAACACTTTGGGATAGGGATTGTAGCGACAACAACTATGCGGTCTGCTGTGATGTCACAGGTAAGAATATTTACTTCAAATTAATATTACACATTTAAAATAATATTATAAGCTTCTGAAATACAATGCATTGGTCTTTATCTAAAGAGTGGTTCTCAACCTTTATTTCTATTTGACCACAAACTTGTGTCTCCTTGTCGTGATTCAGATCAAACTAAAATATCTGAATACTTCTTCCACTACTGATACTAGTAAAGACTGTTTGTCTTTTCTGTGACTGCAGAGATTTATTAAGATTATAATATCATACATATTTATTTCATACATTTATTCAAATACAAAAGTAATTCCTGATATCTCGGGGGATTGAAATGTAATGTTTTATATTATAAAGGCATCAATACCACCAGGGATGTGGCATTGATGTCAGGCTGTATGTTGTGGTGCCTCTACTCAGCTTCTCTGTGGTCCATTTTCAGGGCAGAATGCAACATTTAACCTCACTGACAGCAGAATGAACTGGACTGAGGCCCAGAGCTACTGCAGAAAACATCACACAGACCTGGCCAGTTTTAGAAACCTGACAGAGAACCAGCAGATTAGGGCATTGGCAGCTACAGCGGTAAGTCATCCCTGGATCGGCCTTTACAGAGACTCCTGGAAGTGGTCCGATGGAAGTACCTCCTCTTTTAGGCACTGGCAAGAAAATGAACCTAACTACAAAAGTAGTAAAGCTTGTGTGGCTGCAGCTTTCCATGACTCTGGAAAATGGACTGACACAAACTGTGGAGTGAAGAAACCATTCATTTGCTACGAGCGTGAGTAAAATTCACAGCTACGTCAAGGCAAGAGATGATATTGAGTCTGCTGAAAAAGAAGACACCATACATTGTGACTGATGAAGTTTGTTTGTGTTTCTAGCTGTGCCTGTTTCAATGCATGTGATAAAGGTGAGCGTGGAGAGACCAAACGGTGTGGATCTGAACGACCCCGCTTTTCTGGATGCGATGTTGGTGGAGGTAAATCATGTTTTCTACTTTTATGCAAAAACATCAATCACCAGAAAGGAAATTCACATGACATGAGAACAAGAGACGAAAGAGGAAGGAAACAAATAAATATCTGTTAAAGAATAATGAATTCAACGAAAGAAAATATAGTAAATTAATTTAAATACGAATGAAATGGACCAAGATGAACATGAATGAAATTCTATATCCATTATACATTCAATACTTTGGCCACAAATAACAGGACCCAAGCATTTAGTAAGAAGACGTGTAAATATGTGTAGAAGTAAACAGCAGAAACTTAGCCACATGCCACCAAATGCATTAGGGACATGTACAAATACTATTCCATAACCTGAGGTAAGCCTTTACACTGGAAGACATAAGGGGAACAACTACCATTTCAGATGAGTGAACTAAAGATAAATCATCTGTTTTTATTGGACCGATAATGATAATGAGTTTTTGTGTCTCAGGCGAAGAAGAACCTAAGGGCCCAGGGATTGGACGACAACGTCCAACTGGCCTGGAGGAAGCAGCCGGATGGACAAGTCTTCCACAAGGAGGAGGAGAAGAAGAGGGATGAGCTCTAAAGCTGAATTGCTGTGTCTGCTTTTATCAGAGAAAAGTGTATTTCTTTCCTCAAAGTCCTCATGTTACAGAATACAGCTGCAACAATGATCTGAATAATCTATCAGTAGCGAGATAAGATAAGGGTTGTAATGTTTTCTCTTGTTATATATGGTTTTGAAGTTAATATGTTTGGGGTTTTAATGGTTCATGTATCTGCTTGACCTGCGAAAAACAGGATTTCATTTCCTATTTTGTGACTTTTTATATGTTTTTTTTCGATCAAATATAATGAGACATTTTAAAATAATATAAGATTTAATAGAGGGCAATTCCAGGAAATCTTATTACCAATTAAGATGATGACATCTAATGCATCTTTAAAGTCATTTTCATATAACTAATATTTCATCCTAGAAATGTGTTGTACAATTACTCACTGTTATTAATATCTTCAAATGAGTTAAACATTGTGTTTATTATTCTTATGCTCCTTTTCTTTAGAAATGCCAACTTTAAGATATGTTCCTAACATTGGTGAATCAGCTTCCAGAATATGAAGATGTAATGCTTTTCTTTGTGCTATGTGGTCATAAACTGAATTTCTTCAGGTTTTAATTCCCTCTGGCTGTGGGATATATAACAGGCATTTTACTCTTTTATGTGACATTTGATAGATTAGATATTAATAGATTATAAATTAAGATACTAAATAAAAATGATTACCTTTAACATTCAAACAAATTAAATATCAGTTTTCGTTGCATTGCAACCACAAAAAATGTAATGTGTGTAATGTGAGAATATCTTCAAATAATTTAAATAGAAAAGAATTAATTGTATTATTGTCATCCTTATTAAGGATATAAACTTGAAGCAAATTCCCTTAAATTATCTATAACCGTTTTACGTTACTCAAACATGCTTCTGGCAACAATGCTGAATATTCGCTGGTTCCAGCTTCTTAATTATTATTATAAGATTTGATGTTGTTTTTTGTCATGTATCTTCATGAAATAAAAATATTGTTTTAAAAAAATAATCACTATGAAGAATAAACTATATCCAATGAAGAGATGTTATTTCTTTGAATTATTTATTCAATTATTTCTATATATATACAGTGGCGTTTTTATATGTACAAAAGTAGTGGGGCACAACAAACTTAGATGTTTAATATAAGCTTCTGCAGTGACGTGCAGTGAGGTTCATGGCTGGTGAGGCACTGGCACTGACTCTTCAGGTTTACAAATATTATATTTGGACCTAAATTAAAATATTCTATTATTTTCAAAAGCTATTTTAGTCTGATGCTTCGATGAATTTTAAACAGACGGTTCAACAAAAATATAGGCTACCCAAAAAATGTAATTTCATCATTTAAATATTGAATTGTTCTCTCTTAGTAAGATCCCATTTTCAATAAAATGGTGGTCTTACCTTGACTTGAAGATGCAGTCCATTTGCCTATCCTTCTGGACAAGAATCTCTATTACTTTTTTGTAAAAGTCCTACTTATCTTCTTGTAGTTTCAAAAGTCGAATCATAAATCTAATCGATAGATTTAGCAGCTCAGTGCCCCTATGGTCATTATTTTTTTGCCACACACATTAAATAGGAAAATACTCTGAGCATGCGCAGTGTAGTTCTATTTCGTCCCTACTGACCGCCAGAGGCGGTGCTTTAAGCACTGGATATGTCCATCGCGCGCATGCGCAGCTCGAGTACCAATACCAACAGAGTCACCTGTGACCCACGTGACACCGGCTATATCAGCCGGTGTCGTCAGAGGATCTGTTCCTTTCATCTTCTCGCTGCGCGAGGGTACCGTGGCTAAGTTTCGTAGCCTACAGCGTTCGTTCGGTTGGAACATTCGGTAAGGATTCTCTGCAAACAGCTGGCTGCGTGCAGCTTCGTGACTCATCCAGTCGGGGCCGCGGGCTTACCCGTCCCCCAGGAGCTGTGGCTGGCTGCGCAGAGACTTCGTTCGGACAGGTTGGTGTTGGCGTGGCTGGTGACGGCAGCGTTTCCGCTCCCTCTCCCAGCCTAGCTGTCCTGATTACTGTCTGTTTGCTTTTGTATTTGTTCTGACCGCGGCGTTGTGCCAAACGGCATTAGCATCGAGCTGTGTTTCTTGTTTGGCTAGTTAGCCGAGCGGCTACAGCCGCTCGGCTGACGCCGGGATAAGCACCGGAGTTTCCCGTGCTGTTTTTCCTTTAGGGTAACGTAGCCTAGGTGTAGCTACATCCCTTTTTCTGTTCGGCGAGTAGCAGCTTCGCGCTACTCGTCTCGTTAAGCAGGTAGCTGGTGAAGGCTGTGTTCCCGCACCCGCTCCCGGTTACTCTGCATCTGGCATTCGTTTTAGGTTAACCAGTGAAGGCAGTGTTCTCGCCCCCGCTCCTGGTA
>CALSBZ010035803.1:8522-20252 GCA_943591055.1 Gobionotothen gibberifrons
ATATATATATATATATATATATATATATATATATATATATCAATTAATTTGATATAAAACAATGTATTTTTGAGTGACAAGGTGGTCCTTGCGAAGAATCTCATACTATATTCCCTCAGCTGAAAGTCATTTACAACAATAGTTTGCTGAAGATTAAGTTTGTTTTAACCAAGGTATAAGGTTTGTTTAGGTGTGATTTTTTTTAATGATCTGTTCTGTCAACATTTGATGAATTAGAAAAATATTAATGTTTTTGGTAACACTTTATTTTGATAGTCCATAGTTAACACTCTATAAGTCATCAGTTGACATTTAGTAGCATGTCAACAGTGCATCAGTTGACATGTGTCAGTTGACATTCAACAGCACCGTTCAAACCGACAAGTAACTAAGCATTAGTTGATGATCAACAGATAAGCAACTAAAGCTCAGTTGACTATTACATTAAGCATTAGTTGATGATCAACAGATAAGCAACTTGAGAGTTTAGTTGACTATCTGTTGATCGTCAACTAATCTAGAGTTGACTATTAGTATACTTTTAGTAGGTTCTCCACTAAGCGTTTGTAGGCATGTGTTAAGACTATCCAATTAAAGTGAAAAACTGTTGAGAACAGTAGAAAGTCTATAACCTATCAACAGAACACATACATTCATCCACTAATGATATGCAACAGACAAGGGAATAAAGCGAAATGTTTTGCACAACTGATCATGAACACTGGATAACTGAAGTCAATACCAGGCTATAAAGCACAGTAGAACAAACACTATACACAGCATATCAGAGAAAGAAAGCTTTTTTATTTTAATAATATACTACTGTACAAGTAAAAACTGAACAGTTGTTAACCACATTCAATCCTACTAAAGGACATCTAAACATAATCATTAACAGGTCGCCAAAAAACGTCCCCAAAGTAGCTTCCCAAAATGAAAAAACTCCCCCCCCACAACAACAACAACGCTCAACCCACATTCAGAATTACTTGACAGAAAAGGGGATGAGCTGTTTGTTGCTTTTCATTTCAGCAATCTTTTCTGCCAGTTCACCGACTATTTTCTTCTGACAGAGTTGGGCTAATTTTAAAAGTGTGGTTTTACCCTTAAACTGGTCTAGGACACTTTTGTCCACCAGGAATACTTCAGCAATTGCTGTTGCATATCTGTTGATCATTAACTAACACTTAATGTAATAGTCAACTAAACTTTAGTTGCTTATCTGTTGATCATCAATTAATGGTTAATGTAATAGTCAACTAAACTTTAGTTGCTTATCTGTTGATCATCAACTAATGGTTAATGTATATTCTACTGGCAGTTAGTTGAATGCATGTTACTTGTCTGTTGAAACAGTGTTGTTGAATGTCAACTGATGACTTATAGAGTGTTAACTATGGACTATCGAAATAAAGTGTTACCATGTTGGTAAATGTTATTGTGCTAATGAAAATCCTTGTAAATAAATGTCCAATGAATGTATTCTTGCATTTGATTTTTGAATAAAAACCGTATCCACCACCTGGTACTTCCAGTAATCGTCATTGACACACAATGTGCAGATATAACACAATCAAATGTTAATTCTGGTTAAAGAAATATAACACAAAATGTGCAGAAATAACAAATGAGTGTGTTCATCTTGGTTACACATTTATGACACACAATGTGTAAAATGTGCACATTGTGTGTTAGGGGCATGTAACACATTTTGTGTGTAAAAATGATTTACACATAAATAAACACAACACGTGTTGTCCCTGAGCACACTCTGTAGGTGTGTTGAAATTCAACACATGTTGTGTCATTTTTGACACGAATATAATAGTTTTGTATGGACCATTCCATCTCGTCCAACTTTGTTTGCTGCCATCACTCCTCGGCTCTTGGTAGTTCAGGCATTTATCAAACCTGGCAACCTCTGGCTTCCTGGCCGCTGTCAATCAAAGTCCAGTGGCTCCGCCCCAAAGTTTCAGAAACTTTTCACGCGCGAGCAGACAGACTCTGCGAGCGAGTGAGGCTGACACTCCCGCGAGCGAGCAAGAGGGCTGTCTCTCTCGCGAGCGAGCGCATAGCAGCTCGCGGGAGTTTAATCTGCGCGCGAGGGTCATTTTATGCGCGTGTAAAAGCACATTTTCCGCTCGTGAGTAGCTTGTTTTACGCGCAAGAATATTGACCCAAATCTGACTCCATAAGATGTATAGTCGCACGTCATCATTTCAGCGCTGGTTGTCTTGGTGGTGCCCAGAAAACAATGTGGGCTTCGTAAATAATTGGACAGCCTTCTGGGGAAAACCTGGTCTGATTAAGAGAGACGGCATTCATCCTACTTTGGAAGGTGCACATCTCATTTCGGCAAACATTTCAGGGCTTTGTGGACTTCCATCCATGACAAACTGGAGTTGAGACCAGGAGGCGGAGTCGCAGTCTTACACGCTTCTCTGCGCTCTCTCCTAGGCAGTCACCCATAGGAATCCCGAACCCAATAAAATACCCAATATTAACGGTGTGTGCGTCTGCCCAAGGACAATTTAAGGTAAAACCTAATAGAGGTGTCACATATAATAACTTAATAAAAGTAAATGTAACAACTACTACAGTGCAACAAAACAGGAAGATTAAATGTGGTCTCTTAAACATAAGATCTGTAGCATCTAAAGCTATATTGGTAAATGATTTAATATCAGATTATAATATTGATATTTGCTGTCTCACTGAAACTTGGTTGAGACATGAAGAATATGTCAGCATAAATGAGGCCACTCCACCCAGCCATATCAATACTCATATTGCCCGAGACATAGGCCGAGGAGGTGGAGTTGCAGCCATCTTTGACTCAAGTTTACTTATCAATACTAAACCAAAATTAAATTATACCTCCTTTGAAAGTCTCGTTTTTAGTCTTACGCATCCGACCTGGAAAACTTTGCAGCCAATCTTATTTGTTACAGAGTTTTTATCAACTTTTGTACTTAAAACAGATAAAGTAATTATCGTAGGTGACTTTAATATTCATGTTGACGATGATAAAAATAGCCTTACTGTTGCATTGTAGGGGAGGAAACTTATACAAAATGTACACCACCCCAAATTGATCATGTTGTTGATAGTGCTATAGATGCGCTGCGAATAAAATTAGACTCTGTTGCTCCTTTGAAAAAGAAGAAAATAAAACAACATAGATTAGCTCCATGGCATAATGTCGAAACCCGCAAAATAAAGCAAAAGTCGAGACAGCTTGAAAGGATATGGCGTTCCACTAAACTTGAAGAATCTCGTTTAATTTGGCATATTACCCTAAATGAATATAAGAAAGCACTGCGTAAAGCGAGAGCAGCGTACTACTCTTCATTAATAGATGAGAATAAGAATAATGCAAGATTTCTTTTCAGCACTGTAGCCAGGCTGACAGAGAGCCACAGCTCGATTGAGCCTTCTATTCCCATAGCACTCAGTAGTAATGATTTTATGTGCTTTTTTAACGATAAAATTGTTACTCTTAAAAACAAAATCAATGACCTCTTGCTTTTGACCAGTACAGATGGAGCACTTATTTTCGGACTCCAGGGTTGCAGTCGAATAGTTTTAAAATCAGCTCCTAAGTTCTAACCCTATCGTCTATTCCTTGACCTCTGAGTGAAACGTCACGGGGTTAAGGGATAGTGGATAGGAGAATTCAAAAGGATTTAGGAGAAGAGACTGCAGTACTTTAGAGAATCCGACTGCACTTTCACTATCCGACGTGTTTATGATGCGCCAGCGGACGTCACGAATGTGCGTCTGCTGCTGTGGGGAAACCATGGAAACCACAGTTTTCTATACAGCGGACTACAAAATGGATGTTTAATAAGAACGAGGGACTCTTGTAAACTCATCTAGAGACTCTGTACCGTGCTCTGATGCTGTTGCTTTATGCTTTATGAACGTGGACAACAGAGAAACATATTCTTCATGACCAAAGTTGGAATTGAAATAAAAAAGGAAAGTGAAACTTATGCTCGTCACCCTCTCCCTCCGGTCCACATTAATACAAATGATCACAATACGTATGATTGTATGAAAAGATCTTAAAATAAATACAAATGTATTTATTATAAACGTTAGTCCTTAACATCTATCACTGTGTATATCACCATTCAAACATCTTTTAAAAGTTGAACAAAACCCACACAGCTCTGTGAAATGTTGACTTTATTTGATAATATTTCTCTTTTTGATTATAATACTGATGAACGTTCAAAACAAAGCACTTTGGCAACTTACCACATACGTTTTAAAAAGCTTAATAAGCACCGTAACTTTCATGATATAATTTCTCCGTCATAATCGTTTGTTTCCGTGAACGGCCGACTGTTGTGTGACGGCAAATGCTGCGGCTGCAAGGCATTGTGGGGCAGCATTTTCTCCTCTCCTTTCGGTTAGGAAGGTCCAGTGGTTCCTAAGCTAAAGGAGGTTATAAAGGAAGTTTGAAACCTCCTTTCCTTTCATTTAGACGAATTCGAACGGCACTTATCATGGCTGCTACTGAGGTACTTCCGGGTCATTTCACTCCGTTAGGAAGGTTCCTAAGCAAAATAGACTATTCGACTGCAACCCAGCTTAGGTGTTCCTGCCTACGGCAAGCCAACTCCCAGTTTGGAGGAAGGTCAAGCCCTCCCACTATTTTCCAAGAGGGCGTTGCCAGATTTTCAATTTCAGGTTTTAACCAGGAGATGGCGCTTCATTCACAAATACAGAAATGATGTAGTGCGGATAAAGCTGCTTGAATGAAGAGCATTTGAACATATACAGTAGTCTTTATATACTAATAATCATAATAATAATGTAAATGTTTACATTACATTAAACCATGCATTTTGTAATGTCAGCATTTCATTTAGAAGAAAAGTAGTTAGTTAGTTATTTTCATGTCGATGGACACTGAATAATATTTTTGAATAGAGGATTCATAATATTGTACAGCATTTTAAATTCTAAATATCCCTGCAAATATAGCAATGACATTTCTGCTTCTATCTTTGCAAAACGAGTAAACAGTCACATTTGATCTTGATAAGGGATCAATGTGTGTAGTCTTTAATATTAAACATGATCGCTGGTAGATAGCCACAGAAGTCGTATCACAGTTTAATCTGAGCGGATCACTGTTTATCACAGCTCTCCACGCTGCTCCTGGGCGGAGCAGCTGAAGACTTCTCCACGCTGGTTTCAAACTGTCAGTAAACAACGTGGTGTGTGTTAGTCGTATCTTGGCTCTCTGTTCGGTCAAATATTAAAGCTACATGTACGCGTGCGTTTCGGAGAGTTTGTGTGTGTGTTCCTGCCAGTAATTAGTCGTGTCTCGGCTCGCTGTACGGCTAAATATTGAAGCTAAATTAGGAACTACATGTTAGCAACTACATGTCCCACAATGCATTTCGTTCTGTGACTTGCGCACTGTCTTAATCTCAGCCGTATTTTAACCGCCGGCCGACAGGGGGCGAAAGAGACGAGTGAGCGATACAGGAAGAGAAACACAGAAGAAGAGATGAGAGCGCAGCAGAGAGAAGCGGAGACGATATCTGTATAGTTCAATGTTCATTGACAATACATATTGAATTGTACTTTCTTTATTTGATTGGCAGTGTTGGAGCACCACCTAGTGGATGGTTGAAGGTTTTGAATCTGCTCCGCGCCGATCGTTTGATGGGTAGCCTTTTGAAGGAAAGAACTCGAACACCGGGGTCTGGGATAAGCAACAAGCTGAGTTTACTGGTAAAAACAACAATACAGAAATACATACAAAATACAGAGCACAAAGTACTCCGGACTCCTGCTCTACCGCCATACGTATCACTACAGCATGTCAGAACAAGAGTGACTTAACATTGAAATGTCCCCAGTATTTATACATATGCAGGGAGGATGCTCCTCCCTTCTTTCTTTACAGTGTGTGTGTGGCAGCGTGACGTCTCTCCCAAAGTTCACGTCCTGTTCCTGAGTAAAACAGTCTCTCTCATCAAAACTTAATTACATTAAAACAGTTGATTAGATTAGCTGAGACCCCCCTTTGCCCTGTAATATTCCTACCCTACTCAACAGGTTAATACCTTATCTAACACTTCCTTCCTGTAGTGTCATAAGACCCCCTTGCACAACATCTATTGCCACTTCCTTCTTAACCCAATCAATTAAACCACATGACATGACATGGCATTTTCAGAATACAGTTTAGAGCCAGCAATGTTAAATACATTTGATCTCACAATTTCTATAACAGATGTTTTCACTATATCTTGCACCTCACAGATATACTTGATCAGTTATTATTTCGTTGTACAACTATCAAACAATGAGAAATTACATCACTGGCGTTCCCCAACAGTAAAACAGTAGCAATCAATCATCCAGCATATAGCTGCTCCAATGAGCACACACACCTTTGACCCTGTAGCACCCCACACAACACGTCACATGTTCATCCCTTTGAATTAATCAGTTACATTGCATTAGGTTTACACTGTTTTAAGCTTTATAACACCATAGCTAAAAACTGAACATAGGTGCTATAGCAGTCAGTTGTTGATTACATGCAGACGTTGATAAAGCTGTCCCACGGTAATTCAGAAGGCTCACAGGTCACATTCCGAACATTATTTAAAACAATACTGTAGGTGCTTTCCCACAGTTTACAGTTTGATTTGTATAGAGGGATTAGCGCTGTGGCTGAATGACCAGCCATTACTGTTGGTTGTGGCCACAATGGCCAGTTTGATTTGCATACTGTAGAGCAGGGGTGTCAAACTCAAATACACAGTGGGCCAACATTACAAAAGGGGTACTAGTCGAGGGCCGGACTGGTTCAATGTTTATTGCAAAACTTATTGAAATGAACTTATTGCACATGTTAAACCTGGAACTAACAAAGCTTAAATTATTGCCTATAAAAACAACATTAAACATTAAATAATCAGGTGCATTCATTTCTTATGGCTCTATCTGCAGCTTCTCAAGAGTCATTTCTTATGATTACATTTTCCCACAGGCCAACAACAGCTTCAACAAAACTATTCCCCTCAAAGAGAAAACCAAACATGCCCTGTTGTCGTGAGAGAGAAAGTGCAGAAGGAAACATCCATTAAACTCAGTGTGCTGCTCTGTGATGCTAGTTCAGATACTTGGCATCTCATCTCGGGTGCAAGTTCATGGGTTGATGGGCAAATACACAGCTGAGAGCTTATTTTTTAATATATGAATCGTGAGCTGTATGCTTGAGTCTTCCTGCCTGTCGGCCTGTCAGATCTTGTACTTGAGTAAAAGTAGAAGTACTCAGGTCTTGTTCTTGAGTAAAAGTAGAAGTACCAGAGTGTAGGAATACTCTGTTACAGTAAAAGTCCTGCATTCAAAATGTTCCTCAAGTAAAAGTATTATCATCAAAATATAGTGAAAGACAGTAAAAGTAGTCATTGTGCAGATTGGTCCATTTTAGAATAATATATATGATATGTTTTATAATGATTGATCATGAAAGTGTTCTCAAAGCTGGTAAAGGTGCAGCTAGTTTGAATGACTTTGTATACTGCAGGGTAGCTTGTGAATTTACTCCGGTTGATGGCCCATTAGTTATGTAAATACACAGCTGAGAGCTGCCGTTTCATTCATACGACGGGGTATTAGGGCCACACTTGGAGAAAAAAAACGGAGAGATTTCGAGAATAAAGTCGTAATAATACGAGAATAAAGTCGTAATGTTACGAGAATAAAGTCATAGTTACGAGATTAAAGTCGTAGTTTCATAAGTGACTTGAGAAGGAGACAACAGCAGCGTCCTGCAATACAATGAGGAATGTGGAGCATCTTGTGAAGCAGTACTTTAGTTTAGGCTTCTCAAATAACGAAATAGTTGATCTTTTGGCACATCAGCATCAGATTATCATAAGTATTAGAACTTTGAATAGGTTGTGCAAGAAACTATGTCTATTTTATTTCGAAGAAAGAACCAAACGGATTTGGAGGAGATTGTCTCCTTTCAGCTAACCAGGAAGTGTTTTAGCACACCACGTGACGCATCTGAACGAATCACGTTCGACAACAGAAATGTTGTCGAACCCTTGTTCACAGGTCTCACTCATGGTCTCACTGCTTTCACACCGATTTGCATACTGTGTAGAGTGAGCAATTAGTTTATTCCCTCAGACGCAATTCAGGGGGGGAGGGGGGGAGAAAGTGTTCTCAAAGCTGGTAAAGGTGCAGCTAGTTTGAATGACTTTGTATACTGCAGGGTAGCTTGTGAATTTACTCCAGGTGGAACTAAAGTCTGATTTAACACTTGGTTATATTTCACATCATTCATCCACATCTGAGAAGTAACTAAAGGTATTAAATACCATTTACCTCTGAACTGTAGAGGAGTACAATAACAAAGTAGCAAAACATTGAAATACTTAAAGTAAAGTCAAAACATCTCTTTTTATCACTCCATAAATCAGAAAACACTGTCAACAGTATGATTTGCCTAATGTGGGACAGTCCTAAAAAGGGGCATGGATTGTGCAAGAGCAATGGTTATTTACAGAGCTTTAGTCTTCTAATGCATTATTTTAGATATCTAAGGTGAAGGGTAAATTATATTAAATAATTGGGGGTATCTGGGGCGTAATTGGGGGTAATTGGGGGGCTCTGTTCAAATGGTATGACAAAGTCAGGGATAATGTTAGGGATACATGTCTGAGTTTAAAAAATGGCAATTAATTTAAGCCCAAATATTCATAGTAATTTAATAAATCCTTCCAACACACGTTGTAAAAAATAGCCTAAATTAAGAAATCATTCCAATAGGTCAGTAAAAAAATAAAAAAACACAGTTTAAAAGGGGAGTGATTAGTCGAATATGCATAAATCTGTTTTATTATACATCCATGGTTAGAACGACTCCATTTCCGCATTCCAGCTGTCCACATTCCTGGATTCACGTCTTTCTCTTCCGACATTCCAGGCCTTCCAGCCAGGCCTTGGGGGACACACGCTGTAGTACATATGCCGGGCCTGTAAGTGGCGCTGTAACTCCCTCCACAAAAGCAGCGAAGAAGCATAGTTGTCATGGTTGCACTTCTGTTTATTCTCCACGTTGAGGGGCAGAGGGAACCGGGCAGAGTTTTTCGCCAGTCAATGTGTATTAAAGTTGAAATCTTCCGGACAAAATTATAAAAGTGCCGGTCAAAGGTCTTCTTTGTTATTTATTGAGCTTTAAAACAAATGAATAACGACTCTATAGGCCTATAATATATAAAATACACGGAGCCTCTCTTCGGGCTGCGTCAGTGTCTGTCTCATGCAGCAGCTTATCCAGTAATGAGTGACCCGGCCGACAGTACAAATAAACATATTTATAACTAGTTTAGGTAGTGAATATGAGGAGAAGAGAGAGGCGTGTGGATATAAGCAATTAATGTAACATGTCGAAATCTGTTTTATTCGATGTCACAACGGACTATTTTTCTTAGCGGATGCATGTCAATTTATATCAATACATACAACTATTTTTTAAATCAATAAAAACATTTTCTAAATCCATAAAAGCATTTCAATTAATATTGGGAGTCATGTCGTTACTTTGTTGAGAATTTGGCCATGTAATAAACGGGATAATTTGCAGCGACTTGTTCCTTATGGGGAACACCCTTCATGCTGATCAAGATCCCTCCGCTACACCGTCGAGGCTCCATTAAAAATATACATATATTTGTAGTGAGTTACTGACGTTCATATTGAGTTTAAGATGATGCTTAATTTAGGATTAAAAATCGAGAGCCGGGCTGCATTTCCTCCCGTTCGTTTTTTTTCGACTACAGTACATTAAGTTCCGCTGACCGCTGTACATCCAGCGTCCTGTACAGTATCAGACTTTATTTCACATGAGCACCAGTGTGGAACCCCACTGCACCCCCTGGTGGATCAATGATCCATTGCAGCTGGCTTCATTATAATTACATTTATTTAAAACGGGGGCGGTCTCAAGTCAAGCTGGAGGCTTTCCCTTGAGCGAGGGCAGACCACTTACCAATCACTGCCCTCGCGTTTCAAACTGTCCGAAAGTAAGTGCTTCATCTGTATAGCGTTATCAACAGCTCCCGGAAATGTAAGTTCTAATATTACACTAGATAGTAAACTAGAATGCTTTTCAGCCATAAACCTTGAACAATTAAATTCAATGATTCTTTCTTCTAAACCTTCAACGTGTATCTTAGACCCAATTCCAACTAAGCTATAGGAGGGATCCCTCCTCTGTTGCTCTCCCTGAGGTTTCTCCCATTTCTTCCCCTTTAAAACTGTGGGTTTTGCGCAGAAGTATGTGAGGGTCTAAGGACAGAGGGTGTAGTTTTTCTGATATTGATACTCTGAACAATCTGTGCTGTTGTATTTGCTGCAAAGTGTCCCTACTTTAGGCTATTTTTATTATATGTACAGCACAAAAATCGTTTATAAATGTGCTATATAAATAAAACTTGATTTGATTTGATTTAAGCTGTTGAAGGAAGTTTTTCCATTAATTAGCACTACTTTATTAAATATTATGAATATGTCTTTATTATCAGGCTATGTTCCACAATCATTCAAAGTAGCAATGATAAAACCGCTTCTTAAAAAGCACAACCTCGATCCAGAGATTTTAGCCAACTATAGACCTATTTCTAATCTTCCATTCTTCTCAAAGATTCTTGAGAAAGCAGTCGCAAAACAGTTGTGTGATTACTTAAAAAACTATGATTTATTTGAAGATTTTCAGTCTGGCTTTAGAACACATCATAGCACAGAGACAGCTCTGGTTAAAGTCACAAATGACATTCTAATAGCCTCAGACAAAGGACTTGTGTCTATTCTTGTCTTGCTCGATCTCAGTGCTGCATTTGATACTATCGACCATGACATCCTATTGCAAAGACTAGAGCACTTAGTTGGCATACAGGGAACTGCTTTAGGCTGGTTTAGGTCCTATCTATCTGAACGCTCTCAGTTTGTACGTGTCAACGATGAATCTTCGACGCTAACCAAAGTTAGCCATGGAGTGCCACAGGGCTCTGACCTATTTTGTTCACATTATATATGCTTCCTAATATTATAAGGAATCATTCTGTAAATGTTCCTTGTTATGCGGATGATACTCAACTATATTTATCAATCAAGCCTGATGAAATTAATCAGACTGCCTTAAGTTTTTTTAAACTGCTCATATGGAGCGCTCTGTGTCTCACGGTAACGAGCACGTCTCTTCCGCTGCGTTACTCTGCAACGGAGCTGCTACGTCTCCGGTCTTACTCCAGGACCCCTCCAGCTCTGCTTGCCCAACACTCTAGTATTCTCAAACGCCCAAGATACATTCACCATGGATCTGGACGAAACTATGAGTACTCAAAACACAGCAATAACAACACAATCCACTCTTTCTGGTCCACCGAGCCGCGCCCACCTCGCACTGCCCGTGCTGTCAATCACAGTGTGTTATCCCCCCTGTCTAAAGCATCCACATACGCTCAACCTACCTGTCTGAAACTATGTCTGTTTAACATAAGATCCCTCACCAATAAGGCCCAGCTGGTTTCTGACTTCATTATGGACAAAAAGCTTGATTTTGTATGCCTCACTGAGACATGGCAACAGTCAGATGACTTCTCCCAGCTTAATGCAGCTGTCCCTCCGGGTTATGCTTTTATTAGTAAACCCCGTGCCACTGGGAGGGGGGGGGGGGGGGGG